>CM075333.1:60348510-60948510 GCA_037788925.1 Mytilus galloprovincialis
AGAGCTTCGTTCTGATTGGTGTATAATAAAAACATCGTTCAATCCGTTTAGTGGGTATATAAGCTAAATTTTGAAGAAAAATTGTATCACTTTACTCAGTGTCGATCAACCAAATAGTACAAAATGTCAGGACGAGGAAAAGGAGGAAAAGCAAAAGCAAAGGCAAAGTCTAGGTCATCCCGTGCCGGACTTCAGTTCCCAGTCGGTCGTATCCACAGACTTTTGAGGAAAGGAAACTATGCCGAGAGAGTTGGTGCCGGTGCACCAGTGTACCTCGCAGCTGTCTTAGAATACTTAGCAGCTGAAGTATTGGAGTTGGCAGGAAACGCCGCTCGTGACAACAAGAAGAGCAGAATCATTCCCCGTCATCTCCAGTTGGCCATCAGAAACGACGAAGAGTTGAACAAACTCTTGTCTGGTGTCACCATTGCCCAGGGAGGTGTTCTACCAAACATCCAGGCTGTACTTCTGCCAAAGAAGACCCAGAAAGCTGCCAAGTAAAAAGTGGATATATCAGATTACTCACTTAACAACGGCCCTTTTCAGGGCCACCAATATTTTTCAAAAAGAGTCTAAAATTGTTGTACATCTTAGTAATACTTTATTCCCCATACATAATTAAAAAAAATATATTCTACTACATAACAAATAAAAAATGTCCAAAATGTAGATGTCCCTTCTTCCGTGATTCTTCTTTTCTTCTCTCTCTAACGCATCCCATTTAAGTACAGTTCTTATAGCATAACACTAAGTCTAGTAACTTTTTCAGTCTTCTTCATCAGAACATGTATTGTCGTACTTTCTGACTCTTTGAACCCACTAGTAGCTCAGTTAAATCATATAAAGTTTGTCGGGAAGAAAAAAAAACACTGATAGTATTTATATTTAATACTAGTCTGCTCTCTTCTTTCTCTCTCTTGGTTATTGATGCGAGCATGCTTAGATTCATCTGAGAAGGTGTGTGTTTTTTTATTATTATAATTTATTTATAGTTTTTGTTAACAGTATCTCTTTCGTCAACACTTTTATATATGATATGTACTTTCCATTCTTTTCCTTTTTCCATTTTTTTCAGCATCTCTCTCTCTCTGTCTTTCTGTCTTTATTTATTTATTGTTTGTGTATTAAAGATGTAGAATCGATGTAAGCACACCGACAATCAGACAATGTGACAAATGTGCCCAGCCCAAACAAAAATCATACCACATCTTCTTTTTTTATATTAAATATGCATAAATATGACATAATACAACAATAAAGAAACTCAGCCGATCCGTACAATGTCATGTCGGGAATGTGTAATTCCATTTGTTTCTGTTTTTGCATTTTCTATTTCGCTTTGTTAGTGTTCAAACTGGATTTTATTTTTATTTTTTCCTGTTTTATTTTTCTTTCCTTTCCTTAATGTTTCTGCATGTATTTTGACCTTTTTCATTATTATTTTTTTCTTCTTCAGATTTATCATATTGAAACCGTGACACTAATTTACTATTGTTGAGCAATGAGGGATGATCAGAAACTGTAATTTTGAATGAAAAAAGGGGGCATTTTTACTGTCAGCTTGGGTTGAGCAGTTTTTCAGTAAAAAATGGATTGAAAACTGTCAAAGTCCCTTACAAATCAGTCCAATCAGATTTAAGATATGCGGACCAATCAACGCCAGCTTTATGTAAGTGGTGATCCAATCGTCACCGTGATTTCAATCCTCCCGGCAAGCACAAAAACACATTCACCGAAATTTTCAAGTATTCTTTCTGTAGCAAATCGTCCACAGAGCTAATAATCATGGCACGAACAAAGCAAACTGCACGTAAATCCACCGGAGGTAAAGCTCCAAGAAAACAACTTGCCACCAAGGCCGCCCGTAAGAGCGCACCTGCAACCGGTGGAGTCAAGAAACCACATAGATACAGGCCAGGAACAGTCGCTCTCCGAGAAATCAGGAGATACCAGAAGAGCACAGAGCTCCTCATCAGGAAACTCCCCTTCCAGAGATTAGTCCGTGAAATCGCCCAGGACTTCAAAACTGATCTCCGATTCCAGAGTTCAGCCGTCATGGCCCTACAGGAAGCCAGCGAAGCCTACTTGGTCGGTCTCTTCGAGGATACCAACTTGTGCGCAATCCACGCCAAGAGAGTAACCATCATGCCAAAGGATATCCAATTGGCCCGAAGAATCCGTGGAGAACGTGCTTAAGAAGTGTGATTTTTTCACCAAAACATAACGGCCCTTTTCAGGGCCACCAATATTTTTCAAAAAGAATCTATAAATTGTTGTACATGAAAATTAGAAACATAGCTGAACCCCTCTTTTCCCCATCTCTCTCTCTCTTTTATTTCTTCTTGTTGAATCCATCTATATGCAAAGCAATACATAGACAAAAAATAAATTTTATGATATATATACACACAATTTAGTCTCATCACAAAAAAAGGGGGGTGTTTGTTTATCATGGTACATGTATGTCCTTGTGTGTAGAATATTAAATAGTACATTATATAAAAAAAAAGATCAACATATGAATGTTTCTATCTGTACTTCTGTTCTTTTCTTTTCTTCGCTTGTTTTGTCTTGTCTTCTTTTGATGTATTATTTACACCAGTAGTCTAGACCAAAGAAAGAGAACCACCAACTGGCCAAAATATAACCTTTTTTTTTTAAGTTAGAGTGTAAATATCTTGTATAATTCATTAATTTGAATATTTCTTTTAGAAAAGCTGATATTACAGGGTACTTTTATCAAAAATTTAGAGCTCTTTTTCAGTCAGAATTGTAAAGAAAATTTTTATCATGTATGTAGTAATATATTTTGTCCACTTTAGAGTCTTGTCTTGCTGCTAGTTTACAAAATCATGAAATTTCTATTTAAATTAATATAATTTCGGTACGGGTCCAAGTAGTCCCCACAAAATTTCACTGTAGGAAGTCCATGTAAGCATATATCTTGCACTTATAAGCTTTTTTATATGATAAAAAGTAGTTTTCAGACTTATTATAAACTTTTCTGGCTAAAAGATGTCTTCAGAATAGTAAGTACATGTGTGCGCATTAACATTTTTATTGGATTGGCTGATGAAATTGTCATCGTCATACTGTGGATAAATATAGAATGGCGTTTAAAAATAAAACTGAAAGGAAGATGCACACATAAGAAGTTTTACCCGCAGTCAGGGGCATCTCTTTTCTTCACTGTAATACCTAAAAGAAAAAATCTTTAATAGTAATAACAATAACAGTTTTATTCATACATTCTCTCATTTATGATCTGAAGTACCTGCAGCAGATCTTTGATGGATGGCAAGCACAGCTTTGACAGATGATGTTGAGTTATGAAAGACAGGTAGAAAACTGCAAGCATGTAAAATCCTGTGATGTATCCAATTTCTGGGTACATCAAATGGACAAATAGATAACCAGTATTCCTAGATATGTCTGTGAGGTTTTTTTTTCCCCAACTAAATTCCATTCCATTAAGTTGAAATGTGTATTGACATTGAATGAAAATGTCTGTTCAGAGAAAGCAAATAATTATCTTTATAATTTTGACTGTCTAAAGTGATTTTCATTTATCATTTATTTATCATACTTTTCTATCTTAAAATGAAAACTTTTCAACATTTTGGAACTTTTTTTGTCTCCTTCAGTCATTTTTATTCCGATTGAAAGTTTTTTTCTGTTCAATAATAGTTTTTTCTTAAAAATTTACTGTCTGATATGAATTATTATATTTTTCAGACCTAGAATGAAAAAGTGGATTGAAAGTGTACACAGTTTAAGGCAGTACGGAGTTACCTCCCGGAATAAAACAACGTAAGCCAATCAGACAACAGTTAACTGAAAATGTGTGATACTTCTTTTACGGCCGCGTTGGTGATATATAAAGAGTCGCTGTAAGACGGAAAGTATTATTTAACTAATCACCACAAATAGTTAAACATGTCAGGCAGAGGAAAAGGAGGTAAAGGTCTAGGAAAAGGAGGCGCCAAGCGTCACAGGAAGGTGTTGCGTGATAACATCCAAGGTATCACCAAGCCAGCCATCCGTCGTTTAGCAAGAAGAGGTGGAGTAAAACGTATATCTGGACTCATCTATGAGGAAACCCGTGGTGTCCTTAAAGTTTTCTTGGAAAATGTCATCCGTGATGCTGTCACATACACAGAGCACGCCAAGAGGAAGACTGTCACTGCCATGGATGTTGTCTACGCTTTGAAACGTCAAGGACGTACCTTGTACGGATTCGGAGGTTAAACAGCCACCCAGCTAATATCAACAACGGCCCTTTTCAGGGCCACCAACATTTTTCAAAAAGAATCTTAAGATTTGTTGTACATCGTTTTAAACTAAATCTTGAAATCAAAGCTTGCTCCCACTTCTATTCTTTTCTCTAATGTTCATGAATTTTTCAACCGTTTTCTTGTTTTCCCTGATCCTGATCCGCAACTATTTTCTCTCTCTCTCGTTATCCCCCCCCCCCCCCCCCCTTTTTTTTTTATATCTGGCTTTCTTTTTAATTAACTTCCTTACTCTTACTCTTGTATTTATTTGAGAATTTATATTCTGAAGGTTTATGAATACGTTCAAAGATCAACAAGTCCGTGCATTTGCCTACATGAAGAGAGAAAATTTCAAAACAAAATGCACGGACTTTTACACACAAAATCTGTAGATTCTGTTATATTCAATTATAAAGTTTTTGCGTGGTTTAAGATTAGGTAATGTTCTTGTTTCCGTGTAAAATAATTCTCGCAATATTTTTTTTTCTCTCGAAAAGCAAAAGAAATCGTAAATTTATCAACTCTATTAATTGGAATGAAAGCACTGTTTTGTTCTTCATGATTTATGTATTTACGCTTTGCAGTATTGACAAATTAAATACTACAGAATTAGTGAAATACACGTATATTTGTTATACAGATAGAAAGAAGAGAAAAGTAACCATATACTATTGAAATAGTTTGAAAGTAGTTATAGCTGGGGGTTGGGATTTATAGCTTTGTTTAGAAGTTTGACATGATGTACAACAAATGTAAATTCTTTTTGAAAAATGTTGGTGGCCCTGAAAAGGGCCGTTTGTGAAGTTATAAACTTCAGACTGTTTACTTGCTGCTGGTGTATTTGGTGACGGCTTTGGTACCTTCACTGACAGCGTGCTTGGCCAATTCTCCGGGTAAGAGAAGACGGACAGCGGTCTGGATCTCCCGGGATGTGATGGTAGATCTTTTGTTGTAGTGTGCCAATCGGGAAGCCTCTGCTGCGATTCTCTCGAAGATATCGTTGACGAAGCTGTTCATGATGGACATTGCCTTTGAGGACACTCCGGTGTCGGGGTGAACTTGTCTCAAGACTTTGTAGATGTAGATAGCATAGGATTCACGTCTCTTCCTCCTCCTTTTCTTGTCACCGCCGGGTCTGGCAGTCTTTGCCTTGGTGACGGCCTTCTTGGCTCCTTTAGTTCCTACTTTGGGTGGCATGTTACTGGTTTGATAATCAAATAAGTAATGGTGAAAAATTATTTTCAATTTGTTTATATACTGGGCAAAACGGATTGAAAGATTTTATTGAACGCGAACCTCGGAGAGAGCACCCATAACATGTTGAATGTTCGGTAGCCTAACTGCCCGCAGAGAGCTTCGTTCTGATTGGTGTATAATAAAAACATCGTTCAATCCGTTTAGTGGGTATATAAGCTAAATTTTGAAGAAAAATTGTATCACTTTACTCAGTGTCGATCAACCAAATAGTACAAAATGTCAGGACGAGGAAAAGGAGGAAAAGCAAAAGCAAAGGCAAAGTCTAGGTCATCCCGTGCCGGACTTCAGTTCCCAGTCGGTCGTATCCACAGACTTTTGAGGAAAGGAAACTATGCCGAGAGAGTTGGTGCCGGTGCACCAGTGTACCTCGCAGCTGTCTTAGAATACTTAGCAGCTGAAGTATTGGAGTTGGCAGGAAACGCCGCTCGTGACAACAAGAAGAGCAGAATCATTCCCCGTCATCTCCAGTTGGCCATCAGAAACGACGAAGAGTTGAACAAACTCTTGTCTGGTGTCACCATTGCCCAGGGAGGTGTTCTACCAAACATCCAGGCTGTACTTCTGCCAAAGAAGACCCAGAAAGCTGCCAAGTAAAAAGTGGATATATCAGATTACTCACTTAACAACGGCCCTTTTCAGGGCCACCAATATTTTTCAAAAAGAGTCTAAAATTGTTGTACATCTTAGTAATACTTTATTCCCCATACATAATTAAAAAAAATATATTCTACTACATAACAAATAAAAAATGTCCAAAATGTAGATGTCCCTTCTTCCGTGATTCTTCTTTTCTTCTCTCTCTAACGCATCCCATTTAAGTACAGTTCTTATAGCATAACACTAAGTCTAGTAACTTTTTCAGTCTTCTTCATCAGAACATGTATTGTCGTACTTTCTGACTCTTTGAACCCACTAGTAGCTCAGTTAAATCATATAAAGTTTGTCGGGAAGAAAAAAAAACACTGATAGTATTTATATTTAATACTAGTCTGCTCTCTTCTTTCTCTCTCTTGGTTATTGATGCGAGCATGCTTAGATTCATCTGAGAAGGTGTGTGTTTTTTTATTATTATAATTTATTTATAGTTTTTGTTAACAGTATCTCTTTCGTCAACACTTTTATATATGATATGTACTTTCCATTCTTTTCCTTTTTCCATTTTTTTCAGCATCTCTCTCTCTCTGTCTTTCTGTCTTTATTTATTTATTGTTTGTGTATTAAAGATGTAGAATCGATGTAAGCACACCGACAATCAGACAATGTGACAAATGTGCCCAGCCCAAACAAAAATCATACCACATCTTCTTTTTTTATATTAAATATGCATAAATATGACATAATACAACAATAAAGAAACTCAGCCGATCCGTACAATGTCATGTCGGGAATGTGTAATTCCATTTGTTTCTGTTTTTGCATTTTCTATTTCGCTTTGTTAGTGTTCAAACTGGATTTTATTTTTATTTTTTCCTGTTTTATTTTTCTTTCCTTTCCTTAATGTTTCTGCATGTATTTTGACCTTTTTCATTATTATTTTTTTCTTCTTCAGATTTATCATATTGAAACCGTGACACTAATTTACTATTGTTGAGCAATGAGGGATGATCAGAAACTGTAATTTTGAATGAAAAAAGGGGGCATTTTTACTGTCAGCTTGGGTTGAGCAGTTTTTCAGTAAAAAATGGATTGAAAACTGTCAAAGTCCCTTACAAATCAGTCCAATCAGATTTAAGATATGCGGACCAATCAACGCCAGCTTTATGTAAGTGGTGATCCAATCGTCACCGTGATTTCAATCCTCCCGGCAAGCACAAAAACACATTCACCGAAATTTTCAAGTATTCTTTCTGTAGCAAATCGTCCACAGAGCTAATAATCATGGCACGAACAAAGCAAACTGCACGTAAATCCACCGGAGGTAAAGCTCCAAGAAAACAACTTGCCACCAAGGCCGCCCGTAAGAGCGCACCTGCAACCGGTGGAGTCAAGAAACCACATAGATACAGGCCAGGAACAGTCGCTCTCCGAGAAATCAGGAGATACCAGAAGAGCACAGAGCTCCTCATCAGGAAACTCCCCTTCCAGAGATTAGTCCGTGAAATCGCCCAGGACTTCAAAACTGATCTCCGATTCCAGAGTTCAGCCGTCATGGCCCTACAGGAAGCCAGCGAAGCCTACTTGGTCGGTCTCTTCGAGGATACCAACTTGTGCGCAATCCACGCCAAGAGAGTAACCATCATGCCAAAGGATATCCAATTGGCCCGAAGAATCCGTGGAGAACGTGCTTAAGAAGTGTGATTTTTTCACCAAAACATAACGGCCCTTTTCAGGGCCACCAATATTTTTCAAAAAGAATCTATAAATTGTTGTACATGAAAATTAGAAACATAGCTGAACCCCTCTTTTCCCCATCTCTCTCTCTCTTTTATTTCTTCTTGTTGAATCCATCTATATGCAAAGCAATACATAGACAAAAAATAAATTTTATGATATATATACACACAATTTAGTCTCATCACAAAAAAAGGGGGGTGTTTGTTTATCATGGTACATGTATGTCCTTGTGTGTAGAATATTAAATAGTACATTATATAAAAAAAAAGATCAACATATGAATGTTTCTATCTGTACTTCTGTTCTTTTCTTTTCTTCGCTTGTTTTGTCTTGTCTTCTTTTGATGTATTATTTACACCAGTAGTCTAGACCAAAGAAAGAGAACCACCAACTGGCCAAAATATAACCTTTTTTTTTTAAGTTAGAGTGTAAATATCTTGTATAATTCATTAATTTGAATATTTCTTTTAGAAAAGCTGATATTACAGGGTACTTTTATCAAAAATTTAGAGCTCTTTTTCAGTCAGAATTGTAAAGAAAATTTTTATCATGTATGTAGTAATATATTTTGTCCACTTTAGAGTCTTGTCTTGCTGCTAGTTTACAAAATCATGAAATTTCTATTTAAATTAATATAATTTCGGTACGGGTCCAAGTAGTCCCCACAAAATTTCACTGTAGGAAGTCCATGTAAGCATATATCTTGCACTTATAAGCTTTTTTATATGATAAAAAGTAGTTTTCAGACTTATTATAAACTTTTCTGGCTAAAAGATGTCTTCAGAATAGTAAGTACATGTGTGCGCATTAACATTTTTATTGGATTGGCTGATGAAATTGTCATCGTCATACTGTGGATAAATATAGAATGGCGTTTAAAAATAAAACTGAAAGGAAGATGCACACATAAGAAGTTTTACCCGCAGTCAGGGGCATCTCTTTTCTTCACTGTAATACCTAAAAGAAAAAATCTTTAATAGTAATAACAATAACAGTTTTATTCATACATTCTCTCATTTATGATCTGAAGTACCTGCAGCAGATCTTTGATGGATGGCAAGCACAGCTTTGACAGATGATGTTGAGTTATGAAAGACAGGTAGAAAACTGCAAGCATGTAAAATCCTGTGATGTATCCAATTTCTGGGTACATCAAATGGACAAATAGATAACCAGTATTCCTAGATATGTCTGTGAGGTTTTTTTTTCCCCAACTAAATTCCATTCCATTAAGTTGAAATGTGTATTGACATTGAATGAAAATGTCTGTTCAGAGAAAGCAAATAATTATCTTTATAATTTTGACTGTCTAAAGTGATTTTCATTTATCATTTATTTATCATACTTTTCTATCTTAAAATGAAAACTTTTCAACATTTTGGAACTTTTTTTGTCTCCTTCAGTCATTTTTATTCCGATTGAAAGTTTTTTTCTGTTCAATAATAGTTTTTTCTTAAAAATTTACTGTCTGATATGAATTATTATATTTTTCAGACCTAGAATGAAAAAGTGGATTGAAAGTGTACACAGTTTAAGGCAGTACGGAGTTACCTCCCGGAATAAAACAACGTAAGCCAATCAGACAACAGTTAACTGAAAATGTGTGATACTTCTTTTACGGCCGCGTTGGTGATATATAAAGAGTCGCTGTAAGACGGAAAGTATTATTTAACTAATCACCACAAATAGTTAAACATGTCAGGCAGAGGAAAAGGAGGTAAAGGTCTAGGAAAAGGAGGCGCCAAGCGTCACAGGAAGGTGTTGCGTGATAACATCCAAGGTATCACCAAGCCAGCCATCCGTCGTTTAGCAAGAAGAGGTGGAGTAAAACGTATATCTGGACTCATCTATGAGGAAACCCGTGGTGTCCTTAAAGTTTTCTTGGAAAATGTCATCCGTGATGCTGTCACATACACAGAGCACGCCAAGAGGAAGACTGTCACTGCCATGGATGTTGTCTACGCTTTGAAACGTCAAGGACGTACCTTGTACGGATTCGGAGGTTAAACAGCCACCCAGCTAATATCAACAACGGCCCTTTTCAGGGCCACCAACATTTTTCAAAAAGAATCTTAAGATTTGTTGTACATCGTTTTAAACTAAATCTTGAAATCAAAGCTTGCTCCCACTTCTATTCTTTTCTCTAATGTTCATGAATTTTTCAACCGTTTTCTTGTTTTCCCTGATCCTGATCCGCAACTATTTTCTCTCTCTCTCGTTATCCCCCCCCCCCCCCCCCCTTTTTTTTTTATATCTGGCTTTCTTTTTAATTAACTTCCTTACTCTTACTCTTGTATTTATTTGAGAATTTATATTCTGAAGGTTTATGAATACGTTCAAAGATCAACAAGTCCGTGCATTTGCCTACATGAAGAGAGAAAATTTCAAAACAAAATGCACGGACTTTTACACACAAAATCTGTAGATTCTGTTATATTCAATTATAAAGTTTTTGCGTGGTTTAAGATTAGGTAATGTTCTTGTTTCCGTGTAAAATAATTCTCGCAATATTTTTTTTTCTCTCGAAAAGCAAAAGAAATCGTAAATTTATCAACTCTATTAATTGGAATGAAAGCACTGTTTTGTTCTTCATGATTTATGTATTTACGCTTTGCAGTATTGACAAATTAAATACTACAGAATTAGTGAAATACACGTATATTTGTTATACAGATAGAAAGAAGAGAAAAGTAACCATATACTATTGAAATAGTTTGAAAGTAGTTATAGCTGGGGGTTGGGATTTATAGCTTTGTTTAGAAGTTTGACATGATGTACAACAAATGTAAATTCTTTTTGAAAAATGTTGGTGGCCCTGAAAAGGGCCGTTTGTGAAGTTATAAACTTCAGACTGTTTACTTGCTGCTGGTGTATTTGGTGACGGCTTTGGTACCTTCACTGACAGCGTGCTTGGCCAATTCTCCGGGTAAGAGAAGACGGACAGCGGTCTGGATCTCCCGGGATGTGATGGTAGATCTTTTGTTGTAGTGTGCCAATCGGGAAGCCTCTGCTGCGATTCTCTCGAAGATATCGTTGACGAAGCTGTTCATGATGGACATTGCCTTTGAGGACACTCCGGTGTCGGGGTGAACTTGTCTCAAGACTTTGTAGATGTAGATAGCATAGGATTCACGTCTCTTCCTCCTCCTTTTCTTGTCACCGCCGGGTCTGGCAGTCTTTGCCTTGGTGACGGCCTTCTTGGCTCCTTTAGTTCCTACTTTGGGTGGCATGTTACTGGTTTGATAATCAAATAAGTAATGGTGAAAAATTATTTTCAATTTGTTTATATACTGGGCAAAACGGATTGAAAGATTTTATTGAACGCGAACCTCGGAGAGAGCACCCATAACATGTTGAATGTTCGGTAGCCTAACTGCCCGCAGAGAGCTTCGTTCTGATTGGTGTATAATAAAAACATCGTTCAATCCGTTTAGTGGGTATATAAGCTAAATTTTGAAGAAAAATTGTATCACTTTACTCAGTGTCGATCAACCAAATAGTACAAAATGTCAGGACGAGGAAAAGGAGGAAAAGCAAAAGCAAAGGCAAAGTCTAGGTCATCCCGTGCCGGACTTCAGTTCCCAGTCGGTCGTATCCACAGACTTTTGAGGAAAGGAAACTATGCCGAGAGAGTTGGTGCCGGTGCACCAGTGTACCTCGCAGCTGTCTTAGAATACTTAGCAGCTGAAGTATTGGAGTTGGCAGGAAACGCCGCTCGTGACAACAAGAAGAGCAGAATCATTCCCCGTCATCTCCAGTTGGCCATCAGAAACGACGAAGAGTTGAACAAACTCTTGTCTGGTGTCACCATTGCCCAGGGAGGTGTTCTACCAAACATCCAGGCTGTACTTCTGCCAAAGAAGACCCAGAAAGCTGCCAAGTAAAAAGTGGATATATCAGATTACTCACTTAACAACGGCCCTTTTCAGGGCCACCAATATTTTTCAAAAAGAGTCTAAAATTGTTGTACATCTTAGTAATACTTTATTCCCCATACATAATTAAAAAAAATATATTCTACTACATAACAAATAAAAAATGTCCAAAATGTAGATGTCCCTTCTTCCGTGATTCTTCTTTTCTTCTCTCTCTAACGCATCCCATTTAAGTACAGTTCTTATAGCATAACACTAAGTCTAGTAACTTTTTCAGTCTTCTTCATCAGAACATGTATTGTCGTACTTTCTGACTCTTTGAACCCACTAGTAGCTCAGTTAAATCATATAAAGTTTGTCGGGAAGAAAAAAAAACACTGATAGTATTTATATTTAATACTAGTCTGCTCTCTTCTTTCTCTCTCTTGGTTATTGATGCGAGCATGCTTAGATTCATCTGAGAAGGTGTGTGTTTTTTTATTATTATAATTTATTTATAGTTTTTGTTAACAGTATCTCTTTCGTCAACACTTTTATATATGATATGTACTTTCCATTCTTTTCCTTTTTCCATTTTTTTCAGCATCTCTCTCTCTCTGTCTTTCTGTCTTTATTTATTTATTGTTTGTGTATTAAAGATGTAGAATCGATGTAAGCACACCGACAATCAGACAATGTGACAAATGTGCCCAGCCCAAACAAAAATCATACCACATCTTCTTTTTTTATATTAAATATGCATAAATATGACATAATACAACAATAAAGAAACTCAGCCGATCCGTACAATGTCATGTCGGGAATGTGTAATTCCATTTGTTTCTGTTTTTGCATTTTCTATTTCGCTTTGTTAGTGTTCAAACTGGATTTTATTTTTATTTTTTCCTGTTTTATTTTTCTTTCCTTTCCTTAATGTTTCTGCATGTATTTTGACCTTTTTCATTATTATTTTTTTCTTCTTCAGATTTATCATATTGAAACCGTGACACTAATTTACTATTGTTGAGCAATGAGGGATGATCAGAAACTGTAATTTTGAATGAAAAAAGGGGGCATTTTTACTGTCAGCTTGGGTTGAGCAGTTTTTCAGTAAAAAATGGATTGAAAACTGTCAAAGTCCCTTACAAATCAGTCCAATCAGATTTAAGATATGCGGACCAATCAACGCCAGCTTTATGTAAGTGGTGATCCAATCGTCACCGTGATTTCAATCCTCCCGGCAAGCACAAAAACACATTCACCGAAATTTTCAAGTATTCTTTCTGTAGCAAATCGTCCACAGAGCTAATAATCATGGCACGAACAAAGCAAACTGCACGTAAATCCACCGGAGGTAAAGCTCCAAGAAAACAACTTGCCACCAAGGCCGCCCGTAAGAGCGCACCTGCAACCGGTGGAGTCAAGAAACCACATAGATACAGGCCAGGAACAGTCGCTCTCCGAGAAATCAGGAGATACCAGAAGAGCACAGAGCTCCTCATCAGGAAACTCCCCTTCCAGAGATTAGTCCGTGAAATCGCCCAGGACTTCAAAACTGATCTCCGATTCCAGAGTTCAGCCGTCATGGCCCTACAGGAAGCCAGCGAAGCCTACTTGGTCGGTCTCTTCGAGGATACCAACTTGTGCGCAATCCACGCCAAGAGAGTAACCATCATGCCAAAGGATATCCAATTGGCCCGAAGAATCCGTGGAGAACGTGCTTAAGAAGTGTGATTTTTTCACCAAAACATAACGGCCCTTTTCAGGGCCACCAATATTTTTCAAAAAGAATCTATAAATTGTTGTACATGAAAATTAGAAACATAGCTGAACCCCTCTTTTCCCCATCTCTCTCTCTCTTTTATTTCTTCTTGTTGAATCCATCTATATGCAAAGCAATACATAGACAAAAAATAAATTTTATGATATATATACACACAATTTAGTCTCATCACAAAAAAAGGGGGGTGTTTGTTTATCATGGTACATGTATGTCCTTGTGTGTAGAATATTAAATAGTACATTATATAAAAAAAAAGATCAACATATGAATGTTTCTATCTGTACTTCTGTTCTTTTCTTTTCTTCGCTTGTTTTGTCTTGTCTTCTTTTGATGTATTATTTACACCAGTAGTCTAGACCAAAGAAAGAGAACCACCAACTGGCCAAAATATAACCTTTTTTTTTTAAGTTAGAGTGTAAATATCTTGTATAATTCATTAATTTGAATATTTCTTTTAGAAAAGCTGATATTACAGGGTACTTTTATCAAAAATTTAGAGCTCTTTTTCAGTCAGAATTGTAAAGAAAATTTTTATCATGTATGTAGTAATATATTTTGTCCACTTTAGAGTCTTGTCTTGCTGCTAGTTTACAAAATCATGAAATTTCTATTTAAATTAATATAATTTCGGTACGGGTCCAAGTAGTCCCCACAAAATTTCACTGTAGGAAGTCCATGTAAGCATATATCTTGCACTTATAAGCTTTTTTATATGATAAAAAGTAGTTTTCAGACTTATTATAAACTTTTCTGGCTAAAAGATGTCTTCAGAATAGTAAGTACATGTGTGCGCATTAACATTTTTATTGGATTGGCTGATGAAATTGTCATCGTCATACTGTGGATAAATATAGAATGGCGTTTAAAAATAAAACTGAAAGGAAGATGCACACATAAGAAGTTTTACCCGCAGTCAGGGGCATCTCTTTTCTTCACTGTAATACCTAAAAGAAAAAATCTTTAATAGTAATAACAATAACAGTTTTATTCATACATTCTCTCATTTATGATCTGAAGTACCTGCAGCAGATCTTTGATGGATGGCAAGCACAGCTTTGACAGATGATGTTGAGTTATGAAAGACAGGTAGAAAACTGCAAGCATGTAAAATCCTGTGATGTATCCAATTTCTGGGTACATCAAATGGACAAATAGATAACCAGTATTCCTAGATATGTCTGTGAGGTTTTTTTTTCCCCAACTAAATTCCATTCCATTAAGTTGAAATGTGTATTGACATTGAATGAAAATGTCTGTTCAGAGAAAGCAAATAATTATCTTTATAATTTTGACTGTCTAAAGTGATTTTCATTTATCATTTATTTATCATACTTTTCTATCTTAAAATGAAAACTTTTCAACATTTTGGAACTTTTTTTGTCTCCTTCAGTCATTTTTATTCCGATTGAAAGTTTTTTTCTGTTCAATAATAGTTTTTTCTTAAAAATTTACTGTCTGATATGAATTATTATATTTTTCAGACCTAGAATGAAAAAGTGGATTGAAAGTGTACACAGTTTAAGGCAGTACGGAGTTACCTCCCGGAATAAAACAACGTAAGCCAATCAGACAACAGTTAACTGAAAATGTGTGATACTTCTTTTACGGCCGCGTTGGTGATATATAAAGAGTCGCTGTAAGACGGAAAGTATTATTTAACTAATCACCACAAATAGTTAAACATGTCAGGCAGAGGAAAAGGAGGTAAAGGTCTAGGAAAAGGAGGCGCCAAGCGTCACAGGAAGGTGTTGCGTGATAACATCCAAGGTATCACCAAGCCAGCCATCCGTCGTTTAGCAAGAAGAGGTGGAGTAAAACGTATATCTGGACTCATCTATGAGGAAACCCGTGGTGTCCTTAAAGTTTTCTTGGAAAATGTCATCCGTGATGCTGTCACATACACAGAGCACGCCAAGAGGAAGACTGTCACTGCCATGGATGTTGTCTACGCTTTGAAACGTCAAGGACGTACCTTGTACGGATTCGGAGGTTAAACAGCCACCCAGCTAATATCAACAACGGCCCTTTTCAGGGCCACCAACATTTTTCAAAAAGAATCTTAAGATTTGTTGTACATCGTTTTAAACTAAATCTTGAAATCAAAGCTTGCTCCCACTTCTATTCTTTTCTCTAATGTTCATGAATTTTTCAACCGTTTTCTTGTTTTCCCTGATCCTGATCCGCAACTATTTTCTCTCTCTCTCGTTATCCCCCCCCCCCCCCCCCCTTTTTTTTTTATATCTGGCTTTCTTTTTAATTAACTTCCTTACTCTTACTCTTGTATTTATTTGAGAATTTATATTCTGAAGGTTTATGAATACGTTCAAAGATCAACAAGTCCGTGCATTTGCCTACATGAAGAGAGAAAATTTCAAAACAAAATGCACGGACTTTTACACACAAAATCTGTAGATTCTGTTATATTCAATTATAAAGTTTTTGCGTGGTTTAAGATTAGGTAATGTTCTTGTTTCCGTGTAAAATAATTCTCGCAATATTTTTTTTTCTCTCGAAAAGCAAAAGAAATCGTAAATTTATCAACTCTATTAATTGGAATGAAAGCACTGTTTTGTTCTTCATGATTTATGTATTTACGCTTTGCAGTATTGACAAATTAAATACTACAGAATTAGTGAAATACACGTATATTTGTTATACAGATAGAAAGAAGAGAAAAGTAACCATATACTATTGAAATAGTTTGAAAGTAGTTATAGCTGGGGGTTGGGATTTATAGCTTTGTTTAGAAGTTTGACATGATGTACAACAAATGTAAATTCTTTTTGAAAAATGTTGGTGGCCCTGAAAAGGGCCGTTTGTGAAGTTATAAACTTCAGACTGTTTACTTGCTGCTGGTGTATTTGGTGACGGCTTTGGTACCTTCACTGACAGCGTGCTTGGCCAATTCTCCGGGTAAGAGAAGACGGACAGCGGTCTGGATCTCCCGGGATGTGATGGTAGATCTTTTGTTGTAGTGTGCCAATCGGGAAGCCTCTGCTGCGATTCTCTCGAAGATATCGTTGACGAAGCTGTTCATGATGGACATTGCCTTTGAGGACACTCCGGTGTCGGGGTGAACTTGTCTCAAGACTTTGTAGATGTAGATAGCATAGGATTCACGTCTCTTCCTCCTCCTTTTCTTGTCACCGCCGGGTCTGGCAGTCTTTGCCTTGGTGACGGCCTTCTTGGCTCCTTTAGTTCCTACTTTGGGTGGCATGTTACTGGTTTGATAATCAAATAAGTAATGGTGAAAAATTATTTTCAATTTGTTTATATACTGGGCAAAACGGATTGAAAGATTTTATTGAACGCGAACCTCGGAGAGAGCACCCATAACATGTTGAATGTTCGGTAGCCTAACTGCCCGCAGAGAGCTTCGTTCTGATTGGTGTATAATAAAAACATCGTTCAATCCGTTTAGTGGGTATATAAGCTAAATTTTGAAGAAAAATTGTATCACTTTACTCAGTGTCGATCAACCAAATAGTACAAAATGTCAGGACGAGGAAAAGGAGGAAAAGCAAAAGCAAAGGCAAAGTCTAGGTCATCCCGTGCCGGACTTCAGTTCCCAGTCGGTCGTATCCACAGACTTTTGAGGAAAGGAAACTATGCCGAGAGAGTTGGTGCCGGTGCACCAGTGTACCTCGCAGCTGTCTTAGAATACTTAGCAGCTGAAGTATTGGAGTTGGCAGGAAACGCCGCTCGTGACAACAAGAAGAGCAGAATCATTCCCCGTCATCTCCAGTTGGCCATCAGAAACGACGAAGAGTTGAACAAACTCTTGTCTGGTGTCACCATTGCCCAGGGAGGTGTTCTACCAAACATCCAGGCTGTACTTCTGCCAAAGAAGACCCAGAAAGCTGCCAAGTAAAAAGTGGATATATCAGATTACTCACTTAACAACGGCCCTTTTCAGGGCCACCAATATTTTTCAAAAAGAGTCTAAAATTGTTGTACATCTTAGTAATACTTTATTCCCCATACATAATTAAAAAAAATATATTCTACTACATAACAAATAAAAAATGTCCAAAATGTAGATGTCCCTTCTTCCGTGATTCTTCTTTTCTTCTCTCTCTAACGCATCCCATTTAAGTACAGTTCTTATAGCATAACACTAAGTCTAGTAACTTTTTCAGTCTTCTTCATCAGAACATGTATTGTCGTACTTTCTGACTCTTTGAACCCACTAGTAGCTCAGTTAAATCATATAAAGTTTGTCGGGAAGAAAAAAAAACACTGATAGTATTTATATTTAATACTAGTCTGCTCTCTTCTTTCTCTCTCTTGGTTATTGATGCGAGCATGCTTAGATTCATCTGAGAAGGTGTGTGTTTTTTTATTATTATAATTTATTTATAGTTTTTGTTAACAGTATCTCTTTCGTCAACACTTTTATATATGATATGTACTTTCCATTCTTTTCCTTTTTCCATTTTTTTCAGCATCTCTCTCTCTCTGTCTTTCTGTCTTTATTTATTTATTGTTTGTGTATTAAAGATGTAGAATCGATGTAAGCACACCGACAATCAGACAATGTGACAAATGTGCCCAGCCCAAACAAAAATCATACCACATCTTCTTTTTTTATATTAAATATGCATAAATATGACATAATACAACAATAAAGAAACTCAGCCGATCCGTACAATGTCATGTCGGGAATGTGTAATTCCATTTGTTTCTGTTTTTGCATTTTCTATTTCGCTTTGTTAGTGTTCAAACTGGATTTTATTTTTATTTTTTCCTGTTTTATTTTTCTTTCCTTTCCTTAATGTTTCTGCATGTATTTTGACCTTTTTCATTATTATTTTTTTCTTCTTCAGATTTATCATATTGAAACCGTGACACTAATTTACTATTGTTGAGCAATGAGGGATGATCAGAAACTGTAATTTTGAATGAAAAAAGGGGGCATTTTTACTGTCAGCTTGGGTTGAGCAGTTTTTCAGTAAAAAATGGATTGAAAACTGTCAAAGTCCCTTACAAATCAGTCCAATCAGATTTAAGATATGCGGACCAATCAACGCCAGCTTTATGTAAGTGGTGATCCAATCGTCACCGTGATTTCAATCCTCCCGGCAAGCACAAAAACACATTCACCGAAATTTTCAAGTATTCTTTCTGTAGCAAATCGTCCACAGAGCTAATAATCATGGCACGAACAAAGCAAACTGCACGTAAATCCACCGGAGGTAAAGCTCCAAGAAAACAACTTGCCACCAAGGCCGCCCGTAAGAGCGCACCTGCAACCGGTGGAGTCAAGAAACCACATAGATACAGGCCAGGAACAGTCGCTCTCCGAGAAATCAGGAGATACCAGAAGAGCACAGAGCTCCTCATCAGGAAACTCCCCTTCCAGAGATTAGTCCGTGAAATCGCCCAGGACTTCAAAACTGATCTCCGATTCCAGAGTTCAGCCGTCATGGCCCTACAGGAAGCCAGCGAAGCCTACTTGGTCGGTCTCTTCGAGGATACCAACTTGTGCGCAATCCACGCCAAGAGAGTAACCATCATGCCAAAGGATATCCAATTGGCCCGAAGAATCCGTGGAGAACGTGCTTAAGAAGTGTGATTTTTTCACCAAAACATAACGGCCCTTTTCAGGGCCACCAATATTTTTCAAAAAGAATCTATAAATTGTTGTACATGAAAATTAGAAACATAGCTGAACCCCTCTTTTCCCCATCTCTCTCTCTCTTTTATTTCTTCTTGTTGAATCCATCTATATGCAAAGCAATACATAGACAAAAAATAAATTTTATGATATATATACACACAATTTAGTCTCGTCACAAAAAAAGGGGGGTGTTTGTTTATCATGGTACATGTATGTCCTTGTGTGTAGAATATTAAATAGTACATTATATAAAAAAAAAGATCAACATATGAATGTTTCTATCTGTACTTCTGTTCTTTTCTTTTCTTCGCTTGTTTTGTCTTGTCTTCTTTTGATGTATTATTTACACCAGTAGTCTAGACCAAAGAAAGAGAACCACCAACTGGCCAAAATATAACCTTTTTTTTTTAAGTTAGAGTGTAAATATCTTGTATAATTCATTAATTTGAATATTTCTTTTAGAAAAGCTGATATTACAGGGTACTTTTATCAAAAATTTAGAGCTCTTTTTCAGTCAGAATTGTAAAGAAAATTTTTATCATGTATGTAGTAATATATTTTGTCCACTTTAGAGTCTTGTCTTGCTGCTAGTTTACAAAATCATGAAATTTCTATTTAAATTAATATAATTTCGGTACGGGTCCAAGTAGTCCCCACAAAATTTCACTGTAGGAAGTCCATGTAAGCATATATCTTGCACTTATAAGCTTTTTTATATGATAAAAAGTAGTTTTCAGACTTATTATAAACTTTTCTGGCTAAAAGATGTCTTCAGAATAGTAAGTACATGTGTGCGCATTAACATTTTTATTGGATTGGCTGATGAAATTGTCATCGTCATACTGTGGATAAATATAGAATGGCGTTTAAAAATAAAACTGAAAGGAAGATGCACACATAAGAAGTTTTACCCGCAGTCAGGGGCATCTCTTTTCTTCACTGTAATACCTAAAAGAAAAAATCTTTAATAGTAATAACAATAACAGTTTTATTCATACATTCTCTCATTTATGATCTGAAGTACCTGCAGCAGATCTTTGATGGATGGCAAGCACAGCTTTGACAGATGATGTTGAGTTATGAAAGACAGGTAGAAAACTGCAAGCATGTAAAATCCTGTGATGTATCCAATTTCTGGGTACATCAAATGGACAAATAGATAACCAGTATTCCTAGATATGTCTGTGAGGTTTTTTTTTCCCCAACTAAATTCCATTCCATTAAGTTGAAATGTGTATTGACATTGAATGAAAATGTCTGTTCAGAGAAAGCAAATAATTATCTTTATAATTTTGACTGTCTAAAGTGATTTTCATTTATCATTTATTTATCATACTTTTCTATCTTAAAATGAAAACTTTTCAACATTTTGGAACTTTTTTTGTCTCCTTCAGTCATTTTTATTCCGATTGAAAGTTTTTTTCTGTTCAATAATAGTTTTTTCTTAAAAATTTACTGTCTGATATGAATTATTATATTTTTCAGACCTAGAATGAAAAAGTGGATTGAAAGTGTACACAGTTTAAGGCAGTACGGAGTTACCTCCCGGAATAAAACAACGTAAGCCAATCAGACAACAGTTAACTGAAAATGTGTGATACTTCTTTTACGGCCGCGTTGGTGATATATAAAGAGTCGCTGTAAGACGGAAAGTATTATTTAACTAATCACCACAAATAGTTAAACATGTCAGGCAGAGGAAAAGGAGGTAAAGGTCTAGGAAAAGGAGGCGCCAAGCGTCACAGGAAGGTGTTGCGTGATAACATCCAAGGTATCACCAAGCCAGCCATCCGTCGTTTAGCAAGAAGAGGTGGAGTAAAACGTATATCTGGACTCATCTATGAGGAAACCCGTGGTGTCCTTAAAGTTTTCTTGGAAAATGTCATCCGTGATGCTGTCACATACACAGAGCACGCCAAGAGGAAGACTGTCACTGCCATGGATGTTGTCTACGCTTTGAAACGTCAAGGACGTACCTTGTACGGATTCGGAGGTTAAACAGCCACCCAGCTAATATCAACAACGGCCCTTTTCAGGGCCACCAACATTTTTCAAAAAGAATCTTAAGATTTGTTGTACATCGTTTTAAACTAAATCTTGAAATCAAAGCTTGCTCCCACTTCTATTCTTTTCTCTAATGTTCATGAATTTTTCAACCGTTTTCTTGTTTTCCCTGATCCTGATCCGCAACTATTTTCTCTCTCTCTCGTTATCCCCCCCCCCCCCCCCCCCTTTTTTTTTTATATCTGGCTTTCTTTTTAATTAACTTCCTTACTCTTACTCTTGTATTTATTTGAGAATTTATATTCTGAAGGTTTATGAATACGTTCAAAGATCAACAAGTCCGTGCATTTGCCTACATGAAGAGAGAAAATTTCAAAACAAAATGCACGGACTTTTACACACAAAATCTGTAGATTCTGTTATATTCAATTATAAAGTTTTTGCGTGGTTTAAGATTAGGTAATGTTCTTGTTTCCGTGTAAAATAATTCTCGCAATATTTTTTTTTCTCTCGAAAAGCAAAAGAAATCGTAAATTTATCAACTCTATTAATTGGAATGAAAGCACTGTTTTGTTCTTCATGATTTATGTATTTACGCTTTGCAGTATTGACAAATTAAATACTACAGAATTAGTGAAATACACGTATATTTGTTATACAGATAGAAAGAAGAGAAAAGTAACCATATACTATTGAAATAGTTTGAAAGTAGTTATAGCTGGGGGTTGGGATTTATAGCTTTGTTTAGAAGTTTGACATGATGTACAACAAATGTAAATTCTTTTTGAAAAATGTTGGTGGCCCTGAAAAGGGCCGTTTGTGAAGTTATAAACTTCAGACTGTTTACTTGCTGCTGGTGTATTTGGTGACGGCTTTGGTACCTTCACTGACAGCGTGCTTGGCCAATTCTCCGGGTAAGAGAAGACGGACAGCGGTCTGGATCTCCCGGGATGTGATGGTAGATCTTTTGTTGTAGTGTGCCAATCGGGAAGCCTCTGCTGCGATTCTCTCGAAGATATCGTTGACGAAGCTGTTCATGATGGACATTGCCTTTGAGGACACTCCGGTGTCGGGGTGAACTTGTCTCAAGACTTTGTAGATGTAGATAGCATAGGATTCACGTCTCTTCCTCCTCCTTTTCTTGTCACCGCCGGGTCTGGCAGTCTTTGCCTTGGTGACGGCCTTCTTGGCTCCTTTAGTTCCTACTTTGGGTGGCATGTTACTGGTTTGATAATCAAATAAGTAATGGTGAAAAATTATTTTCAATTTGTTTATATACTGGGCAAAACGGATTGAAAGATTTTATTGAACGCGAACCTCGGAGAGAGCACCCATAACATGTTGAATGTTCGGTAGCCTAACTGCCCGCAGAGAGCTTCGTTCTGATTGGTGTATAATAAAAACATCGTTCAATCCGTTTAGTGGGTATATAAGCTAAATTTTGAAGAAAAATTGTATCACTTTACTCAGTGTCGATCAACCAAATAGTACAAAATGTCAGGACGAGGAAAAGGAGGAAAAGCAAAAGCAAAGGCAAAGTCTAGGTCATCCCGTGCCGGACTTCAGTTCCCAGTCGGTCGTATCCACAGACTTTTGAGGAAAGGAAACTATGCCGAGAGAGTTGGTGCCGGTGCACCAGTGTACCTCGCAGCTGTCTTAGAATACTTAGCAGCTGAAGTATTGGAGTTGGCAGGAAACGCCGCTCGTGACAACAAGAAGAGCAGAATCATTCCCCGTCATCTCCAGTTGGCCATCAGAAACGACGAAGAGTTGAACAAACTCTTGTCTGGTGTCACCATTGCCCAGGGAGGTGTTCTACCAAACATCCAGGCTGTACTTCTGCCAAAGAAGACCCAGAAAGCTGCCAAGTAAAAAGTGGATATATCAGATTACTCACTTAACAACGGCCCTTTTCAGGGCCACCAATATTTTTCAAAAAGAGTCTAAAATTGTTGTACATCTTAGTAATACTTTATTCCCCATACATAATTAAAAAAAATATATTCTACTACATAACAAATAAAAAATGTCCAAAATGTAGATGTCCCTTCTTCCGTGATTCTTCTTTTCTTCTCTCTCTAACGCATCCCATTTAAGTACAGTTCTTATAGCATAACACTAAGTCTAGTAACTTTTTCAGTCTTCTTCATCAGAACATGTATTGTCGTACTTTCTGACTCTTTGAACCCACTAGTAGCTCAGTTAAATCATATAAAGTTTGTCGGGAAGAAAAAAAAACACTGATAGTATTTATATTTAATACTAGTCTGCTCTCTTCTTTCTCTCTCTTGGTTATTGATGCGAGCATGCTTAGATTCATCTGAGAAGGTGTGTGTTTTTTTATTATTATAATTTATTTATAGTTTTTGTTAACAGTATCTCTTTCGTCAACACTTTTATATATGATATGTACTTTCCATTCTTTTCCTTTTTCCATTTTTTTCAGCATCTCTCTCTCTCTGTCTTTCTGTCTTTATTTATTTATTGTTTGTGTATTAAAGATGTAGAATCGATGTAAGCACACCGACAATCAGACAATGTGACAAATGTGCCCAGCCCAAACAAAAATCATACCACATCTTCTTTTTTTATATTAAATATGCATAAATATGACATAATACAACAATAAAGAAACTCAGCCGATCCGTACAATGTCATGTCGGGAATGTGTAATTCCATTTGTTTCTGTTTTTGCATTTTCTATTTCGCTTTGTTAGTGTTCAAACTGGATTTTATTTTTATTTTTTCCTGTTTTATTTTTCTTTCCTTTCCTTAATGTTTCTGCATGTATTTTGACCTTTTTCATTATTATTTTTTTCTTCTTCAGATTTATCATATTGAAACCGTGACACTAATTTACTATTGTTGAGCAATGAGGGATGATCAGAAACTGTAATTTTGAATGAAAAAAGGGGGCATTTTTACTGTCAGCTTGGGTTGAGCAGTTTTTCAGTAAAAAATGGATTGAAAACTGTCAAAGTCCCTTACAAATCAGTCCAATCAGATTTAAGATATGCGGACCAATCAACGCCAGCTTTATGTAAGTGGTGATCCAATCGTCACCGTGATTTCAATCCTCCCGGCAAGCACAAAAACACATTCACCGAAATTTTCAAGTATTCTTTCTGTAGCAAATCGTCCACAGAGCTAATAATCATGGCACGAACAAAGCAAACTGCACGTAAATCCACCGGAGGTAAAGCTCCAAGAAAACAACTTGCCACCAAGGCCGCCCGTAAGAGCGCACCTGCAACCGGTGGAGTCAAGAAACCACATAGATACAGGCCAGGAACAGTCGCTCTCCGAGAAATCAGGAGATACCAGAAGAGCACAGAGCTCCTCATCAGGAAACTCCCCTTCCAGAGATTAGTCCGTGAAATCGCCCAGGACTTCAAAACTGATCTCCGATTCCAGAGTTCAGCCGTCATGGCCCTACAGGAAGCCAGCGAAGCCTACTTGGTCGGTCTCTTCGAGGATACCAACTTGTGCGCAATCCACGCCAAGAGAGTAACCATCATGCCAAAGGATATCCAATTGGCCCGAAGAATCCGTGGAGAACGTGCTTAAGAAGTGTGATTTTTTCACCAAAACATAACGGCCCTTTTCAGGGCCACCAATATTTTTCAAAAAGAATCTATAAATTGTTGTACATGAAAATTAGAAACATAGCTGAACCCCTCTTTTCCCCATCTCTCTCTCTCTTTTATTTCTTCTTGTTGAATCCATCTATATGCAAAGCAATACATAGACAAAAAATAAATTTTATGATATATATACACACAATTTAGTCTCATCACAAAAAAAGGGGGGTGTTTGTTTATCATGGTACATGTATGTCCTTGTGTGTAGAATATTAAATAGTACATTATATAAAAAAAAAGATCAACATATGAATGTTTCTATCTGTACTTCTGTTCTTTTCTTTTCTTCGCTTGTTTTGTCTTGTCTTCTTTTGATGTATTATTTACACCAGTAGTCTAGACCAAAGAAAGAGAACCACCAACTGGCCAAAATATAACCTTTTTTTTTTAAGTTAGAGTGTAAATATCTTGTATAATTCATTAATTTGAATATTTCTTTTAGAAAAGCTGATATTACAGGGTACTTTTATCAAAAATTTAGAGCTCTTTTTCAGTCAGAATTGTAAAGAAAATTTTTATCATGTATGTAGTAATATATTTTGTCCACTTTAGAGTCTTGTCTTGCTGCTAGTTTACAAAATCATGAAATTTCTATTTAAATTAATATAATTTCGGTACGGGTCCAAGTAGTCCCCACAAAATTTCACTGTAGGAAGTCCATGTAAGCATATATCTTGCACTTATAAGCTTTTTTATATGATAAAAAGTAGTTTTCAGACTTATTATAAACTTTTCTGGCTAAAAGATGTCTTCAGAATAGTAAGTACATGTGTGCGCATTAACATTTTTATTGGATTGGCTGATGAAATTGTCATCGTCATACTGTGGATAAATATAGAATGGCGTTTAAAAATAAAACTGAAAGGAAGATGCACACATAAGAAGTTTTACCCGCAGTCAGGGGCATCTCTTTTCTTCACTGTAATACCTAAAAGAAAAAATCTTTAATAGTAATAACAATAACAGTTTTATTCATACATTCTCTCATTTATGATCTGAAGTACCTGCAGCAGATCTTTGATGGATGGCAAGCACAGCTTTGACAGATGATGTTGAGTTATGAAAGACAGGTAGAAAACTGCAAGCATGTAAAATCCTGTGATGTATCCAATTTCTGGGTACATCAAATGGACAAATAGATAACCAGTATTCCTAGATATGTCTGTGAGGTTTTTTTTTCCCCAACTAAATTCCATTCCATTAAGTTGAAATGTGTATTGACATTGAATGAAAATGTCTGTTCAGAGAAAGCAAATAATTATCTTTATAATTTTGACTGTCTAAAGTGATTTTCATTTATCATTTATTTATCATACTTTTCTATCTTAAAATGAAAACTTTTCAACATTTTGGAACTTTTTTTGTCTCCTTCAGTCATTTTTATTCCGATTGAAAGTTTTTTTCTGTTCAATAATAGTTTTTTCTTAAAAATTTACTGTCTGATATGAATTATTATATTTTTCAGACCTAGAATGAAAAAGTGGATTGAAAGTGTACACAGTTTAAGGCAGTACGGAGTTACCTCCCGGAATAAAACAACGTAAGCCAATCAGACAACAGTTAACTGAAAATGTGTGATACTTCTTTTACGGCCGCGTTGGTGATATATAAAGAGTCGCTGTAAGACGGAAAGTATTATTTAACTAATCACCACAAATAGTTAAACATGTCAGGCAGAGGAAAAGGAGGTAAAGGTCTAGGAAAAGGAGGCGCCAAGCGTCACAGGAAGGTGTTGCGTGATAACATCCAAGGTATCACCAAGCCAGCCATCCGTCGTTTAGCAAGAAGAGGTGGAGTAAAACGTATATCTGGACTCATCTATGAGGAAACCCGTGGTGTCCTTAAAGTTTTCTTGGAAAATGTCATCCGTGATGCTGTCACATACACAGAGCACGCCAAGAGGAAGACTGTCACTGCCATGGATGTTGTCTACGCTTTGAAACGTCAAGGACGTACCTTGTACGGATTCGGAGGTTAAACAGCCACCCAGCTAATATCAACAACGGCCCTTTTCAGGGCCACCAACATTTTTCAAAAAGAATCTTAAGATTTGTTGTACATCGTTTTAAACTAAATCTTGAAATCAAAGCTTGCTCCCACTTCTATTCTTTTCTCTAATGTTCATGAATTTTTCAACCGTTTTCTTGTTTTCCCTGATCCTGATCCGCAACTATTTTCTCTCTCTCTCGTTATCCCCCCCCCCCCCCCCCCTTTTTTTTTTATATCTGGCTTTCTTTTTAATTAACTTCCTTACTCTTACTCTTGTATTTATTTGAGAATTTATATTCTGAAGGTTTATGAATACGTTCAAAGATCAACAAGTCCGTGCATTTGCCTACATGAAGAGAGAAAATTTCAAAACAAAATGCACGGACTTTTACACACAAAATCTGTAGATTCTGTTATATTCAATTATAAAGTTTTTGCGTGGTTTAAGATTAGGTAATGTTCTTGTTTCCGTGTAAAATAATTCTCGCAATATTTTTTTTTCTCTCGAAAAGCAAAAGAAATCGTAAATTTATCAACTCTATTAATTGGAATGAAAGCACTGTTTTGTTCTTCATGATTTATGTATTTACGCTTTGCAGTATTGACAAATTAAATACTACAGAATTAGTGAAATACACGTATATTTGTTATACAGATAGAAAGAAGAGAAAAGTAACCATATACTATTGAAATAGTTTGAAAGTAGTTATAGCTGGGGGTTGGGATTTATAGCTTTGTTTAGAAGTTTGACATGATGTACAACAAATGTAAATTCTTTTTGAAAAATGTTGGTGGCCCTGAAAAGGGCCGTTTGTGAAGTTATAAACTTCAGACTGTTTACTTGCTGCTGGTGTATTTGGTGACGGCTTTGGTACCTTCACTGACAGCGTGCTTGGCCAATTCTCCGGGTAAGAGAAGACGGACAGCGGTCTGGATCTCCCGGGATGTGATGGTAGATCTTTTGTTGTAGTGTGCCAATCGGGAAGCCTCTGCTGCGATTCTCTCGAAGATATCGTTGACGAAGCTGTTCATGATGGACATTGCCTTTGAGGACACTCCGGTGTCGGGGTGAACTTGTCTCAAGACTTTGTAGATGTAGATAGCATAGGATTCACGTCTCTTCCTCCTCCTTTTCTTGTCACCGCCGGGTCTGGCAGTCTTTGCCTTGGTGACGGCCTTCTTGGCTCCTTTAGTTCCTACTTTGGGTGGCATGTTACTGGTTTGATAATCAAATAAGTAATGGTGAAAAATTATTTTCAATTTGTTTATATACTGGGCAAAACGGATTGAAAGATTTTATTGAACGCGAACCTCGGAGAGAGCACCCATAACATGTTGAATGTTCGGTAGCCTAACTGCCCGCAGAGAGCTTCGTTCTGATTGGTGTATAATAAAAACATCGTTCAATCCGTTTAGTGGGTATATAAGCTAAATTTTGAAGAAAAATTGTATCACTTTACTCAGTGTCGATCAACCAAATAGTACAAAATGTCAGGACGAGGAAAAGGAGGAAAAGCAAAAGCAAAGGCAAAGTCTAGGTCATCCCGTGCCGGACTTCAGTTCCCAGTCGGTCGTATCCACAGACTTTTGAGGAAAGGAAACTATGCCGAGAGAGTTGGTGCCGGTGCACCAGTGTACCTCGCAGCTGTCTTAGAATACTTAGCAGCTGAAGTATTGGAGTTGGCAGGAAACGCCGCTCGTGACAACAAGAAGAGCAGAATCATTCCCCGTCATCTCCAGTTGGCCATCAGAAACGACGAAGAGTTGAACAAACTCTTGTCTGGTGTCACCATTGCCCAGGGAGGTGTTCTACCAAACATCCAGGCTGTACTTCTGCCAAAGAAGACCCAGAAAGCTGCCAAGTAAAAAGTGGATATATCAGATTACTCACTTAACAACGGCCCTTTTCAGGGCCACCAATATTTTTCAAAAAGAGTCTAAAATTGTTGTACATCTTAGTAATACTTTATTCCCCATACATAATTAAAAAAAATATATTCTACTACATAACAAATAAAAAATGTCCAAAATGTAGATGTCCCTTCTTCCGTGATTCTTCTTTTCTTCTCTCTCTAACGCATCCCATTTAAGTACAGTTCTTATAGCATAACACTAAGTCTAGTAACTTTTTCAGTCTTCTTCATCAGAACATGTATTGTCGTACTTTCTGACTCTTTGAACCCACTAGTAGCTCAGTTAAATCATATAAAGTTTGTCGGGAAGAAAAAAAAACACTGATAGTATTTATATTTAATACTAGTCTGCTCTCTTCTTTCTCTCTCTTGGTTATTGATGCGAGCATGCTTAGATTCATCTGAGAAGGTGTGTGTTTTTTTATTATTATAATTTATTTATAGTTTTTGTTAACAGTATCTCTTTCGTCAACACTTTTATATATGATATGTACTTTCCATTCTTTTCCTTTTTCCATTTTTTTCAGCATCTCTCTCTCTCTGTCTTTCTGTCTTTATTTATTTATTGTTTGTGTATTAAAGATGTAGAATCGATGTAAGCACACCGACAATCAGACAATGTGACAAATGTGCCCAGCCCAAACAAAAATCATACCACATCTTCTTTTTTTATATTAAATATGCATAAATATGACATAATACAACAATAAAGAAACTCAGCCGATCCGTACAATGTCATGTCGGGAATGTGTAATTCCATTTGTTTCTGTTTTTGCATTTTCTATTTCGCTTTGTTAGTGTTCAAACTGGATTTTATTTTTATTTTTTCCTGTTTTATTTTTCTTTCCTTTCCTTAATGTTTCTGCATGTATTTTGACCTTTTTCATTATTATTTTTTTCTTCTTCAGATTTATCATATTGAAACCGTGACACTAATTTACTATTGTTGAGCAATGAGGGATGATCAGAAACTGTAATTTTGAATGAAAAAAGGGGGCATTTTTACTGTCAGCTTGGGTTGAGCAGTTTTTCAGTAAAAAATGGATTGAAAACTGTCAAAGTCCCTTACAAATCAGTCCAATCAGATTTAAGATATGCGGACCAATCAACGCCAGCTTTATGTAAGTGGTGATCCAATCGTCACCGTGATTTCAATCCTCCCGGCAAGCACAAAAACACATTCACCGAAATTTTCAAGTATTCTTTCTGTAGCAAATCGTCCACAGAGCTAATAATCATGGCACGAACAAAGCAAACTGCACGTAAATCCACCGGAGGTAAAGCTCCAAGAAAACAACTTGCCACCAAGGCCGCCCGTAAGAGCGCACCTGCAACCGGTGGAGTCAAGAAACCACATAGATACAGGCCAGGAACAGTCGCTCTCCGAGAAATCAGGAGATACCAGAAGAGCACAGAGCTCCTCATCAGGAAACTCCCCTTCCAGAGATTAGTCCGTGAAATCGCCCAGGACTTCAAAACTGATCTCCGATTCCAGAGTTCAGCCGTCATGGCCCTACAGGAAGCCAGCGAAGCCTACTTGGTCGGTCTCTTCGAGGATACCAACTTGTGCGCAATCCACGCCAAGAGAGTAACCATCATGCCAAAGGATATCCAATTGGCCCGAAGAATCCGTGGAGAACGTGCTTAAGAAGTGTGATTTTTTCACCAAAACATAACGGCCCTTTTCAGGGCCACCAATATTTTTCAAAAAGAATCTATAAATTGTTGTACATGAAAATTAGAAACATAGCTGAACCCCTCTTTTCCCCATCTCTCTCTCTCTTTTATTTCTTCTTGTTGAATCCATCTATATGCAAAGCAATACATAGACAAAAAATAAATTTTATGATATATATACACACAATTTAGTCTCATCACAAAAAAAGGGGGGTGTTTGTTTATCATGGTACATGTATGTCCTTGTGTGTAGAATATTAAATAGTACATTATATAAAAAAAAAGATCAACATATGAATGTTTCTATCTGTACTTCTGTTCTTTTCTTTTCTTCGCTTGTTTTGTCTTGTCTTCTTTTGATGTATTATTTACACCAGTAGTCTAGACCAAAGAAAGAGAACCACCAACTGGCCAAAATATAACCTTTTTTTTTTAAGTTAGAGTGTAAATATCTTGTATAATTCATTAATTTGAATATTTCTTTTAGAAAAGCTGATATTACAGGGTACTTTTATCAAAAATTTAGAGCTCTTTTTCAGTCAGAATTGTAAAGAAAATTTTTATCATGTATGTAGTAATATATTTTGTCCACTTTAGAGTCTTGTCTTGCTGCTAGTTTACAAAATCATGAAATTTCTATTTAAATTAATATAATTTCGGTACGGGTCCAAGTAGTCCCCACAAAATTTCACTGTAGGAAGTCCATGTAAGCATATATCTTGCACTTATAAGCTTTTTTATATGATAAAAAGTAGTTTTCAGACTTATTATAAACTTTTCTGGCTAAAAGATGTCTTCAGAATAGTAAGTACATGTGTGCGCATTAACATTTTTATTGGATTGGCTGATGAAATTGTCATCGTCATACTGTGGATAAATATAGAATGGCGTTTAAAAATAAAACTGAAAGGAAGATGCACACATAAGAAGTTTTACCCGCAGTCAGGGGCATCTCTTTTCTTCACTGTAATACCTAAAAGAAAAAATCTTTAATAGTAATAACAATAACAGTTTTATTCATACATTCTCTCATTTATGATCTGAAGTACCTGCAGCAGATCTTTGATGGATGGCAAGCACAGCTTTGACAGATGATGTTGAGTTATGAAAGACAGGTAGAAAACTGCAAGCATGTAAAATCCTGTGATGTATCCAATTTCTGGGTACATCAAATGGACAAATAGATAACCAGTATTCCTAGATATGTCTGTGAGGTTTTTTTTTCCCCAACTAAATTCCATTCCATTAAGTTGAAATGTGTATTGACATTGAATGAAAATGTCTGTTCAGAGAAAGCAAATAATTATCTTTATAATTTTGACTGTCTAAAGTGATTTTCATTTATCATTTATTTATCATACTTTTCTATCTTAAAATGAAAACTTTTCAACATTTTGGAACTTTTTTTGTCTCCTTCAGTCATTTTTATTCCGATTGAAAGTTTTTTTCTGTTCAATAATAGTTTTTTCTTAAAAATTTACTGTCTGATATGAATTATTATATTTTTCAGACCTAGAATGAAAAAGTGGATTGAAAGTGTACACAGTTTAAGGCAGTACGGAGTTACCTCCCGGAATAAAACAACGTAAGCCAATCAGACAACAGTTAACTGAAAATGTGTGATACTTCTTTTACGGCCGCGTTGGTGATATATAAAGAGTCGCTGTAAGACGGAAAGTATTATTTAACTAATCACCACAAATAGTTAAACATGTCAGGCAGAGGAAAAGGAGGTAAAGGTCTAGGAAAAGGAGGCGCCAAGCGTCACAGGAAGGTGTTGCGTGATAACATCCAAGGTATCACCAAGCCAGCCATCCGTCGTTTAGCAAGAAGAGGTGGAGTAAAACGTATATCTGGACTCATCTATGAGGAAACCCGTGGTGTCCTTAAAGTTTTCTTGGAAAATGTCATCCGTGATGCTGTCACATACACAGAGCACGCCAAGAGGAAGACTGTCACTGCCATGGATGTTGTCTACGCTTTGAAACGTCAAGGACGTACCTTGTACGGATTCGGAGGTTAAACAGCCACCCAGCTAATATCAACAACGGCCCTTTTCAGGGCCACCAACATTTTTCAAAAAGAATCTTAAGATTTGTTGTACATCGTTTTAAACTAAATCTTGAAATCAAAGCTTGCTCCCACTTCTATTCTTTTCTCTAATGTTCATGAATTTTTCAACCGTTTTCTTGTTTTCCCTGATCCTGATCCGCAACTATTTTCTCTCTCTCTCGTTATCCCCCCCCCCCCCCCCCCTTTTTTTTTTATATCTGGCTTTCTTTTTAATTAACTTCCTTACTCTTACTCTTGTATTTATTTGAGAATTTATATTCTGAAGGTTTATGAATACGTTCAAAGATCAACAAGTCCGTGCATTTGCCTACATGAAGAGAGAAAATTTCAAAACAAAATGCACGGACTTTTACACACAAAATCTGTAGATTCTGTTATATTCAATTATAAAGTTTTTGCGTGGTTTAAGATTAGGTAATGTTCTTGTTTCCGTGTAAAATAATTCTCGCAATATTTTTTTTTCTCTCGAAAAGCAAAAGAAATCGTAAATTTATCAACTCTATTAATTGGAATGAAAGCACTGTTTTGTTCTTCATGATTTATGTATTTACGCTTTGCAGTATTGACAAATTAAATACTACAGAATTAGTGAAATACACGTATATTTGTTATACAGATAGAAAGAAGAGAAAAGTAACCATATACTATTGAAATAGTTTGAAAGTAGTTATAGCTGGGGGTTGGGATTTATAGCTTTGTTTAGAAGTTTGACATGATGTACAACAAATGTAAATTCTTTTTGAAAAATGTTGGTGGCCCTGAAAAGGGCCGTTTGTGAAGTTATAAACTTCAGACTGTTTACTTGCTGCTGGTGTATTTGGTGACGGCTTTGGTACCTTCACTGACAGCGTGCTTGGCCAATTCTCCGGGTAAGAGAAGACGGACAGCGGTCTGGATCTCCCGGGATGTGATGGTAGATCTTTTGTTGTAGTGTGCCAATCGGGAAGCCTCTGCTGCGATTCTCTCGAAGATATCGTTGACGAAGCTGTTCATGATGGACATTGCCTTTGAGGACACTCCGGTGTCGGGGTGAACTTGTCTCAAGACTTTGTAGATGTAGATAGCATAGGATTCACGTCTCTTCCTCCTCCTTTTCTTGTCACCGCCGGGTCTGGCAGTCTTTGCCTTGGTGACGGCCTTCTTGGCTCCTTTAGTTCCTACTTTGGGTGGCATGTTACTGGTTTGATAATCAAATAAGTAATGGTGAAAAATTATTTTCAATTTGTTTATATACTGGGCAAAACGGATTGAAAGATTTTATTGAACGCGAACCTCGGAGAGAGCACCCATAACATGTTGAATGTTCGGTAGCCTAACTGCCCGCAGAGAGCTTCGTTCTGATTGGTGTATAATAAAAACATCGTTCAATCCGTTTAGTGGGTATATAAGCTAAATTTTGAAGAAAAATTGTATCACTTTACTCAGTGTCGATCAACCAAATAGTACAAAATGTCAGGACGAGGAAAAGGAGGAAAAGCAAAAGCAAAGGCAAAGTCTAGGTCATCCCGTGCCGGACTTCAGTTCCCAGTCGGTCGTATCCACAGACTTTTGAGGAAAGGAAACTATGCCGAGAGAGTTGGTGCCGGTGCACCAGTGTACCTCGCAGCTGTCTTAGAATACTTAGCAGCTGAAGTATTGGAGTTGGCAGGAAACGCCGCTCGTGACAACAAGAAGAGCAGAATCATTCCCCGTCATCTCCAGTTGGCCATCAGAAACGACGAAGAGTTGAACAAACTCTTGTCTGGTGTCACCATTGCCCAGGGAGGTGTTCTACCAAACATCCAGGCTGTACTTCTGCCAAAGAAGACCCAGAAAGCTGCCAAGTAAAAAGTGGATATATCAGATTACTCACTTAACAACGGCCCTTTTCAGGGCCACCAATATTTTTCAAAAAGAGTCTAAAATTGTTGTACATCTTAGTAATACTTTATTCCCCATACATAATTAAAAAAAATATATTCTACTACATAACAAATAAAAAATGTCCAAAATGTAGATGTCCCTTCTTCCGTGATTCTTCTTTTCTTCTCTCTCTAACGCATCCCATTTAAGTACAGTTCTTATAGCATAACACTAAGTCTAGTAACTTTTTCAGTCTTCTTCATCAGAACATGTATTGTCGTACTTTCTGACTCTTTGAACCCACTAGTAGCTCAGTTAAATCATATAAAGTTTGTCGGGAAGAAAAAAAAACACTGATAGTATTTATATTTAATACTAGTCTGCTCTCTTCTTTCTCTCTCTTGGTTATTGATGCGAGCATGCTTAGATTCATCTGAGAAGGTGTGTGTTTTTTTATTATTATAATTTATTTATAGTTTTTGTTAACAGTATCTCTTTCGTCAACACTTTTATATATGATATGTACTTTCCATTCTTTTCCTTTTTCCATTTTTTTCAGCATCTCTCTCTCTCTGTCTTTCTGTCTTTATTTATTTATTGTTTGTGTATTAAAGATGTAGAATCGATGTAAGCACACCGACAATCAGACAATGTGACAAATGTGCCCAGCCCAAACAAAAATCATACCACATCTTCTTTTTTTATATTAAATATGCATAAATATGACATAATACAACAATAAAGAAACTCAGCCGATCCGTACAATGTCATGTCGGGAATGTGTAATTCCATTTGTTTCTGTTTTTGCATTTTCTATTTCGCTTTGTTAGTGTTCAAACTGGATTTTATTTTTATTTTTTCCTGTTTTATTTTTCTTTCCTTTCCTTAATGTTTCTGCATGTATTTTGACCTTTTTCATTATTATTTTTTTCTTCTTCAGATTTATCATATTGAAACCGTGACACTAATTTACTATTGTTGAGCAATGAGGGATGATCAGAAACTGTAATTTTGAATGAAAAAAGGGGGCATTTTTACTGTCAGCTTGGGTTGAGCAGTTTTTCAGTAAAAAATGGATTGAAAACTGTCAAAGTCCCTTACAAATCAGTCCAATCAGATTTAAGATATGCGGACCAATCAACGCCAGCTTTATGTAAGTGGTGATCCAATCGTCACCGTGATTTCAATCCTCCCGGCAAGCACAAAAACACATTCACCGAAATTTTCAAGTATTCTTTCTGTAGCAAATCGTCCACAGAGCTAATAATCATGGCACGAACAAAGCAAACTGCACGTAAATCCACCGGAGGTAAAGCTCCAAGAAAACAACTTGCCACCAAGGCCGCCCGTAAGAGCGCACCTGCAACCGGTGGAGTCAAGAAACCACATAGATACAGGCCAGGAACAGTCGCTCTCCGAGAAATCAGGAGATACCAGAAGAGCACAGAGCTCCTCATCAGGAAACTCCCCTTCCAGAGATTAGTCCGTGAAATCGCCCAGGACTTCAAAACTGATCTCCGATTCCAGAGTTCAGCCGTCATGGCCCTACAGGAAGCCAGCGAAGCCTACTTGGTCGGTCTCTTCGAGGATACCAACTTGTGCGCAATCCACGCCAAGAGAGTAACCATCATGCCAAAGGATATCCAATTGGCCCGAAGAATCCGTGGAGAACGTGCTTAAGAAGTGTGATTTTTTCACCAAAACATAACGGCCCTTTTCAGGGCCACCAATATTTTTCAAAAAGAATCTATAAATTGTTGTACATGAAAATTAGAAACATAGCTGAACCCCTCTTTTCCCCATCTCTCTCTCTCTTTTATTTCTTCTTGTTGAATCCATCTATATGCAAAGCAATACATAGACAAAAAATAAATTTTATGATATATATACACACAATTTAGTCTCATCACAAAAAAAGGGGGGTGTTTGTTTATCATGGTACATGTATGTCCTTGTGTGTAGAATATTAAATAGTACATTATATAAAAAAAAAGATCAACATATGAATGTTTCTATCTGTACTTCTGTTCTTTTCTTTTCTTCGCTTGTTTTGTCTTGTCTTCTTTTGATGTATTATTTACACCAGTAGTCTAGACCAAAGAAAGAGAACCACCAACTGGCCAAAATATAACCTTTTTTTTTTAAGTTAGAGTGTAAATATCTTGTATAATTCATTAATTTGAATATTTCTTTTAGAAAAGCTGATATTACAGGGTACTTTTATCAAAAATTTAGAGCTCTTTTTCAGTCAGAATTGTAAAGAAAATTTTTATCATGTATGTAGTAATATATTTTGTCCACTTTAGAGTCTTGTCTTGCTGCTAGTTTACAAAATCATGAAATTTCTATTTAAATTAATATAATTTCGGTACGGGTCCAAGTAGTCCCCACAAAATTTCACTGTAGGAAGTCCATGTAAGCATATATCTTGCACTTATAAGCTTTTTTATATGATAAAAAGTAGTTTTCAGACTTATTATAAACTTTTCTGGCTAAAAGATGTCTTCAGAATAGTAAGTACATGTGTGCGCATTAACATTTTTATTGGATTGGCTGATGAAATTGTCATCGTCATACTGTGGATAAATATAGAATGGCGTTTAAAAATAAAACTGAAAGGAAGATGCACACATAAGAAGTTTTACCCGCAGTCAGGGGCATCTCTTTTCTTCACTGTAATACCTAAAAGAAAAAATCTTTAATAGTAATAACAATAACAGTTTTATTCATACATTCTCTCATTTATGATCTGAAGTACCTGCAGCAGATCTTTGATGGATGGCAAGCACAGCTTTGACAGATGATGTTGAGTTATGAAAGACAGGTAGAAAACTGCAAGCATGTAAAATCCTGTGATGTATCCAATTTCTGGGTACATCAAATGGACAAATAGATAACCAGTATTCCTAGATATGTCTGTGAGGTTTTTTTTTCCCCAACTAAATTCCATTCCATTAAGTTGAAATGTGTATTGACATTGAATGAAAATGTCTGTTCAGAGAAAGCAAATAATTATCTTTATAATTTTGACTGTCTAAAGTGATTTTCATTTATCATTTATTTATCATACTTTTCTATCTTAAAATGAAAACTTTTCAACATTTTGGAACTTTTTTTGTCTCCTTCAGTCATTTTTATTCCGATTGAAAGTTTTTTTCTGTTCAATAATAGTTTTTTCTTAAAAATTTACTGTCTGATATGAATTATTATATTTTTCAGACCTAGAATGAAAAAGTGGATTGAAAGTGTACACAGTTTAAGGCAGTACGGAGTTACCTCCCGGAATAAAACAACGTAAGCCAATCAGACAACAGTTAACTGAAAATGTGTGATACTTCTTTTACGGCCGCGTTGGTGATATATAAAGAGTCGCTGTAAGACGGAAAGTATTATTTAACTAATCACCACAAATAGTTAAACATGTCAGGCAGAGGAAAAGGAGGTAAAGGTCTAGGAAAAGGAGGCGCCAAGCGTCACAGGAAGGTGTTGCGTGATAACATCCAAGGTATCACCAAGCCAGCCATCCGTCGTTTAGCAAGAAGAGGTGGAGTAAAACGTATATCTGGACTCATCTATGAGGAAACCCGTGGTGTCCTTAAAGTTTTCTTGGAAAATGTCATCCGTGATGCTGTCACATACACAGAGCACGCCAAGAGGAAGACTGTCACTGCCATGGATGTTGTCTACGCTTTGAAACGTCAAGGACGTACCTTGTACGGATTCGGAGGTTAAACAGCCACCCAGCTAATATCAACAACGGCCCTTTTCAGGGCCACCAACATTTTTCAAAAAGAATCTTAAGATTTGTTGTACATCGTTTTAAACTAAATCTTGAAATCAAAGCTTGCTCCCACTTCTATTCTTTTCTCTAATGTTCATGAATTTTTCAACCGTTTTCTTGTTTTCCCTGATCCTGATCCGCAACTATTTTCTCTCTCTCTCGTTATCCCCCCCCCCCCCCCCCCTTTTTTTTTTATATCTGGCTTTCTTTTTAATTAACTTCCTTACTCTTACTCTTGTATTTATTTGAGAATTTATATTCTGAAGGTTTATGAATACGTTCAAAGATCAACAAGTCCGTGCATTTGCCTACATGAAGAGAGAAAATTTCAAAACAAAATGCACGGACTTTTACACACAAAATCTGTAGATTCTGTTATATTCAATTATAAAGTTTTTGCGTGGTTTAAGATTAGGTAATGTTCTTGTTTCCGTGTAAAATAATTCTCGCAATATTTTTTTTTCTCTCGAAAAGCAAAAGAAATCGTAAATTTATCAACTCTATTAATTGGAATGAAAGCACTGTTTTGTTCTTCATGATTTATGTATTTACGCTTTGCAGTATTGACAAATTAAATACTACAGAATTAGTGAAATACACGTATATTTGTTATACAGATAGAAAGAAGAGAAAAGTAACCATATACTATTGAAATAGTTTGAAAGTAGTTATAGCTGGGGGTTGGGATTTATAGCTTTGTTTAGAAGTTTGACATGATGTACAACAAATGTAAATTCTTTTTGAAAAATGTTGGTGGCCCTGAAAAGGGCCGTTTGTGAAGTTATAAACTTCAGACTGTTTACTTGCTGCTGGTGTATTTGGTGACGGCTTTGGTACCTTCACTGACAGCGTGCTTGGCCAATTCTCCGGGTAAGAGAAGACGGACAGCGGTCTGGATCTCCCGGGATGTGATGGTAGATCTTTTGTTGTAGTGTGCCAATCGGGAAGCCTCTGCTGCGATTCTCTCGAAGATATCGTTGACGAAGCTGTTCATGATGGACATTGCCTTTGAGGACACTCCGGTGTCGGGGTGAACTTGTCTCAAGACTTTGTAGATGTAGATAGCATAGGATTCACGTCTCTTCCTCCTCCTTTTCTTGTCACCGCCGGGTCTGGCAGTCTTTGCCTTGGTGACGGCCTTCTTGGCTCCTTTAGTTCCTACTTTGGGTGGCATGTTACTGGTTTGATAATCAAATAAGTAATGGTGAAAAATTATTTTCAATTTGTTTATATACTGGGCAAAACGGATTGAAAGATTTTATTGAACGCGAACCTCGGAGAGAGCACCCATAACATGTTGAATGTTCGGTAGCCTAACTGCCCGCAGAGAGCTTCGTTCTGATTGGTGTATAATAAAAACATCGTTCAATCCGTTTAGTGGGTATATAAGCTAAATTTTGAAGAAAAATTGTATCACTTTACTCAGTGTCGATCAACCAAATAGTACAAAATGTCAGGACGAGGAAAAGGAGGAAAAGCAAAAGCAAAGGCAAAGTCTAGGTCATCCCGTGCCGGACTTCAGTTCCCAGTCGGTCGTATCCACAGACTTTTGAGGAAAGGAAACTATGCCGAGAGAGTTGGTGCCGGTGCACCAGTGTACCTCGCAGCTGTCTTAGAATACTTAGCAGCTGAAGTATTGGAGTTGGCAGGAAACGCCGCTCGTGACAACAAGAAGAGCAGAATCATTCCCCGTCATCTCCAGTTGGCCATCAGAAACGACGAAGAGTTGAACAAACTCTTGTCTGGTGTCACCATTGCCCAGGGAGGTGTTCTACCAAACATCCAGGCTGTACTTCTGCCAAAGAAGACCCAGAAAGCTGCCAAGTAAAAAGTGGATATATCAGATTACTCACTTAACAACGGCCCTTTTCAGGGCCACCAATATTTTTCAAAAAGAGTCTAAAATTGTTGTACATCTTAGTAATACTTTATTCCCCATACATAATTAAAAAAAATATATTCTACTACATAACAAATAAAAAATGTCCAAAATGTAGATGTCCCTTCTTCCGTGATTCTTCTTTTCTTCTCTCTCTAACGCATCCCATTTAAGTACAGTTCTTATAGCATAACACTAAGTCTAGTAACTTTTTCAGTCTTCTTCATCAGAACATGTATTGTCGTACTTTCTGACTCTTTGAACCCACTAGTAGCTCAGTTAAATCATATAAAGTTTGTCGGGAAGAAAAAAAAACACTGATAGTATTTATATTTAATACTAGTCTGCTCTCTTCTTTCTCTCTCTTGGTTATTGATGCGAGCATGCTTAGATTCATCTGAGAAGGTGTGTGTTTTTTTATTATTATAATTTATTTATAGTTTTTGTTAACAGTATCTCTTTCGTCAACACTTTTATATATGATATGTACTTTCCATTCTTTTCCTTTTTCCATTTTTTTCAGCATCTCTCTCTCTCTGTCTTTCTGTCTTTATTTATTTATTGTTTGTGTATTAAAGATGTAGAATCGATGTAAGCACACCGACAATCAGACAATGTGACAAATGTGCCCAGCCCAAACAAAAATCATACCACATCTTCTTTTTTTATATTAAATATGCATAAATATGACATAATACAACAATAAAGAAACTCAGCCGATCCGTACAATGTCATGTCGGGAATGTGTAATTCCATTTGTTTCTGTTTTTGCATTTTCTATTTCGCTTTGTTAGTGTTCAAACTGGATTTTATTTTTATTTTTTCCTGTTTTATTTTTCTTTCCTTTCCTTAATGTTTCTGCATGTATTTTGACCTTTTTCATTATTATTTTTTTCTTCTTCAGATTTATCATATTGAAACCGTGACACTAATTTACTATTGTTGAGCAATGAGGGATGATCAGAAACTGTAATTTTGAATGAAAAAAGGGGGCATTTTTACTGTCAGCTTGGGTTGAGCAGTTTTTCAGTAAAAAATGGATTGAAAACTGTCAAAGTCCCTTACAAATCAGTCCAATCAGATTTAAGATATGCGGACCAATCAACGCCAGCTTTATGTAAGTGGTGATCCAATCGTCACCGTGATTTCAATCCTCCCGGCAAGCACAAAAACACATTCACCGAAATTTTCAAGTATTCTTTCTGTAGCAAATCGTCCACAGAGCTAATAATCATGGCACGAACAAAGCAAACTGCACGTAAATCCACCGGAGGTAAAGCTCCAAGAAAACAACTTGCCACCAAGGCCGCCCGTAAGAGCGCACCTGCAACCGGTGGAGTCAAGAAACCACATAGATACAGGCCAGGAACAGTCGCTCTCCGAGAAATCAGGAGATACCAGAAGAGCACAGAGCTCCTCATCAGGAAACTCCCCTTCCAGAGATTAGTCCGTGAAATCGCCCAGGACTTCAAAACTGATCTCCGATTCCAGAGTTCAGCCGTCATGGCCCTACAGGAAGCCAGCGAAGCCTACTTGGTCGGTCTCTTCGAGGATACCAACTTGTGCGCAATCCACGCCAAGAGAGTAACCATCATGCCAAAGGATATCCAATTGGCCCGAAGAATCCGTGGAGAACGTGCTTAAGAAGTGTGATTTTTTCACCAAAACATAACGGCCCTTTTCAGGGCCACCAATATTTTTCAAAAAGAATCTATAAATTGTTGTACATGAAAATTAGAAACATAGCTGAACCCCTCTTTTCCCCATCTCTCTCTCTCTTTTATTTCTTCTTGTTGAATCCATCTATATGCAAAGCAATACATAGACAAAAAATAAATTTTATGATATATATACACACAATTTAGTCTCATCACAAAAAAAGGGGGGTGTTTGTTTATCATGGTACATGTATGTCCTTGTGTGTAGAATATTAAATAGTACATTATATAAAAAAAAAGATCAACATATGAATGTTTCTATCTGTACTTCTGTTCTTTTCTTTTCTTCGCTTGTTTTGTCTTGTCTTCTTTTGATGTATTATTTACACCAGTAGTCTAGACCAAAGAAAGAGAACCACCAACTGGCCAAAATATAACCTTTTTTTTTTAAGTTAGAGTGTAAATATCTTGTATAATTCATTAATTTGAATATTTCTTTTAGAAAAGCTGATATTACAGGGTACTTTTATCAAAAATTTAGAGCTCTTTTTCAGTCAGAATTGTAAAGAAAATTTTTATCATGTATGTAGTAATATATTTTGTCCACTTTAGAGTCTTGTCTTGCTGCTAGTTTACAAAATCATGAAATTTCTATTTAAATTAATATAATTTCGGTACGGGTCCAAGTAGTCCCCACAAAATTTCACTGTAGGAAGTCCATGTAAGCATATATCTTGCACTTATAAGCTTTTTTATATGATAAAAAGTAGTTTTCAGACTTATTATAAACTTTTCTGGCTAAAAGATGTCTTCAGAATAGTAAGTACATGTGTGCGCATTAACATTTTTATTGGATTGGCTGATGAAATTGTCATCGTCATACTGTGGATAAATATAGAATGGCGTTTAAAAATAAAACTGAAAGGAAGATGCACACATAAGAAGTTTTACCCGCAGTCAGGGGCATCTCTTTTCTTCACTGTAATACCTAAAAGAAAAAATCTTTAATAGTAATAACAATAACAGTTTTATTCATACATTCTCTCATTTATGATCTGAAGTACCTGCAGCAGATCTTTGATGGATGGCAAGCACAGCTTTGACAGATGATGTTGAGTTATGAAAGACAGGTAGAAAACTGCAAGCATGTAAAATCCTGTGATGTATCCAATTTCTGGGTACATCAAATGGACAAATAGATAACCAGTATTCCTAGATATGTCTGTGAGGTTTTTTTTTCCCCAACTAAATTCCATTCCATTAAGTTGAAATGTGTATTGACATTGAATGAAAATGTCTGTTCAGAGAAAGCAAATAATTATCTTTATAATTTTGACTGTCTAAAGTGATTTTCATTTATCATTTATTTATCATACTTTTCTATCTTAAAATGAAAACTTTTCAACATTTTGGAACTTTTTTTGTCTCCTTCAGTCATTTTTATTCCGATTGAAAGTTTTTTTCTGTTCAATAATAGTTTTTTCTTAAAAATTTACTGTCTGATATGAATTATTATATTTTTCAGACCTAGAATGAAAAAGTGGATTGAAAGTGTACACAGTTTAAGGCAGTACGGAGTTACCTCCCGGAATAAAACAACGTAAGCCAATCAGACAACAGTTAACTGAAAATGTGTGATACTTCTTTTACGGCCGCGTTGGTGATATATAAAGAGTCGCTGTAAGACGGAAAGTATTATTTAACTAATCACCACAAATAGTTAAACATGTCAGGCATGGATTAGATAATAAAATGTCGAATCAGAAAATGTATTGACTAATGTGAAAATCTGTATATATGTTTGTTCCGTCTGTGTATATGTTCTTCATGTGTGTATTTATAAACTGTTTTGTGTGATCAACGAAATTTGACGTTCACAAAGAAAAAGGCGGGAAAGAGAAACAAAGCATTTACTGACTTAAGTATAAGCAACCCACTTGCACAAGCACTACTTTCTCCTTTCCTCACCTCACCTTTCTATTATCCATATGTGTTTAACTTTTTGTTCATTATAACAATATAAAACAAATATGAATGTGATATATTCAAGAGCCGCCTCAGATGGCGAAGAAGGGATAAAAATAGGGAAAATGATCCCAAGGCCCTGTACCCTGCTAATACAATCTGATTACGAATCACCTAAAATCACATCGGCAGAAATGCTACATTACATTAATAGCGAGATAAATCTTGAAATATCAGCCCTCATATGCTATTTCCAATCATCTGGTATAAACAAGTTCTCGGCCTCTTTTAGAGATGAACATTCAAAAGAAATCTTCCAAGATGCATTTAGCGATAAGATAGAGATTCAAGATATTGCATTTAATGTAGAACAAGCAGAACCCCTACAATGGGAAAACAAAAAAAAAAACTATTGACATTACTTTGTTTGGTATACCATATGAACTAAAACCAGAGTACATAAGAAACAAAATGCAAAAATATGTAGATATAAGGGAAATAAAATATAACAACTACAAAGATTTCCCCGATATATCCAGTGGGGTCGTTACTGTTGTCGCAAACAGTATTAAAGAGGATATACCCAAAAAGATATATATAAAAGGGCAACAGATATCTACTCGATATGAAGGCCAGCCACACGGCAAAAAGTGTTTTAATTGCCAAGCATATGGGCATATCTCAAAAGATTGTCCAGAGCCACAAGGTAGAGTCTGGGGTTCTTCAGCAAGAACCCACCCTACTAGAACAAGAACAAATAGTAGTGAGTCCCTATCCACACAAGACTCACAAGAATCCCAAGATTCACAAGAAACCACAATTGTAAACTCAGGGGAAATAGAGGTAGAAACCTACCATGAAAAGGAAACATTAGAAATAACCCAAACTAACACTTCCGATTCCACCCCCTTAGAAGAAACTCTAAACGAATCAAAGAGCAGCAATGAGTCAATTGATCATGAAATCATAATCACACAAGCTCTTGAAGTCAAATTTGATAAACCTCAGTCAGAGACTGAAAAAATAAATGAAAAACAAAAAGGTAAAAAAAAGCCAAACCAAACTGATTACAATGATCTGATGGACGATTTAACAGAAATATTGGGCTCAGTTTCTGAGTCAGAGCCCGAAAATAATGAAACAGAAGAACAGCAAATAGAAAATAAAGAGTCGAATGCCAAATCTGGAGCCTCAGTGGCTCAAGGAAAAGGTACGACCCAAACCAAAAAAGAAAAAGTCCTAACAGACAAAGAAAAAAAGAGAGCAAGAACGGAAAGACAAAGAATCGAAAAAAGGAAAAATCTAAGTGATAGCGAAAATGAAGTAGAAAAAAGGAAGCCAGTGGCAAAGAAACAGATAAAATAAAACAATGGTCATAAGATAAAACTAGATTTAAATTAAAATTAAAGAAAGTCAAAACTATTATATTGTATATTTTATTATTTATTTATGATTAGTATTTTCACATTACTTCTATATCTTCTTTTACTAACTCACATGAGCACACTTCATATTATTTCACAAAATATAAGGAAAAATATAAATACAAAGTATAAAGATGTTATCAACAGTTACCAAGATGCAAATATCATCTGTCTACAAGAAACAGGGGTTTTAAAAAGATCAACCCAAATTGACATTGAAGCCACTACAAATTTTAAAATTTACAGTTCCGATGGAGAAAATAGGGCAAGGGGTGTGTGTATATTAATAGCAAAAGATGCAAAAGAAATACTTCAAAAACAGGTTCCAGCGACGCTAAAAGGAAATTTCATCCATATTGAATTTAAATTAGAAAGTAAAAAATATCAACTGCTAAATATATATAGCCCAGAGAATACAACAAGACCACAAACAGAATTTTACGATCAATTAAATAAATATGTTGAACTGATAAATGTGAAAACAGACGTAGTAATTTTTGGAGGGGACTTTAACCTGATAGCATCAGAAATAGATTCAAAAACAGGAATAATTAAAACAGGTAGAAGGACTTTAGATTTATTTAACAGTATAATTCACAAACTAAATATAAAGGATACTTACAGATATAGAAATAAAAATAAAAGAGTATACTCATGGGCAAATTTCGATAACAGTTCAGCAACAAGAATAGACAGAATTTATCTATCTAAACATATCTGTAATAAAATAAAAGACACCATATATACACCATTTACAAGATCAGACCATAAAGGATATAAATTAAGAATTTTAATGGGCCATATAAAATGGGGAACAGGATTTTGGAAGCTAAACGAATCATTATTAAAACAAAAGAAGTATACAGAACTGGTAAGAAATTTTTGGAATTCATGGGGAAAGGAGAAATATAAAATGAATATCTTAGATTGGTGGGAAAAAGGGAAAAAATCAATAAAGGATATAACCATAAACTATAGCAAGGTAATGGCAACCAAAGAAAAATACAAATATAAGGGCTTGATACAAGAGCTAGAAGAAGAGGAAAATAAGGATACAAATGATATATCTAATGACAGAATAAATAAAATAAAAAAAGAAATAGAAACATTAGACGATAATAGGAAAAAAGGAGTTATAATAAGATCAAGGGAGGAATATTATAATGGAGATCTAGAAAATATAGAAATTTTTGAATTAGCTGAAGAAAAAAGGGGCATAAAAAAAGAAATAAGAGAACTTTATGACAAAAATGGGATATTAAGGGAAAACAAAGAAGAAATAATAAACGTGGTTAGAGACTTTTATGAAGGACTATATAGTAGCCAAAACATAGAAAACGGAAAAATTAAAGACTATTTGGAAGGGGTCAAAATTAATAAATTAGAGGAAGCAGATTGGATACATTTGAACCCAATCATGACAAACGAAGAATGTTTTAAAAATACAAAAGACTTCCAAAATAATAAAACACCAGGAATAGATGGTCTAGGGAAATCATTCTATGTCGAATTTTGGGATATTATAGGCGAGGATTTGACAGAAGTAATAAATAATATTTACTTAACAGGGGAAATGACGGAATCTATGAAAACCGGCATAATTACTCTGAGTTATAAAAATAAAGGAGATCCTAAAGATTTGAAGCAATGGAGACCCATAAGTTTATTGTGTTTTGATTATAAAATTATAACAAAGACCCTGACAAAGAAAATGGCAAAAGTGATAAACAAACTAATAGATGTAAATCAGACAGGGGCAGGGCCTAATAAAAAGATTACCGAAAACATATATGGGATAGACTCAATCATAGAACTCATGGAAATGAATGATTGGAATGGCTATCTTGTATCCTTTGATCAAGAAAAAGCATTTGATAGAGTGGAACACAACTACACTATTCAAGTTATGAAAAAAATGAATTTCCCCCCGGGCATAATTAGATGGATAGAGATTATTTATAAAGATATAAAGAGTAAAATACAGATAAATGGGCATCTCACAAAAGAAATAAGAATAGAACGTTCAATAAGACAAGGGTGCTCCTTATCTATGACAATTTACGCATTAATCATAGAACCCCTGGCATCAAACATCAGAAATTCGAAAGATATAAAAGGAATAAACCTACCAAACAGACAAGAAAACTGCACATTATTTCAACACGCAGATGACTGCTCTACTATAACAACAGAAATAACAGATTATGACCATCTTGTAAAAGAATTTAAAAGATTTGGTGAAGTATCGGGGTCAAAAATAAATGAATCTAAAACAGAAATATTAAAAATAGGAAGGAAAAAAGCAGTTGAAAATCAACAGATAAAGGGCTTAATTAAGGAAAACGTTAAAGTACTGGGAATAAAGTTTGGTGAAAATAAAATAGATAAAAACTGGAATCCAATAGTGGAAACTATAACAAAAACATGTAAGGAATGGGAAAATAGAAATATAGACATATACTCAAAAGTACAGATAATAAATACATACATGCTAAGCAAAGCATGGTTTGTGGCACGAGTAATTCTACCAACTCAAGAAATAATTAAAAGAATAAATAAAGCAATATATAAATTTATATGGAATGGCCCAGAGTTAATAAAAAGAACAACTTTGAATAAAAAGAAAAAAAGGGGGGGAATTCAAATGCCAGATTTTGAAGAAAAAATCAATGCTATGTGGCTGCAAAAAATAAGCGATATGATTAATGGAAAATCAACAATCTGGAAAACCCTTTTCACTTATTTTTTGGGGATAACAACAAGAGAACTGATGCCGGAATTAGCAGAAAATAAATATAGCCACGCAGAACATTTAGGTGAAAATGCAAACAAAATTAGAGAACTATATATCCAATACAGAAGTAAAATCAATCTGACAGAAAACATTACACTCAAAGAAATTTATTATGAAATTATAGAACAAAAGAAAAATCGAATAACAATAGAAGAACAAAACAAAGGAATAGAATTCACAAACAGTTGGTCACTTATAGATAATATTGAAAATAACACACACAGGGAATTTATCTATAAAATAATTCACAGAGCCGTTTTAACAGGAGAAAAACAAATAGAGAGAGGAATAAGAGGTACAGATACACAATGCAAGTACTGCAATAGACATTTTGAAACATTTGAACATCTATTTATAGATTGTAAAGAATTACAAACTTTTAGAACCTATGTGACACAAAACGGCCAGTCAGAAGATCCAAAATTTGAAATAAGTGCAAAATCTCTATTACTAGTAGGCATAAAAATAGAACTAATGCCGATCCTATATGGATATACACACACAATATGGATCTGTAGGCATTACGAAGGTATTCTAAATTTGTATAAATTACAGAGGAAATTTCATAAGGATAAAGAAATATATAAAAAGCACAACTAATCTCAAAGGATACAAGATAGCAAGGAAAGAAGACAAAAACAACATAAAGATAAAAATATAGCAATAGAACTGGATAATGGGATTGGGAGACTACTTTATTAGAGCTTAACTCTAACAGGGTGCATACCCGTTTAGTCTCCACAATGCCCAGAGTCAAATATATTGAAATAAAAAAGGAATAAACAAAAAGAAGCAAGATCAAAATACCGAAATAACATTGGACAATGGGATTGGGAGACTACTTTATTAGAGCTTAACTCTAACAGGGTACATACCCGTTTAGTCACCACAATGCCCAGAGTCCAATATATGAAACAAACAAGGAACCAGCAAAAAGAAACGAGACTTAGCTTAAACAAAAATCAAACAAACAGCTACAGATGATATCACTTCGAAATGTACAAGAAAACAGAAAAACAACTAACAGAGTGAAGAATATTACAAACTATAAAATGAACAATATTTAATTTAAAATTTATTTGTTAAATATATTGTTATGTTATTGTTATGATGAAAATTATATGCATTTTCATTTCAGTAATAAATATCGAAAAAACTTTCTCACGATAACACAATGATGATAATGTGAACAAAAGCCAACTATCAATCGGCCATAACAACTTTAGGCTAGATGATAGTTGAGAAAACTTTTTATTTTTCATTCTCTATATATCGAAATTTTTAATTTTTGTACAGATAAAATTAGATTTATTATAAATTTCTAAGCAGATTGTAAGCACACTATAAACACAAAATTTTACTAACATTCTCAACCACTATGGTTGTAAATTATATTAAGTTGAATTAGATTTTTTATTCATATAAATAAGGTAATGGCCAGTTCACAACTAATCTGAGTGTTGAGAAGAAGAAAAAAAAAAAAAAAAAAAAAAAAAAAAAAAAATAGTTAAACATGTCAGGCAGAGGAAAAGGAGGTAAAGGTCTAGGAAAAGGAGGCGCCAAGCGTCACAGGAAGGTGTTGCGTGATAACATCCAAGGTATCACCAAGCCAGCCATCCGTCGTTTAGCAAGAAGAGGTGGAGTAAAACGTATATCTGGACTCATCTATGAGGAAACCCGTGGTGTCCTTAAAGTTTTCTTGGAAAATGTCATCCGTGATGCTGTCACATACACAGAGCACGCCAAGAGGAAGACTGTCACTGCCATGGATGTTGTCTACGCTTTGAAACGTCAAGGACGTACCTTGTACGGATTCGGAGGTTAAACAGCCACCCAGCTAATATCAACAACGGCCCTTTTCAGGGCCACCAACATTTTTCAAAAAGAATCTTAAGATTTGTTGTACATCGTTTTAAACTAAATCTTGAAATCAAAGCTTGCTCCCACTTCTATTCTTTTCTCTAATGTTCATGAATTTTTCAACCGTTTTCTTGTTTTCCCTGATCCTGATCCGCAACTATTTTCTCTCTCTCTCGTTATCCCCCCCCCCTTTTTTTTTTATATCTGGCTTTCTTTTTAATTAACTTCCTTACTCTTACTCTTGTATTTATTTGAGAATTTATATTCTGAAGGTTTATGAATACGTTCAAAGATCAACAAGTCCGTGCATTTGCCTACATGAAGAGAGAAAATTTCAAAACAAAATGCACGGACTTTTACACACAAAATCTGTAGATTCTGTTATATTCAATTATAAAGTTTTTGCGTGGTTTAAGATTAGGTAATGTTCTTGTTTCCGTGTAAAATAATTCTCGCAATATTTTTTTTTCTCTCGAAAAGCAAAAGAAATCGTAAATTTATCAACTCTATTAATTGGAATGAAAGCACTGTTTTGTTCTTCATGATTTATGTATTTACGCTTTGCAGTATTGACAAATTAAATACTACAGAATTAGTGAAATACACGTATATTTGTTATACAGATAGAAAGAAGAGAAAAGTAACCATATACTATTGAAATAGTTTGAAAGTAGTTATAGCTGGGGGTTGGGATTTATAGCTTTGTTTAGAAGTTTGACATGATGTACAACAAATGTAAATTCTTTTTGAAAAATGTTGGTGGCCCTGAAAAGGGCCGTTTGTGAAGTTATAAACTTCAGACTGTTTACTTGCTGCTGGTGTATTTGGTGACGGCTTTGGTACCTTCACTGACAGCGTGCTTGGCCAATTCTCCGGGTAAGAGAAGACGGACAGCGGTCTGGATCTCCCGGGATGTGATGGTAGATCTTTTGTTGTAGTGTGCCAATCGGGAAGCCTCTGCTGCGATTCTCTCGAAGATATCGTTGACGAAGCTGTTCATGATGGACATTGCCTTTGAGGACACTCCGGTGTCGGGGTGAACTTGTCTCAAGACTTTGTAGATGTAGATAGCATAGGATTCACGTCTCTTCCTCCTCCTTTTCTTGTCACCGCCGGGTCTGGCAGTCTTTGCCTTGGTGACGGCCTTCTTGGCTCCTTTAGTTCCTACTTTGGGTGGCATGTTACTGGTTTGATAATCAAATAAGTAATGGTGAAAAATTATTTTCAATTTGTTTATATACTGGGCAAAACGGATTGAAAGATTTTATTGAACGCGAACCTCGGAGAGAGCACCCATAACATGTTGAATGTTCGGTAGCCTAACTGCCCGCAGAGAGCTTCGTTCTGATTGGTGTATAATAAAAACATCGTTCAATCCGTTTAGTGGGTATATAAGCTAAATTTTGAAGAAAAATTGTATCACTTTACTCAGTGTCGATCAACCAAATAGTACAAAATGTCAGGACGAGGAAAAGGAGGAAAAGCAAAAGCAAAGGCAAAGTCTAGGTCATCCCGTGCCGGACTTCAGTTCCCAGTCGGTCGTATCCACAGACTTTTGAGGAAAGGAAACTATGCCGAGAGAGTTGGTGCCGGTGCACCAGTGTACCTCGCAGCTGTCTTAGAATACTTAGCAGCTGAAGTATTGGAGTTGGCAGGAAACGCCGCTCGTGACAACAAGAAGAGCAGAATCATTCCCCGTCATCTCCAGTTGGCCATCAGAAACGACGAAGAGTTGAACAAACTCTTGTCTGGTGTCACCATTGCCCAGGGAGGTGTTCTACCAAACATCCAGGCTGTACTTCTGCCAAAGAAGACCCAGAAAGCTGCCAAGTAAAAAGTGGATATATCAGATTACTCACTTAACAACGGCCCTTTTCAGGGCCACCAATATTTTTCAAAAAGAGTCTAAAATTGTTGTACATCTTAGTAATACTTTATTCCCCATACATAATTAAAAAAAATATATTCTACTACATAACAAATAAAAAATGTCCAAAATGTAGATGTCCCTTCTTCCGTGATTCTTCTTTTCTTCTCTCTCTAACGCATCCCATTTAAGTACAGTTCTTATAGCATAACACTAAGTCTAGTAACTTTTTCAGTCTTCTTCATCAGAACATGTATTGTCGTACTTTCTGACTCTTTGAACCCACTAGTAGCTCAGTTAAATCATATAAAGTTTGTCGGGAAGAAAAAAAAACACTGATAGTATTTATATTTAATACTAGTCTGCTCTCTTCTTTCTCTCTCTTGGTTATTGATGCGAGCATGCTTAGATTCATCTGAGAAGGTGTGTGTTTTTTTATTATTATAATTTATTTATAGTTTTTGTTAACAGTATCTCTTTCGTCAACACTTTTATATATGATATGTACTTTCCATTCTTTTCCTTTTTCCATTTTTTTCAGCATCTCTCTCTCTCTGTCTTTCTGTCTTTATTTATTTATTGTTTGTGTATTAAAGATGTAGAATCGATGTAAGCACACCGACAATCAGACAATGTGACAAATGTGCCCAGCCCAAACAAAAATCATACCACATCTTCTTTTTTTATATTAAATATGCATAAATATGACATAATACAACAATAAAGAAACTCAGCCGATCCGTACAATGTCATGTCGGGAATGTGTAATTCCATTTGTTTCTGTTTTTGCATTTTCTATTTCGCTTTGTTAGTGTTCAAACTGGATTTTATTTTTATTTTTTCCTGTTTTATTTTTCTTTCCTTTCCTTAATGTTTCTGCATGTATTTTGACCTTTTTCATTATTATTTTTTTCTTCTTCAGATTTATCATATTGAAACCGTGACACTAATTTACTATTGTTGAGCAATGAGGGATGATCAGAAACTGTAATTTTGAATGAAAAAAGGGGGCATTTTTACTGTCAGCTTGGGTTGAGCAGTTTTTCAGTAAAAAATGGATTGAAAACTGTCAAAGTCCCTTACAAATCAGTCCAATCAGATTTAAGATATGCGGACCAATCAACGCCAGCTTTATGTAAGTGGTGATCCAATCGTCACCGTGATTTCAATCCTCCCGGCAAGCACAAAAACACATTCACCGAAATTTTCAAGTATTCTTTCTGTAGCAAATCGTCCACAGAGCTAATAATCATGGCACGAACAAAGCAAACTGCACGTAAATCCACCGGAGGTAAAGCTCCAAGAAAACAACTTGCCACCAAGGCCGCCCGTAAGAGCGCACCTGCAACCGGTGGAGTCAAGAAACCACATAGATACAGGCCAGGAACAGTCGCTCTCCGAGAAATCAGGAGATACCAGAAGAGCACAGAGCTCCTCATCAGGAAACTCCCCTTCCAGAGATTAGTCCGTGAAATCGCCCAGGACTTCAAAACTGATCTCCGATTCCAGAGTTCAGCCGTCATGGCCCTACAGGAAGCCAGCGAAGCCTACTTGGTCGGTCTCTTCGAGGATACCAACTTGTGCGCAATCCACGCCAAGAGAGTAACCATCATGCCAAAGGATATCCAATTGGCCCGAAGAATCCGTGGAGAACGTGCTTAAGAAGTGTGATTTTTTCACCAAAACATAACGGCCCTTTTCAGGGCCACCAATATTTTTCAAAAAGAATCTATAAATTGTTGTACATGAAAATTAGAAACATAGCTGAACCCCTCTTTTCCCCATCTCTCTCTCTCTTTTATTTCTTCTTGTTGAATCCATCTATATGCAAAGCAATACATAGACAAAAAATAAATTTTATGATATATATACACACAATTTAGTCTCATCACAAAAAAAGGGGGGTGTTTGTTTATCATGGTACATGTATGTCCTTGTGTGTAGAATATTAAATAGTACATTATATAAAAAAAAAGATCAACATATGAATGTTTCTATCTGTACTTCTGTTCTTTTCTTTTCTTCGCTTGTTTTGTCTTGTCTTCTTTTGATGTATTATTTACACCAGTAGTCTAGACCAAAGAAAGAGAACCACCAACTGGCCAAAATATAACCTTTTTTTTTTAAGTTAGAGTGTAAATATCTTGTATAATTCATTAATTTGAATATTTCTTTTAGAAAAGCTGATATTACAGGGTACTTTTATCAAAAATTTAGAGCTCTTTTTCAGTCAGAATTGTAAAGAAAATTTTTATCATGTATGTAGTAATATATTTTGTCCACTTTAGAGTCTTGTCTTGCTGCTAGTTTACAAAATCATGAAATTTCTATTTAAATTAATATAATTTCGGTACGGAGTAGTCCCCACAAAATTTCACTGTAGGAAGTCCATGTAAGCATATATCTTGCACTTATAAGCTTTTTTATATGATAAAAAGTAGTTTTCAGACTTATTATAAACTTTTCTGGCTAAAAGATGTCTTCAGAATAGTAAGTACATGTGTGCGCATTAACATTTTTATTGGATTGGCTGATGAAATTGTCATCGTCATACTGTGGATAAATATAGAATGGCGTTTAAAAATAAAACTGAAAGGAAGATGCACACATAAGAAGTTTTACCCGCAGTCAGGGGCATCTCTTTTCTTCACTGTAATACCTAAAAGAAAAAATCTTTAATAGTAATAACAATAACAGTTTTATTCATACATTCTCTCATTTATGATCTGAAGTACCTGCAGCAGATCTTTGATGGATGGCAAGCACAGCTTTGACAGATGATGTTGAGTTATGAAAGACAGGTAGAAAACTGCAAGCATGTAAAATCCTGTGATGTATCCAATTTCTGGGTACATCAAATAGACAAATAGATAACCAGTATTCCTAGATATGTCTGTGAGGTTTTTTTTTCCCCAACTAAATTCCATTCCATTAAGTTGAAATGTGTATTGACATTGAATGAAAATGTCTGTTCAGAGAAAGCAAATAATTATCTTTATAATTTTGACTGTCTAAAGTGATTTTCATTTATCATTTATTTATCATACTTTTCTATCTTAAAGTGTACACAGTTTAAGGCAGTACATATTTACACGCTAATCAGTGGTTGTCATTTGTTGCTGTGTTTTTTAATTTATTTTAGTTCTGTACGTCAAACAGACAGTAAGTTTTCTTATTTGAATTGCTTAAAATTTCCATTTCTAAAAAAACTTTGTAATGGTACTCAGCGCTATTGGTTTTGCTTATCGTAGAAGGCGGTGAACTATAGGTGTCAACTTCAGTGTATCCCAAACTCTGTCTGACCGACAAAGTGTCAGACAAATAATCATTCGGACAGACAGAAATTTTAAGATAATTTGGTTGAATATATATGTAGAAAAGTCAAAATTTCTCTTCCGGCCAGACAAACCTTAAAACAGTTTGGCACAGACTGACGCGTCTAAGTCTTTTGGTCGCTAGTGGAGAGTCGTCTCATTGGCAATCATACCACATCATGTTTCGATGTTAACATATATATACATATTTTAGATTCATTTTCATTTCGGAAAATTTAAAGCTTTCTTAGCGCTTTTGGTTTTGTTCATTGTGAAAAGCCGTATCTGAGTAATATATTATTTTTTTTCTTTGTTATTTGTCTTTGGTGGACATTTATTAACAGTCAAACCATATGTTATTTTCATATACACATATAAAACGTTTAAGTTTCCATGAGGATCAACAAGGAAATAACAATATTGAAGTTAACCTCTTTCATAAATAAGTTATTTGCAAAAAAACCTTCCTTACATGTTTGCTTTGTGTGACAAATACTAAATTGAGGGTCAAGGTTGAATTTTCAGATCCAACTGTATGTTTTTGATCAGCTGAAGGATACAAGTTTAGCTATTTCGTGGTGGCCAGTTTTTAATTCTACTTGGGGATGCCGGAGTGTCCGGAAAGAACCACCAAACTTCTGCAGGAAAACTGGTAGTAGATTATGATTGGAGTCGAGAGGACACTAAGGAGAAGGAAATAACCGTCTCATCCTCAAAATATATTTTCTATAACTAAATATGACCATCAAGCTTTTTAATAGGACAGTTTTTTTGTTTTTATCATATTCTGAACGAAAAAAAATACAAGCATGCGCAATGATTATGATTTTAACCACGAATGACACAATAATGATCCCTTACTCCTGTCACCATAGTCATATAGAATTTCCTGGCCTTTAAAAATATTTCTAGATGCAGTCAGCATGAGATAGGGCCGGCCTCCAACTTCTGTCACTTTCATATGACAGTTATAGTTTTTCTTGCTATGATTCACCAGGCGACCCAATCGCCCATTTTCTTCAGTTGCATCCATGCAATAGCGAACGCCACTGTGAGAGAAATAAAACATATAGCAACCCACATTTGTGTCGTTGCAGTATTGGATCTCTCTTTGATTTGCAGTCTTTAGATCAATAAGATCACCAGCATATTCTACGACAAAATCACCCACACAAAATGTCTTATTGGCAATGACTCCGCGACCTTTATTTTCTGTTTCTACAATAGTTAATCCTTCTTCTCTTTTGTTCAGAATTCTGTCTTCAATTTCATGTTGTTTTTCTTTCATCAAAATGTCATGTTCTGAAGGTAATAAAATAGAATCTTCAGTCAAACCTTCCCAATCAATTATAGAATAGTCTAGTATCTTCCTGTTACGTCTAAATCTCTTTGCTGACGACATTTCCATGATATGTTGTATATTTTCTCTTACTATAAATGTTCCACCTACACCAAAATCTGAAAGCATATAAAAGATTTACTTACAGAATAAGCTCGTTTAAAGAAAACCCAACGACTTTCCAAATGATTAATTAAAAAGTGTCATAGAAAATGTGTATGTCTTTTTGGTTGTGGGAGTGTACCCCCCCCCCCCCCCCCCCCCCGGTTAGGTAGGTGGGACTTCAGGGGCGGATCCAGCCATTTTAAAAAGGGGGTTCCAAAACCCAAGACAAAAGGGGGGTCCAACTATATGTCCCCTTTCAAATGCATTGATCGTCCAAAAAAGGGGGGTCTAACCCCCGGAACCTTCCCTCTAGAATCGCCACTGGGAGGGTGAGGACGTTTATTTTAGTTTTCTAGTATATCACGTTCTTAGTTAGTTTTAAGAACATTTACTTGCTAGACTTGATGAGTCGGTACTCACCAAGTCTTCAGTAAATAGACGGGAATACATAGAACAATATACATATAATCTACAACTGGTGCAATATAACACCAAATGACAGTTCCGAATCATTAGCTATGGAAATTTCCGAATGAATCGGGTATTTTTAAAACAAAAGAATGAGTTGAAAATAAAATGATCTTTTTAATGAAAAAGTATATATATATATATATATTTTACGCAAGGCTGCAATATTATTGCTTACACGCTTTTCGTTTGAACTCTGGTGAACGATGGCAATCATACCATATCTCCTTAGTTTTATAATAATTAGCAGTGGCGGATCCAGAACTTTTCATAAAAGGGGGGGGGGGCTGACTTACATAAGGGGGTCCGCTCCAGTCATGATTCAGTGATTTCCTATATAACCAACAATTTTTTCTCACGAAAGGGCGACCGGGTCCTCTATGCCCCCTCCCTGGATCCGTCTATGATTAGCACTAATTACTAGTTTCAATACTTGTTTACTATACTCAATGATCATATGTTTTCAGAAGGACATATTTTAGAGGGCCGTAATGAGGGTACCTCCATGACCAATAACGGTGAAAATTTTTGACAAAGGTAATTTCTGTTAGGGAGCTACCATTTGATTTTTATGGGGGGGGGGGGGGGGGGCTGGGATGAAAAATTGTGTCCTGCCTTTTTTTTAGTTGTAATCTCTGTCCTGCCTTTTTATTTTTCAGGCTATTTGGTCCTGCTTTTTTTTTTCTTAGCTTATCCTGACTTTTTTACAACAATTGTCATCCTGCCTTTTTTTTTTGTTAAGTTACTCATCCTGCCTTTTTTTTTACTCAAAATCCTGTCCTGCCTTTTTTTTCAAATTTCATCCTAGCCCCCCCATAAAAATCAAATGGTAGCTCCCTTACATGACGATAAAATGTACGCTTTCTTTTAGACCATGAAAAAATCGACTGATTTTGACGAATCACCTTTTTCTCTCCCAAAATAACAGCAATGATAATTTATATTTGTGACCTCTGTGGGATCAGAATAAGGATATTTTGAAGAATCACGGTAAAATTATAACCAAGTTGACGCTACGTCAGCCGAAAATTACCGTTTGACGCCTGACGGTAAAGGACATTCGTTTAAACCTCATTTTACCGCAAATGTCAGAGTGCAGAAACTGTCTTTTCCGTACACTTACCTTTGGAAGACGAATTTATTTACAATTACACATTCATTATCTGGCTTATGTTATTCAAAAATGTAGTTTAACAAGGGTCTGATATGCCGTGGAAATTTCAACATCCATTTTACGCTTTATGTTGACGTCATCTACGATTTTAGATGACGTCATTTGCTCCCTAAAACTCTTCTCTTAGCAAATGATTGAGAATATGTATGTGTTTTTTTTTAATTTAAATCAAAATGGGCAATTATATATACAGTGACACACATCTTTTATAGCGGACTATGCGGTATGGGCTTTGCTTATTGTTGAAGGCCGCACAGTGACCTATAGTTGTTTTAATTTCTGTGTCATATGGTCTCTTGTGGAGAGTTTTCTCATTGGCAATTTTTTTTTATAATATAAAGGAAAGTTTGAATGTAGTTTTTTTCCCTGTAAATTTAAGGTAATTTTCAACGCTGTTTCCGTTAAATACTCACGAATTTGCCTTAACTATACAAATTTTCTGTAATATTGTAAATTTCTGTTTTTCTGTACTTATATCATCCTTTTCTGTTATCGGCACTGTGATACTTTTTTTTAGTTACCGCAGTTATTCTTAATACTTTTGCAACCCATTATTTTCAATTCTTTATTTTTGGTTCATTTTTCTTCTATTCATTCAGTATGGTATGGCCATTTTTATATATTCCGTAAACTGAACTTAAATCCTCACATAGATGAACATTATAAGATACAAAGCAGTTCTGTTTTTTTTTTTCAAAGTTTAAGGAGATCAGTTAAACATTCTTTTAATATTTTGGACTTGGCAGACTTATTGCATCTTTGCATTTCACAAGTTATATAATATTGTAGTTTTATTCATAGCGCGTTTAATCAGTACCTGATCTGCGGTCGGAAATCCTGGTACCTGGTCAAGTAAAAAAAACCATATAAATATAGAATAAACTTAATATAGGTACAATTTGGAGGGAAATTAACCGATAAATGTTATCTTTACATGACGAAATCATAAGAAAACAGTGACAATCCCCCCTCCTAAATTGCATCGGTTTTATTTTGGATTTTACTTTTTTTAGTTGCTCTTGACTGACCGAGTACCAGAACGGTCTCCCAAATAGAAGGTAACCTGTCGACAAGTTATATATGATCCGGGGTCAAAAGTCGGTAATATGAAAAAAGACTATTGTTATGAAATCAGGATAAAGCTGTGGTCAGACCTTAAAGAATAGCAAGAACGGACGACGAACGGATGAAAAAAAAACAGTTTTCCGTTGACAAAATTGTTATCCGTTAGGAGTCCGTTGGTGTAATAACCAAATAAAACAGACGCGTAACGAATGGATAACAGACACACAGGATATGCAATGTACGAGAAACGGAAACATACCGGACAGAACGGATTTCGAACGTACATCCAACGGACGAGTACCTCATCAAGCGGACACATAACGGAAGCGTAGCGGATAAAACGGATGACCAAGATATGCGGGGAAAAAATTAAAGACCACAATAATGTAACATATATAAAATGGCAAAATATTCAAGAAGTTTCTGTGTAACTGGTTTTGGTTTATTCTTCAAAATGCCACTAAAAGGTAGGATCTGACTTGAATAAGAGCTAATTGATCGTGAAGACGTGCTCTTACTCGAAGATTAATCATTAATAATAAACATTCATGATACTCAAGAAATCTGACAATAATTGGTATTTCTAACCCGAAATTATCAATTGGCATTTATCCGTTTCACATCCGTTCGCCATCTGTTTCATCCGTTATACGTCCGGTAGAAGTCCGTTGGTGAATTTGTCTAGCGGACCTCTAAAGCATGAATAATGGACAATTTAGTAACGAATAAAAAATAGAAACGGAACGGACGAGTACCGTTAAAAACCGACGCCTACCGGATGTTCAACGGACATTTCATCCGTTGAACGTCCGTTCAAAGTTTTGAAAAGGCTCAAAATTTTCCACCGGACAGGACGGGTGCCGACTGATATGACGGACGATGAACGGACATGTAACGGAAATGAACGGCTTGGAAAAAATATATCAAGATGCGCTATCCGTTAAGTTGTGGTATCTCTTACCGGATAGCCCTGAATGGGCGCCGAACAGATGAAAACAAAGTTATCCGTTGACAGAATTGTTATCCTTTTGGAGTCTGTTGGTGTACTGACAAAACAAAACGGACGCGCAATGAATGCATAACGGACACACACAAGATATGCAACGTATGAGACACGGAAACGTACCGGACAGAACGGACGCAGAACGAACATCCAACGGACGAGTACCGCATTAAAGAATACGTACCGGCAAAAACAGATGCATATCAAAGATATTCGGGAAATTTAAAGCGACAACCAAAATACATGTAAAAGGCATAAATGTTCAAAAAAGTTTCTGTGTAACTGGTTTTGGGTTTAAATATTCTTCAAAACGCCGCCAAAGGGTAGGGTCTGGCCTGAATAAGAACTTATTGATTGTGAAGACGTGCTCTTACTCCAAGATCAATCATGAATAATAAGCATTCACGTTTTCAAGCTGCATTTTGACGCCTTTATAAAATCTAATACCAAATATTTGTTTCTATAAGACAATAACAATCAAAACCAAGGAGTTAACAAAGACTCACAAAGCCAAAAGACATTTACATCAACAGTTATAAATAATAAATAAGAAACAACACAAACCCCACTAAAAACCGGGAGTGAAATCAGGTGATCCGGAAGGGTAAGCATTTCCTGCACCGTATACGGCACCCGTCGTGACATTTCTTTGTTCAGTTCGGTAATGATGGAAGGTCATTATGACGGAGGAAGAATATCAGATATGGTTTCTGACACCATTTTGGCATAATGGCTAATCAGCTCATGATGCCGACCGTAAAATTTCTTGATTGATGACCTTACTTTGATTGATTCATAGCCCTGTCTAAGCAACTTTTGAGAAAGCGGTATTCCTCGTTCAACAAAATCAACGTACTTTATAAATAATAAAAAAATGATATAAAAAATAAAAATTATTTTCGTAAGAAATTTATCGATGTAGCCACTATTTTTACATTTTGCTTAATTCTTTAATTGTATTTTTTAGTTCAAGGAGGCAGAGTCAGACTGTACAATAAACACTTTTGAGATAGTTTGATTGCTTGCTTCGTGCTTTACTTTCTGTTTCAGCACTATTGACTAATCGTCGCGGTTATTTGTTATTGGCGGAGGAGGCAGGAGTGCCTGGAGAGAACCACCGACCTTCGACAGGAAACAGTCAATTTAGATTGGAGTCGATCGCATCTACCACGTAGTGGGTTCGGAATTACAACCTCTGTGTTCACAGGTCAGTGATGCAGTTGAAATACTTAAACCAATCGACCATCATGCAATGAAATAAATATAGTAAACGATACAAAAGTGTTTAGATGTACAAAACAATACATACTATAACTATAGTAGTTAATTCACATTATAAATATTCAGCTTGCATGTTGGGTACGAACCATGGCCGAAACATATGCCTTCAACGTCACAACTTTTTCTTTGATTATTGACACCCCTAGGTTCAAGGTTCACATGGTCAACATTGACACATAATGAATTATGACAGAGATGACTAGCGTCTTTATCACAAGGGATTTGCAAAGTTTTGTCTCTCAGCATTAAAACAACTCTATGAGCCTTTCTATGTTTCCATTTATAATCGACGGGATCGCGATAATGAACAGTGCCATATTTCCCCTGTTTGTCCAAGCTTCCATTCCAAATTAAACACTCAGAATCTGGATCTTGTGTTGATTGTTCTGAAATTCTTGCCTCAAGTTTCCTCCAAAACGTCTCCATAGAACTGTTAAAATATCTTTTCCGATTATGACTTAAATCTCAAAAAAAGGTATTTGATTTGAACTTATTATGCGATTTTTATAAGATCAAGAAGAAATATTTAAGAAATATCAAATGGAGTTTCGTAACTTTATATTATTACACAAACAACTGGTTTTCATAATATGAGAGCCTTAAATTGTTTGTTTCTTTTGAGGTGAATTGTGTAAGTTGTTGGTTAAAACTTATCGTGAACGAAAACATGTTACGACCGGCTGCGTGACATCATGTATAGGATCGCGAAGGCAAATACATATAATTATCTGCTAATTGCCCTTTTTTTTAGTTTATGATGATCTTCGTCACTTTGCTTACAGTTTCTTCTGTTACTTATTCTAGATTCGGAAAGGGAATTCTTTAACTGCATTTTAATACGGAGTTGCCGCGTGTTTGTTTATTCGACATTTGCTAGAGGAATAGAGGGAGGGTTGAAATCTCACAAAACAAGTTTAACACCGACGCATGTTTGCATCTGTCCCAAAGCCTTTAATTGTTAGTCGTGTATGGTTATCTTTTATTCATGTGTATGTTTGTGAGTAAGTTTGGCGTCCACTCCATTGAACTACATACATTATTGTTTATGAACCAGCTGAAGCCCATCTACAGGTGAGGGATTTTCTAGCTGTGTTAAAAGTACAAAGCAGGGCATAATTGATAACAGTTATATTAATGTGCATGTACTATTTGTGGCTGGACGCTTAGCAGCTCTCACTCACTCAATTAATATGATTACATCAACAGTGGATTTCTATTGTCATAAAGTTTTAAACAGCTATAACAATTTAAAACAATATTTTGAAATCAAAGACTAAACATTGATAACGTTAAATAACAAGTGCTCTGAAATCTACTATCATTGATTTTCACTGACCGCAGCATCATGGTTTCTTGGGTTTACCTCTTATATAACTACCAGGATATTTCAAATACAATGCTGCATCCGCGAAATAAATAAAATATGGTCTGCGTTCCTGTTCTTTACTATTGCATCTTGTATTATCACTCAAACATTTAAATTTTATAAGAATAATAAACTTACAATTGTTATGTATAGTCCGTTATGCTAAGTTTCTTTTTCAGTAACGAGATTTGCGGGTAATATCTTTAAATCCGTTGTGAACTTCTAGCAGACGAAATAAAAATTCCGCCTAAAAATCATTTTACTAAAAGCTTTAGAAGAGAACTAACGCGTAATTGGTCAATTCAGAAAAAAAGTTCAATCCAGGTGCTCTCTTCGACGTTCGCGCTATAAATTATACGTATACCAAGTCTGCACGGCTATTGGACGTATCACTAAGACTTATAGCTAAGTTAGTTGGGTTGTGTCAAAAATACAAATATAATTTATTTGACAACAATTTCATCCCAAATTAAAATCTCTGAATGAGTTTCTTTTCTTGACTTCAAGTTGCCTTATGAACCTCTATCTATCAAAATAGATATATTTTTTTATTATGTACATTTTTTTTTAAGATACTTTACAAGATACATCGGGACACAATACGTATGCGAATTATTAAAGGATAAATACGTTTTAGAATCTAACCTTACAACATTCCAATAATCATACATTACAAATTGAATAAATATATGTTGGTCGTATTTCTATAATAATACTGAACAAACAGCCCTATATGTATTATTTGTTATGTTATTTTAATGCAAATTTGTTATATATCGTTTTATTTCGTATAATATTATACAGCTATTTGTTTATTTTATCTTTTATCTTTAACTATAACCATGGTAAAGACTACTACACATGGACTTGAGAACAACATTACGAATGCACTGTATTTTCGTAGTTACATTTCGTCTTACATTTCGTTTATATTATTTAATAAATATTTAAAAAAAAACATACAATTTTACCAAGATTAAAAGTTCTTCTTAGATGATTAGACGAACGAGAGAAAATGATTTCGCCTTTTGCATATTCGAAATATCCCAAACACGAAGTCCAGGATCTACAGGGTATCAAATAAGTATAAGCTGCCCGTTCTAGATTGTTTACTGTGTGATCTGTTTGACAGCAAACATAAGGGAGGATGACTTCGATACACGTTTCACTGGACAAAGGGATACAACTCTAATTTGTATCACTTGTAACATCTATGGGAATCAAAACCAAACAGTTTGATTAAGTCAGCATATGCAGAAGTAAACGTTTAGATGTTAGAAATATATTATAATGGTATTCTATTACGTACAAGTGCTTGTAGAAAAGCTGAAGGTTTTGGCAGTTGTTAAAAATGGTTAAAATAAAATAACAAGAATGTATCTGTATGCCACACAAGGGCTCAGATTTGGAAATACAATATGTTTTAATGTTTAAATGTTTTTTAATTTATCCTTTAAAACATTAATTATGTAGCTTTCATTCCCACGGGTAGTAAGGTCGTCATATCGAGTAGCGTTTAGTACAGTGATTTTGTCATAGTTTGGATAAGTTTGACATGGTTAATTTATGTTGCTTCCCTAAACTATTGCCTCAGTTCTATTCACACGAGCAGATAAAAAGCAAATAAGATGCTTGAATCTGTATTGGAGGTCAAACGATCTATATTGGAATTGTTGTTTTACGAAATTAACGCAGAATAAGCAAGATATCGGAATTGCTATGGTTTGGTTAAGCGATAGACATGGTTCGGTTAAGAGTCTAGAAATTCGTCATGGTTTTGGTCAAGATTGTCATGGTTTAGATCGAAATAAATATATATGTGTTCACTTTAATACTGAAAAGTTGATTGATAGCGCCTGTTATTGAACTAAGTTACACTATATATTAACTGCCTGAGAAGAAAAAAAGCCTGTTTAACCAAATTTATTGGGTGTAATCGTCAAAGCGTATGTTAAGCATGTCATGTTACTTTTCGTAAGTTTTCTACAATATAAATTTAAAAGTCACTGCTCTTTTAAACTAGCTTTCGATATAATTTTACAAACAAAAAAAGACAAAGCGTTGCTTCTGTTTCACATATAATCTTTTGTCCATATGTCCAAAGTCATCATGCTTGACTCTGCCGGGGATATCATGAGCGGCATCATTAGCCAAATAGCTAAAGACTTCTATTCAAAAGTGGCAGCCAGTCAAAAAGTAATTCTTGTTTTTCATTTTCTTTTCTAGAAAACTATTCATTTGTTGTTTTTTCTTTATTGTAAATTTTGAACTAGTTTTTGATGAATAAAAGGAGATGTGGGGTGATATACTATCGGAAAAAAAACTCCTGCTATCTAGTTTTAAGTATGAGGTCGTATATTATTAAATGTGATTGAAAAAAGGATTGAAATTCAAAGAAACACGTGTTATATTGTCTGCTACATGTACATTTAAACTGTGTATGACCTTAATTGACCTGGCTAGACAAGAAATCATCGTTTGTAATAGGACAGAACGCATTACAAGATGGACGAAGATGAAACAGATGGTAAGTTTGTTGATATATATCACAAGTACACTTCATTTAAACTTCTAAGAACATTCAATGATATTTTTATGCTATCTATATTTGCCCTTTATCATTTTTGCTTATTTGATTTTCAATTTACAATGTAATATCAAATGTAAGATGACGTGGGAAATACATAAATGAGACAGCAAACCAACAACATAAACAATCAGGCCTCGACAATAACGCTTGTCCGATTGTCCGGTACCAGAGGTAAAAAAGGTCGGACAAGTAAAAGCTATACCAAGCTTGTCCGATGGGACAAGTAGAATCATTCTGCAGAAAATAAATTTTAATCCAACTTTGATGAACAAAGTATAATTATCAACAAAAAAACAAGAAAAGAAGATTTGTTTGACATCTTTCCTTTTTAAACTGAAACTAATTGAAACTTTTTATTTCTCAAGACCCCTCAGACTTGCAATCAATAATTTAAAACTGGTTCTTTGTCAAGTGCTTTTAACAGGTAAAAAGCACACTTTTCATGGAAACCAGTCTTACCGATCCCATTCAACCATGCGCTTTTTAGATAAGGTAACTTTAAAAGACAATTCGTCACCAGCTCTGAAATGATTCGGCTCCAAGTTTAATAGACAGTTGGGCACCGTAGGAGACATATTTCATAGACATGATTAATAGACAGTTTGGCAAGGCAGTAGACATTTCTGGACCAAGACAAATCAGAACCTCTTTTCCTACCTTATTTTGTTGCTTTATAATAATTAATACCAATGTCCATACCGTATTTTTTTTAATAAGAATGAGGAAATTATTTACCATAAAAATCATAAAATCATGTTTGATCTTTATGTAGAAAAAACAATACTTGCAATGCAGTGACCTATAGTTGTTAATATCTGTGTCATTTGGTCTTTTGTCTCATTGACAATCATACCTCATATTCTTTTTATTGATTGCATTTGAAAAAACTTTTTTCAACTTAATAAAAAATAGGATAAAAATCCAATGAGTGTACATTTAGAGGCCAATCAGATGGTGGATCATGTGCAAAGTATGATGAGACTTTAGCATTGATAAAAACTAGAACCTAAGTCCTGTGACACAACTAAATTCAGTTGTTCATGGCTCATATCTTTTAAAAGTATTTCAAAGGATATAAATCAAATTCTGTTCATTTTTTTTTAATTCATTCTGTTCCTTGAATCAACTTGAAATGCAAAAAAAGGTTAATATTAAGATTTTTTTCGGACAAGTTACAATTTCATTTGGACAAGTAAGTTTTGGTATGTACTTGTCCTACTGGACAAGTTGAAAAAAAAGTTATTGTAGAGGTCTGAAAACATGAATTCTTCAACAATAGGATGAATTAAATTGGCCAAACTCTGTATCTGCCTTTTTCTATAAAATGGGTAAATAAATAGGCTAGGATGAATAATTTTGTCCTGCATTTTTTATGTTGAAATCTGTATCCTGCGTTTTTATTTTTACTCTATTCGGTCCTGCTTTTTTCATCCTGATTATTTTAACATAAATTGTCATCTTGCCTTTTTGTTTGGCCAAGATGTTCATCCGGCCTTTTTTTACTCAAATCTCCTGTCCTGCCTTTTCGGCCAAATTTCATCCCCCTTATAAAAATCAAATGGTAGATCCCTTATTGATATGTTTGGCTTAACATAACTTCTTCGACTAACTTCAATAACACATGTCATATACCGTAGAAATGTAAGGATTTGTAGCTTGAAAAATCTTATATGAACATGTATACCATCTATTTTAACTTGTCCTTCTTTACATAAATAGCCAACCCATGGTAAATATAGGCAACAGTGGTCCAGTAGCGTATTCAGAGATTTTCATAAAGGGATGGGGGACTGACTGGCTACCTAAGAGTAGGCCCGCTACAGTCATTTTTCATTGATTCCATATGCAATCAACCAAATTTTCCCAACAAAAAGGTGATGCGAGCACCTTGACCCTCCCTCTAAGTCCGCCTCTGTAGTCTACCAATGTTTAATAGTCGTAGTTTGATTAAGAAAAAAACAAGGCCAGGCAACAATTTAAAACCGTTAGAAGGTCATCAAAATAATGCAACTTCATGCCTTCCTTTACTCTATTCAGTGAAAGTTTTGGCCTGTATTCTTAAACTGTATCATGAGAATGATATTTATATCAACGTAAATTCATTTTGAATATTTAATTACTCATAAGAAAATAATATTGTGGACATTTGCATACAAGTCTGCTTATCCCCTTATGTCATTTCTTTTTAGAAAAGCGGTTTTCATTTATTCTTTGTTTAATTTTAAAATCACAATTTTTTTTATCGTGACTGCTAAAAAAGGTGTTCATTGAGTGAAAAAAAAAATAATAAATTTTGAGTTACGAGCATCTTTCTATAAAAACAAGTCTAAGTTAAGATCATCTATAGACGAAGTTACGATCATCATCGTGATTTTTTTAATCTCGATTTTCGTTCTTCTGGCTGTTTTTCTATAATTTATGAAAAACACATTCAATAAAGATTTTTCTTGATATAAAACAAATATGAAAATAAGCTGTAAAAGTAGAGAAATCAGCCTTCTAACATATCGATATATTTGTGTCCGCCATATTCGGATGATCGTAATTGCAGTTACGACCATCACGTTGACGCCAGTGCAATAGAGTGTGATATTTGCCATCAACGGTTTAACGATAACGCACATTTTGAAGGTCATCGCAACAGTAAGCATTTAAACTACAAACCGTTTAAATGTACCGTATGCAGCAAGGCTTTCGCTTATAGACAATCAATGGCAAGACATGTCAAAGAATGTCAAGGGAATAAGTCCTACATCTGTATGGAATGAAATGCTGTGTTTAACAGCAAGCGTTCACTAGACCAGCACCATAGTGGGAAATACGAGCAGAAAGAGCATACATGTGTGTGTGGAAAGACCTTCCGTTGGGTTCGATAATTCACCAGACACAGTAAAATATGTAAAACAAAATAATATTTAATAAATTTAAAATTTGATTTTTGATTCATTTCTAGCATTCATAAAGTTTAAATGATATATTGTCTCATTTCAAGATAATGACATTTTTAGATACCATAACATGCTCTTTTATGAGGAAAGATTTTTTCTTCATCTTTCCTATGATACAGGCGAATTCCTTGAGCACCATGTGCAAATCCATCATATGGGTTCACGATTGCACTATTTACGTTTAGCAGTAGATCTTCGGGGTTGGTCAAACTTTGCATGGCTTCTGAAATAAATAAACGCAGTATTGTTTAATTAGTTCTTTTGGATTCAAGTTTATAATATGACTGCGGCAATAAAAGATTTAAAGAATAAAAAACAAATATTGAAAAATAGGATCCTCTCAATATTGTTTCATAAAATGCTATTCAATTAATGAAACTACAGTGTTAAATATATATCGTTATTTATTTGTGTCTTTAGTGTTTCTGTTACTTGATTTTCTTGTTTAAACCCGATCTGGTGAGTTTACATGTGTGGCATGGTTAAGGCGAAGAAGAGGTTGGCGAGCCCGCACACATGTTTTTCTCCGCAATATTTTGTATATACTGTCTCAAGTTAAGTGTCTGTAATGCCGTGAATATCGTATGTAACTGTGTATCATATTTTGCTTTTTATTTTGGACAGAAATTAGGCTAATCATTTGATCTCAGGTGGATAGTTATCTCATTGGCAATCATATTCCATCTACTTATAACATATTACTACATTGTTTGTGCGTTTTTATGTCCTTTTGTGTTTCAAATGGAACGATTTTTGTGAATTTTGATAGTAACTCTTCATTATACACGAGAAAAATACATAACTGAACCATGTCGAACATGAACTTAACCATGACACTAATGAACCAAACCATGACACAGATATTTCAGTAATTTTGAATTGATTGCAAAAGTATGTATTTTTCAGAATAATTGACCGCAGTGTTATATCACGAAGATATATGTGATGTAACAGACTGTAAGAAAATAACTTTTTTTTTATGTACGATAAACCAATTAGCAAGTTTTAAATTTTGACATACGCAAGCTTTATTCTGTGTTAAATCATTAACCATATGATACCACTTGTGATGTACTAACATATTTACTTAATACAAAGGTACTTACCAGCTTGAACTAATGATCAGAAGTTCCGTTTACAAAATATCCCAATGTTTACATTTTTGCATTGATTGTCATCAAAAAGACTTAACACCGCCATGTCAAACTTATCCAAACTATGACAAAATCACTGTACTAAACGCTCCTCGATATGACGACCTTACTACCCGTGATTCCGAGTGACAGAATCACATGATAACGGATGCGTTTGGTGTCCATCACAAAAAGAAACTCCGTGTGCATATACACGATTCCTATGGATCGACTTGTTGGCACTGATTATCTCAATTCAATTAAATCAATTTCATGTTATTCGCCATAAATACATACATTTGTAATTCATAACAATTATTAAAAAACGCAAATACATTTAGAGCAAGTGGCATGTTTTCGTAGATCCGTTAAAAAAAGTAATTTTATCTGCATTTTGGTTTATTGTAGGTGCAAAGTCCCCTTCGGAAAGCGTCGTCTAGACTATTTATTAGAAAAAAGACCGTTGTTTATAATTATCGTTCTCGAACATACGTGGACAAAACATATCAAGTAATGGGGGGATACGGTTAATGAATAGTGGGCGCTAGCAATCCGAGAATTGTTTTCGGAGAAAATATTACATAACCAGCTATTCATTGTATCGAGAAGGATGAACTGTAGAGACGAGCCGCTGGAATAGGCATCCATTTTTAGCTACAAATAGTATACCGTTATGACGAGGAAGATTAAAGACATGATAAAAATGCTGATTAAACCATACGTTTCTGAAACTTTTAAATTATATCTATTAAATTTGGGTATAACATCACAGTCGTATAAATGCGTCAGATATTTGTCAAATATATTTAACTCAGTCTATACAAACGCGTTACGTAGCTAAAGGTCTTATTTCCCAGAATACATATGACAGGGTGTACATTTCTCAATATGTAAAATATATTTATATATATATGTATATATAAAAAGGGTGGCATACTGGATATCTCTACTGTTTAATCCTACCATTACATAATTGGTGTCGCGTCAGTCATTATGACAACCCGGCATAATCACGTGTCTGAAACATAAGTCTTGGAAATTCCATCCTTATCATATAGCGGCATGAATTAGTTTTCGAGTCAGCAATTTTTTTGTAGTAAGAATAAGAATAAGAATAAGAATTTTATGAGTATAAAATCCAAACAGTAGGAATGTTACTAAAATACAAAACAAAAACAAACAAACAGACAGACAGGCAGGCATATTAATAACAAAACGATAGGCATTAAACACTACAAACATGTAGCATTGAAAGAAATATATATATATATAAAAAAATAGATTATTAATATTAATTATAATACTATTTTTGACAGCATGCCTCCTCTTTAAAATTATCAATTCAAATATTATGCTTATATATAACATTATAAGTTGAGCCATCAATTACACAGTTCAAATATTGACACTGTAATTGTTTCTCTCATTATACATTTCACTTATATAGTTAACAATGATAAGTAAAATATCACATCCTTCGCAGGAAAATATAAAATCAAATTTGTTTTCTTCACTCATCGAATTAAAACTGGAGACAATATTAGAAATTTCATTAAACATTTTGATCCTAGTTCTATTAATTTCTGAACATGTTATGATAAAATGGAATTCATCTTCCACCTTTTTATGGCATAAAGGACATATTCTATTTTCTAAAGCTGTTTTGTTGTATCTACCGCGTTCAACAGCCAGCATACTTTACTTTAAATTTTCTGTAGGATCTTAGTTTATTTCCATTTATTGACTGTTATAGGCTTATATCTTACTTAAAACGTTGTTTAACACGTTGAAAAGGTCAAACAAAAGAAAAAGCAAGCAAAGATTTATTTTCACCAAGAATGAAAATTGTTTTGTAAATAAACTTTCTTTACATTAAAAAATATCCTTAATGGTTGCCCCTTTAAACAGTAGCTCAACTTTTAAAATATAGACAAAAAGAAACTACAGCTTAAAGTAAACAACATGTATTGCTACATGAAGAATATTAAACAGGGTATGCGTATAATGATTTTTGCATGCGCAAGGACTACTCATATTTTCCACTAATAGTTGCTGTGAACACCTTTACATGCGTTTTGTGTTTCAAAATGGATAAAGTGATGAAAGTATATATTTCTAATGCAAAAAAAGAAGAAAGAAATGTCGTTATTAGTGATTGTGATGTATCAAACTTTGGATTACAATCAAATTGGTATTTAGAATCTATTCAGATACATAGTTCAGTGTGCATTACAAGGAGGATATAGTCAAAGCAGCTAATAATGGCAAGTTTTATATATATTATATTTCAAAATGTAGTCCTCTGCTATTAGTTTCTTGTTTCCTCTCGGGTTTAATTTTTTACCAGGTGAATGAGAAAATAAAAAGAATAGCATATGCAGACAGGTTCTTGTTGAACCATATCGAGTGCACAGCAGTCGATTTTATTTCAAGTATCTATAATATTAAACGAGAAGACCTCATTTTGTGTGTCGCTTCTCTTCTTTCCACAATAAAGTAATCATCATGCCTCTGTGTCCTATAGGTACAGTGCATAGTCGCATTTGTCATCCATTTTTATGATTATTCAGATTGAGTTATTTTGGGAGAAAAACAAGAAAAAAGGTGTCAGACCACCAATTACTCCCTCCAATTTAGAACGTTTAAAAGTAGTCCTACTCTGACACAAAATAGTGCTTTTGATGTCATTGTTTACTTAAACTAACCAACAAATTTGCAGAAATGAAACTTTTGGTGAAAGGGAAATATATTTAGACCATTTTGAGCCAAAATTCACTTGTCTATGAGTTTGCATTAAAAATTCAGGATTAATGCGCTACATAGTACACTAATTTAAGATTTCCAGAAAACAGGGAGTTATTTTGGTAGTACCTGTCTTTTCAAGATCAGAAATTTGTTACAAGACTTTAAACATTGGTTGAAAATTTGCATGTAGAAAGGGGATACATGTACAATTCAGGATATACCTGGTTTCCTTGAAGTTAAACTTAAGGTAAAATATTTAGAAAGCTGTGAAAATTGCAAAAATTGGTTGAACAGATAGGGATTTTTAATTGGTGGTCTGACACCAAAAACGCATCCGGATATTGATTCCGTCATTTGACGAAATTTTAAGTCACATTAGACTTCCGGTTTGAGTTTTTCTGTATTCTTGAACATACATATACTACGAATAAAGTGTATTTAGGTCTTTCCACCTTTCCGTGTGGAAAGACCTATTGATTTTGTTCTGATTTTTTATTTTTTTTTTCTTCCGACTAATTTTTTTCTTGCGTTGTAAAAATGTTTTAAAAGATGACTCTTATTTTTTTGTATATGATATCATACAGTCTATACGCATTTGAAACTGAGTCACCCTGTTTAACCGAAAACTTTCTTTGTAAGAGTTATCTCACCGTTAAAAGAAAGTGACAAATTTATTTTTCCAAATTGCTCGTTATATCCTCAGGATGTTAGGTTTTATTTTGACCGAAGCTTTACGAAGACTCCATATGAGAGTTATTTCCCCTTTTATATTGAAATAAATGAAATAAATTTGTAACTGGAAAACCATAAGTGATAGAGGCCTAGGGTCTTTTGATTTTAGGTCCTTAATCCAAAAAATAAAAATGAGGTCAAGGTCAAAGGTCAAGGTCATGTTCAAAATTTTGATTTGGGCTTGTTATCTCTTATTTTCAGAAATCATACAAGATATCAACAAAATATTTTCAGACAATTGTTAGTTGCGACATGTCGTAACACCTAAATTTTACTTAAAAGGGAACGTAACATTTAATGCGAGTTTTCTCCTCTTTTATATCTAATATTAGTTGTATGGTAATATAACTCATTAACAATATGAAGTAGAGGCCTAGAGTCTTTTGATTTGAGGTCATTGGTTGATGACCTTGGAATTGAGCTCAAGGTCATAGGTAAATTCAACGTTCTAGATTTTGACCTTTGCTCTTTGCTCATATGTATACATGATAAAGCCATGGGACTTTTTGCAAAAGGTTGCAAGCAAAGTGACCTTTTGTAAACCGGAAGTAGCCATTTTTGGACTAATTTAATGCAAAAGTATGTAGAAAAATCTATTTTTGGCATCAGAGTCAAGTAAACTATCAAAACATACCGGAAGTAACATCTTTTAAACCGGAAGTAAAAAATGATCTCCCTTATCTATATCTTTTTGTATAGAAACCATATATTTTTGGAATCAGCGTTCAATAAGCTGTTATTTGACGCTAAAATTGTCATTTAAAACTGAATTTTAATATTTTCATATAAAAAAGATCCGTACTGGTGGAAAGACCATCAATGGTTCTCTGAACAATTGGTTTTTAATTTCTATCTGCTATCTTTTTCAAGTTTACTATCCACGGCGGTCACAGAGTAAACTAAAAAGAGAGAGAGTCTGTATAATGTAGAAATGACTGCCGTGGATCGATAAGTAACCTGAGAATTGAAAGTAAAAAACAAATACACTTTATTCATAGTAATGAATGTTCATTATATACAGTTAAGCGCTAAAAGTATGCATAAAAAAATTAGGTATTTTTTTCAAAAATAAAGGAGGAGTAGAGCTAGGAAAACAATTGTCCTGTCCCAAAGCACCTGACTTTTGATACCTTTTCTGAAATTCTCCACCAATTAAATCTTTTACAAAAATTCATTATAACAAAAAAAAAAGAAGGTGTGGTATGATTGCCAATGAGACAACTCTCCACAAGAGACCAAAATGACACAGAAATTAATAACTATAGGTCACCGTACGGCCTTCAACAATGAGCAAAGCCCATACCACAAAGTCAGCTATAAAAGGCCCCGAAATGCAATGTAACACAATTCAAACGAGAAAACCAACGGCCTTATTTATGTACAAAAAAGAAGAACGAATAAAAAACAACATGTAAGGCTTAGACATAAACAAACGACAACCACTGAATCACAGGCTCCTGACTTGAATGTTCTTAATATACTAAATGTATGTTCATATTGAAATTAATACAAAACAAAAAAATGGGAATTTGGGAAATAAAGGAGGGATAAAAAAAACCAAAACATTTTCCTGTCCCCAAGTACCTATGACTTTTGATACTTTTCCTGAAATTCTCCAGTCATTAAATCTTTTGCAAAATTCTTCCTTCAACACTTTACATACTTTCAACTACGGTCTGATTGCCCGAGTATAGTTAATATGAACAAATATAGAGATAACAACATGCAACCAGTTATATTCTTTTGTTGGAATTTTCAAGAGACTGTTATTGTTTACCTAAACGGTACTGAATGCCCCCTTTCCCCTTTCTCCTTTTCTTTTTTTCTTTCTTTCTGCATGGTCGTTATGCTCTTTTTTTCGTTTCCCTTGTGTTTTTTTAAATTTTACGTAACGTAATTTTGTCTCTATTTTCTTTTATAAAACGATCACTGCGAACAAAGTGCGAATCGGACACACGATTGGTTTGTTTGACAGATAACATGCGGTAATGTCTTCCTTTATTCTGCTTATCATATTAATCGTCGTTCATAAGCGAAGTGTTGCATTATATTCAAATTTAAGCAATAATATCAGACTTAAAAAGCAACTTCTAAACCAACGCCAAAACCTGAAAATCATAAAAACTATTTTAGTCTCCCAGTTCATGAAGGAAGTTTTAGATTCGCACTTTGTACACAGGATAAGGTTTAGGTTGTTCATGGCTCTTGTATTGCGGCATGATCTATCAAATCTTAGAAGCATTACGCAATTGAAAACAGAAATTCATAAAAGCAACAAAAACAAGACTTACAACGAGCATACTCAAGTTATTGAATTAGTGCTAAAAGAGACAACCCAAGAACATGAGAAAAATGTCTGTGATATAAGTAATGATAGTGTTAGAAATCAATTTGAAAGTATTTTTTTCCTATTTATTAGGCCACACCAATTGGATTTATAGTTCTTTGGATTTTCCCGGTCCTGTTTTTTCGAAATCAAGTTTTCAACAAAAAAAAAACAAAAAACTACCGCTTCCGTATTTTTTTGGTCCGCATGCCGCTCCGAAATTAGTCTTGCCTTGAATTTTTTTCCTCACTGACGCTTTTATCTCCTGAAATCAAAGCTAGGTTCAAACGCACGTGTGATCAATAAAAAGTGAAAGGAAATATAAAAATCAAAATGTCAAGCCATTATATGTTGTGGTTTCGGCTCAATGCCGAAGACAGGCAATCATTGCACATACGGCTATCCGTTGTTCGTCATCATTTACATATCTTTTATGAAGCAAAAGGTTAAAGTCTGTCAATATTTCGATATCAAACACATACATATTCGTCAACAGCCGTCGGCATCACCTCTCATAGTCAGAGATTACTCTGACGTCACGTCCAACGGCTGTTTTGCCAGAAAAGCTGGGGCTGGGGTTTGTCTGGCAAAACAGCCATTTGACATCAGAGTAATTTCGGACTACACCTATCAATGTTGGCACTGACATGGATATTTCTGTGTTGGGATAGTTAAACTGTAAATTTGTGAATTTTGAAAAAGATAGAACACCCTCCAATCCAAACAATAGTTTAAATGAATTACCCACAGGTCCCCCTTAAAAAATTCGTTAATGAAAAAAACAATAGAACTTTCTAAAAAAAACTAAAACAAAATCGTGTGAACAGGGCAAGGAGATATTGATAGGCCCAGAGAAATTGTTGTGTGACCTAATTGACCTGGCTAGTACTATTATAGAGTGTTGGTGGCCTTCAGAAACTTTAGAATCAAGGACAATTGTGCAGAATAAACTTCAAAAAGCTTTGAGGTTTGTGGTATATAGACCACATCCATACAAAAGACTGCAATTTACTATGAAATATGTCAAAATCCTACTATCAAAATAAAATCTATCCGATATTAAAAATTTATTCATTCCCAGAGTGCATTTTACAATTCACAATTATCAAATTGGTGTGGCCCAAGAAACAGTTTTGATGAGTGACAAAATTATTGTATTGGAATGTGAGTTTGATAAAATGTTTTTTTTTATATTGTCATTTGTTGTTTGGTTGTAATTTTGTTAACATGATGCAAAAAACAATTGGAGTAATTTATCTAATATTTTTTTTTATTTCAGTGATTGAAATATCATTTACCTGTAAGTATCAGTTATGATACCTTTGGCTGTCAAATATTTTTAAAGAAAGATGAGGGCTATTCTTAAAAACATTGGACAGCTAAAGGTAACATAATGGTATCTTACAGGTAAATGATAGTCCAATCACTGAAATAAAGAACGTATAAAACAATAGAATGACGTCACAACAATGTTTTAAGTGTGGATTACAGTGAGCCAAGGATATAGTCAAAGCAGCTAATAATGGCAAGTTTTATATATATTATGATTCAAAATGTAATCCTCTCCTATTAATGTTCTGTTTGTTCTGGGGTTTTATTTTATACTAGGTCAATGAGAAAAAAAAAAGAATAGCATATATGCAAACATGTTCTTGCTCAGCTATATCGAGTGCACCACAGCCGATTTTATTCCAAATATTTATATATTTTAAGTAACTATGACCAAATGAAGAGATAAAAACATGCGATCAGTTATATACTTTTGTTGGGATTTTCAAAAGACTGTTATTGTTTACTTAAACGGTACCACCCGAAATTCCCCCCCCCCTTTTTTTTCTGTAAGGTCGTGTTGCTCTTTTTTCGTTTATTTGTGTATTGATTCCCTTATGTGTTTTTTAAATGTTACCGAAACGTTATTTTGTCTCGATTTTCATTTGAAAAAAAATTCTTTTATAAAACGATCACTGCGAACAAAATGCGAACAAAGTGCAAATCGGACACACAATTGGGTTGCTTGACCAGATAAATGCGGTAATGTCTTCTCTCTTCTGCTTCCCATATTCATCGTTGTTCATAAGCGAAGTGTGCATTATATTCATATTTGTGCAATACTATCAGACTTATCAACGCCGAAACCGGAAAATTATAAAAACTATTATAGTCCCCTAGTTCATGAAGGAAGTTCTAGAATCGCACTTTGTACACAGGATTTGTTTAGGTTATTCATGGCCCTTGTATAGCGGCATGATCTATCAAATTCTAGAAGCATTACTTTAATGCTTTTTTTGTTATTTATCTTTTTTTTTTAACATTTATAAATTCTTTATTGCACTCCTTGCTGTTTTAACAAATTACTTAATGTACAACATTCCATCAAGTATCCCTGTTACATACAATTATAACTGATATCCAGGGAGAATATACAGTAAAACTTATCTTATTTTATACATAGCCATTTAATACATTTTAATTATAATTACTTTATAAATAAACATAATATCAAATAAAATCTTATCGAAGTACTTAATAATATAACAGACGCTGTGTCGTGAAATTTACGGATAATCGGTTCTTTTTACGGAAGCGTCTTAGCGCCACACATTTTTTTTTATTTTTCTTCCTATGTTTGCGTTAAAACAGCATCTGTAACGCAAACATTTGTTTTATCTTATTTCTTATTTAAGATTCAAAGGAAACAGTAGTTATTAATGGAGGAGGCTGTATATAATAAAATTTATCACCTTTGTAGTAATTGCAAAGTAAACTGCTTGAATAATTAGATCATATCAATGACTAATAATGAGCAGAATAATATAAGAAGATGTGGTATGAGTGCCAATAAGAATACTCTCCATCTAAGTCACTATTCGTAAAAGTAAACCATCATAGGCCGAATTACGGTCTTCAACACGGAGCATTGGCTCACACTAAACAACAAACTATGAAGGTCCCCCAAAACGATATCCAAGTTACTACTAGTATATATATTACAAAGAAAATTTCGTAAATTGAGGTTATACCTAAGAAAAAAATCAACCCTGCTAATATAGCTATAACTGAATATAAATATACTTCCAAAGTAAGCTCTCGTTTGAGAACTGTGTAAAGTAGGTTACATTCAAACAAGCTACCCTTTGGCAATAAATGTATAGAATGAAGATGTTTTATTAATAAAATTATGTTCTCTCTATTCAAATTGCTACCCAAGCATCTTTAAAATACTTCATTATATTGAAATGAATATTCAATGACTTTCTATCAAAGAATCTTGATCATATTCTGAGATTTAAAAAAAATGTTTCCTTATTAATAATTCATTTTAAAGCAGAAAGATCATTTTGTCTATTTGACTTGGAGGTTTCACAATTGTATGACATTATTTTTGATCTTTCAATTTTAATATGACTATATACTAAACTATATATATTTTCTTGTTAAATCATATACTTTTCTGATGCACAAATCAGTCTTAATATATGTATAATTGCACTTCAATTATTCCATTATTCCTATGCATACATAGGAAGAAAAAAATGTGTGGCGCTAATACGCTTCCGTATCTTTTAATAGAATTTTGAAACATATGAAAATATGGATGAGATACAGCGTGGTTACTGTTTATGTTAATTTTTGTTAATACCTTTGGATTTATACAATTCTTTGGAAGCGTTTGTTAATACTAAAGAATGGTTAGTAAAATATGATTTTTTTTTGTTTCTTATAAGCTTTTGTTTTACAAATTTTATTTTATTTTAATTGTAGTTGAAAATGATGTTAGGAAGAATAAGAGCAACACCAGAGGTCAATTTTAATAGCATAAAGACGAACGAGGATGACACTTTTGAAAACAGAGATCCATAAAACCAACAAAAATAAAACTTACAACGAGCATAATCAACATATTGAATTAGCCCTAAACGAAACAACCCAAAACCATGAGACAAATGGTTGTGATGTAAGTATTGTGTTCAAAACTTAATTTGAAAGGGAATTTTCCCCTCAAGAAACCGTTTTAAAGTGTGACAAAATAATTGTATTGTAAGGTAACTTAAATAAAAATAAAAATTTAATTGTCATTTGTTCTTAGGTTGTATTTATGTTGACATGCTGAAAACAATTGGTGTAATTGATAGTTTTTTTTCTATTTCAGTGATTTAACTATAATTTACCTGTAAGAATCAGTTATGCTAACTTTAACTGTCCAATATTTTTATGAAAGAGGAGGGCTATTCTTAAAGATATTGGACAGCTAATGGTAACATAATGTTTTTTTTAACAGGTAAATGATAGTCCAATCAACGAAATAAAGAACAGGTAAAACAATAGAATGACGTCACACCAATGTTTTAACAAAACATCTAACCTCATGAGAAACCTTATGTATTTTTGAAGATTGCAGGTATGCCATTTCGAACTTTACATTCACTTGTAACAATAATCCAATAGCAGCTGTAAATGAAATATTCATATCCCAGTTGATACCAAATTGCGGTAATGCATTTACTATTATGATGTTCTTGCTATAGGGTTAAAGCTGTTGAAACAATGATTCCAAATATTGAATCATCCCTACCAAGAGTCTTATGAACGCCATTGTGATATGACAGACATTGTCATTGTCCTACTCATCGTAGTGACTAAAATCTAATATGGCAATACCAAGTGCATTTTGTTTCTGAAATATTCTGTGGCATCCGCATATGACGAGTACCAAACCTCTAGTTTTGGCGAGATTTATATTTTTCAATCTTTAGATATTTTGTGAATTGTTTTGCAGACCGTTTCTCTTTACCTTTTGTTGGTCAGCCGTTATCTGCTGTTTTTCTTATGTTCTTTGATTGCCTTGTTGGTATATTAGACCTCATTTCACTGGCACGTGTCTTGTACTTAGGGGTTCAGTGGCTTCAGACGTAGAATAAACATGTTTACAACTACCGTTCATTTACCAAACTAAATTTTCAATTTAGCCGTCTTATTTTATTTCTAAGTTGTTCTGATTTTGAAAGCATTCGAAAGAAGATATCAGCTAAATATATCACTCAATTCGTTCATATCTTTCCCTCAAAATGCAATTGTGAAATCAGGAAATCATCTCATTATTGCTAAGGTATATGTAAAAAGTAAAGTTATATCTAACATTGTTTTTACAATGGCATTAGTTTCTGTATACACTCTAAGACTAAACTAACATCTTTGCGATATTATGTTTAGCTTATAGCAAGTAAAAAAAAAAATACTGAACTCCGAGTAAACTTCTAAACGTAAACTCCTTAAGCAAATGGCATAATCGAAAGCTCAAATAAAGGCAACAGTAGTATACCGCTGTTCGAAATTCATGAATCGATTGACAAAAAAACAAAACAAATCCGGGTTACAAACTAAAACTGAGGAAAACACATCAAATATAACAGGAGAACTACGACACAACAGAAACTCAACATTAAAATGTAACACACACAGAAACGACCTATAATATTAATATTTTTTGACTTGGTACATGACATTTTAATAAAAACAACTGTGGGTGGAACCTGGTTTTGTGGCATGCCAAACCTCCCGCTTTTATGACAATGTTAGATATAAAAATTAAAATGACAACATTACATGATAGGACTACAATACAAATAAATGGGAGAACATATAGGACAGAGAAACACACGTATAATAGCTAACAAAAAGTGAAGGTTTAATATTTGATACGCCAGACGCGCATTTCGTCCACACAAGACTAACCAATGACGCTCTAATGAAAAATAAAATCGAAAGCCAAAAAAAAAAAAGTACAGTTAAAGAGCATTGAGGCCCAAAGGTTCCAAAAAGTTGTGCTAAATACATTTACAGCTAGGGTTTTCTGCCTGGGATAAAGAACATCCTTATCATTCAGAATATTTCATACTTTTGCACACAGTAAATTTTTATAAAATGACTATATTATAGATATGAATGATAAAACCGGTGACTAACTACAAAATAAAAACGAAGAGATAAATAACATAAACCAGCATATAAAAATTCACAGCCGCGTTAGCCAAATCGATAAACGCACAAATTTAAGTGACTTCACATTTGAATTTCTAAAAATTCCCCCCAAAAATATGATAGAATTCAAGATTAGGTTCGTAATGTTGATATAGCATTTATTAATAACAATAAAAATTACAATACTAATTAATATCAAATTGTGGTAGTAATTAAACAATTAATTCATTATCTAGCTTTGTCGGTAGTTCTTCTAAATCAAACTGTAAACCAAATATATCTTATAAAAGTTAAACCAATCTAAAATAAAGTAAATGAACTGGATGAATAATTATCTCTACCATCACACACGAATACAACAGAAATAAATAAGATTTACAACTACAAACGATAAGATATTTGACAAAATTCCATTAAAATAACAAATATTACCTCATAACTAACTAAATACATGAATTTCGGATAGAAAAATAACGTGACACGTCTTATAGCTATGCGAATTCACACTCAGCAAAACAGTCACAATCGGGATTAAGTCACCTTCGGTAATTAAAAGATCAGATGACGTAATGACAAAACACAATCTAACACGTTGTAAAATGTCCTTAGTTAGGTTGGACAAAGACACATCGTAGGGATCAACCAACAATTGTGATGGAGTCCGTAAAATTTACAGAGTGTCATTTTTAATTTGTCCTCCTCAAAACGTTTTTTGGAGCAGTTTCTGCGTTAGGAGCACATTCCTGTGTATGAAGTCCGTATAGTGTGAACATGCACGAGCATAACATATCAATTGAGATATATAGACACCATACGAAGGGGCAGAATGTTACTGCTGAGAAATGTGAAATTGATATTGGGAAGTTGAAATCGTACTGTATAATAGATTTTCGTGTGAAGTCGTCCATCTGTGTCAATATTGAGGAAAAGATCAAGATGTGAAGCAGTCCCTTTAGTATCAGAAGTATTCTTAATTTCAAGTTCACTGGGATATATGAGATGGAAGTATTGGCTGAAATATGGGTTATTCAATGATAGGACATCATCAATATATCGGAAAGTAAAATTAAAGAATTTTGCAAGGTGCTCTTTTTGTCTTTTAGAAGTTTCTGCATGAATTCTGCTTCATATGAGTACACAAACAAATCGACCAGTAGGGGTGCACAATTAGTACCCATTGGAATACCGGCTGTCTGTCGCAATATAAATCCTCCAAACTCAACAAATATATAATCTTCGGCATATTTTCTGGTCGATTCAGTGTGGTTCTTCGCAAAATATAAATTATTATAACCCCAAAACAAGAAACTTGTATCTACGATTCCAATTTTTATAGACAAAGCTCTGTTTAATGAGATGTTGAAGTCGATCGTTCAACTGAGCATAATGAACAGTTGTGTAAAGCGTAGAAAAATCAAAAGTCTTTGTGTTACTGCAAAATTTTAAAGATTGTGATCGAAGATTAAGCAGTAGATCTTTCGAAATTTGAGAATCCACATCTGGTTAACACCACTGGTAGAGTATGTCAAAAACAAGAAGATCAAAGAAGCCAGGTTATTTAATTTCACTTTCAGATATATTGATGATGTTCTTGCCAATAACAATCCGAACTTTTCTAATTGGATTCCATTAATATACCCACCAGAACTAGAAATTAAAGAGACCACAGACACGGCTTCCTCTGCCTCATTTTTAGACTTATACCTCGAATTTGACATACACAGTCATCTCAGTACCAGAATCAATGACAAACGAGACGATTTTAATTTTGAAATTATCAATTTCCCCCACCTTAGTAGTATTATACCAACTTCATCTGCATATGGAATATACATTTCCCAACTTATTAGGTATTCAAGAGCTTGCAGCTCCTATTCAGACTTTGTAAAACGTCACCAGTGTCTGAACAGAAAATTGATGAACCAGGGGTATGTCAAAGAACGTCTCGTCCTCTTTCTAAAAGAGTTCATCGGAAGATACCCAGAACTTGTTGATAAATATAAATATTCCGTATCAACTTCACAAATAATACAAGATGGTCTTGAAGTATAGATTTTGCGTACTGACGTTTGTTATCATCTTAATTACGTATTATAGTATTCTTTTATATGTCTTTTTTAGATATTCATTAGAAGTGACTCTGTGGTTACGTAAAACCACATACTTTGAACGGCAAAATTATTTCATTTATTGATATTACTTTTACTTAAGGATCTTGACATACTATGAATGACTAAACTATTTTATTCAATAAGACTACTTTTTCTGTTTAGTCTGTTTTTTATGATATACATTTGACGTGAAACTGTACGTATGTATCCCGTCATACTTTGAATCACACCATTATTTTATTTATTATTATTACTTTTACTGTTTAATCTGGTTTTTGTTATATCTACTTTACGCGAGTCTGCATTTATGTATGCCGTCATACGACAAAATTATTTTTATGTCTACCTGTGCGAATTTCAAACGCGCAATTTTACACCAGTAATGAAAACCTTCTATCATTTATGGGTAGACTTTACATAGATAAATTCAGCCGTATTTGACGTGAAACTGTACTTATGTGTCCCGTCATACTTTGAACCACACCATTATTTTATTTATTATTCTTACTGTAAGTCTGTTTTTTGTTATATCTACTTTATGTGAGTCTGCATTTATGTATGCCGTCATACGACAAAATTATTTTTATGTCTACCTGTGCGAATTTCAAATGCGCAATTTTATGGGTAGACTTTACATAGATAAATTCAGCCGTATAAGAAAAGCAAAATGAGAATGTTAAATTTGATGTATGCCTTTTTGTGCTACTTTGTTACATTTGTTGTTTATGTAGTGATATTAAGATGATAACACAATATTGACTGTTGTACCCCTATTTTTGACATTTTTACTCTTTGAGTATGTTTGTTTTGTTCATGCATCGTTGACAATGTAATGGAATTTGATGCGACTGTCATACAAGTGAGAGGTTTAGCTAGCTATAAAACCAGGTTCAATCCACCATTTTCTACATTAGAAAATACCTGTACCAAGTCAGGAATATGACAGTTGTTATCCATTCAATTGATGTGTTTGGACTTTTGATTTTGCCTTTTGATTTTTGATTTTCCTTTTTGAATTTTCCTCGGAGTTTAGTATTTTTGTGTTTTTACTTTTTTTTTTTATTTTTTATATCTCATCACACTATTTTTTAAGCCAATCTTTAACTGTAGAAAGAATAGTAGTCAGTAATTTAAAAAGATGGTTAGTCGAACATTTTGATGACCCAGATATGTATCGTTATATGGAGTTTTGTGAAGTTTTGGTATCCAGTATAATGACGGTAAATTTTCGTTTTCTTTGATACCAAAAGAAAGAAGGACAGATTTGTAATTTTGTAAAATGTCGTCCTCGGTAAATGATGTTAAAGAATATCTAGGATTACCGGTAGTTCTATTTATTCCAAGCTCTGTAGTGAGACATTGCACATTATGGTTTTTACATATGAAGACAATATTATGTGAGGCTTTATCTGCTGGAACAATGCCATATTTGTCATGTAAAGAGGATAACGAATCCACACCATCCGGATTCTTGAAAAGGTTATTAACTCTTGTGTTCATCGTACTTTTTGAATGCGCTTCTGAAGTCATGATCGAATAGCATTGATTCATTCCGATAAAGTGTTCTTGTTCGTCTGGTTCGCGCTTTACCAATTTTCTTGCAAAGTCTTCAACTGCATCCATCAGTAACCCGAAGTTCCTTTTCCAGTTGATTGGCTGGGGAATTCTATATTTTGGTCACTTGGCTAACAACTCGCTTAGTTGTTCATTGGTAACGATGCCAAGGTCACCAGTAATTACATGTCCAGCTGGTCTATAATTGTATTGCGACGATGCACATGAGGAATCCGGAGGCTTGGATTTCACATCGTTGAGTTTAAAGTCCCCTAAAACCCTTTTGTCGTTGAAAATATTGGATGCAATAGACTTGGTGTAAGTATAAAAAAAAAAACAGGTGTAGCTTTATTTTTGAGGTAATCAGATATAGTTTTTGAACAGATTTCTGATGGAAAATATTGCTAATATTTTCAGCATCTAAATCTTTATTAGCTTATTATACCTCATTTAAAAAAAAGATTAACACTTCAAACGAATGGATAACACATGTTGTATTCCTGACTTGGTGCAAGCATTTGTTTTACGTGGAAAATGGTGGGTTAAACCTGTTCACCATCTTTCCAGAAAAAAACTGAATCCGACAGTAAGATTAGTTAAACATGCATTAACAATGGTGAAATGATTACCGCCAATATGTTTCATTCACCCTTTAGTTGAAAAGCTAGTGAAAGGATTGCATATGATATGTTTTAAATATTTCTCCGGGAAACACTTACAACATAACAACACTTAAAATTCGAAATACTAATCTTCATAAGTTATTGGCGTTTATGAAATATCTAAATAAACTCATCAAAGATACCAGGATGTTTATTTTTATTTACGCCAGAAGCGCGTTTCGTCTAAAATTGACTCATCAGTGACGCTCAAATCCATAAAAGATAAAAAGGCCAATTAAAGTACGAAGAGCCTTGAGGATCAAAATTTCTAAAAGTTTTGCCAAAAACAGCTACGGTAATCTATTCCTGTAAATCTGATACATTTGATAGGAACTCTATTTTCTATACTGAATATATGATAGTAAACAAACGTTACCTTTGGTAGTTGTACCACAATATGCGTTAATAAAATTCTATTCTCCAAAGGCAATTTATGCGATGAGTTTTGAAGATATGCGATGTGGCAGGTAGTAAGCCATTCATTTTTCCTTCTTTTATATTCCTTCGATGATTTATACCATACTATCACAAATTAAAACCCAAAAATCATTAAGAAAAAAAAATCATAAGGAATGCCTAATATGTGAAAGAGTCTACGAAGGCTTCACAGATTTTAATGTCTAACAGTTTAGGTGCAGTTACAGATACTTAGTTACAGTCAGGATTCGACTTCGTCACAATTATCTCCCCATTACGCCAGTTATTTTTCACAATTGTAGAAATGGAAGCCAATTTAGGGATGACGCGCTGCCATTTTTGCTCTTGAAAACCGATAAATTTATCCGCAAAACACCATTACGATCCTTATATGTCAGTTGTATTTTAAAAGACAAATATATCTACTAGCTAATAAGCATCAGTTAATGGTCTTGTCTGCATTGATTCAACTTAAAATTATTGTCTAATCGTTTGTCAGGCGGAATTTTTGAAAATTCATAAACGTTTAAAAAAATTCTAATTAAATATTTCGTTGAAGGGCAGACTAGATTTTTTAAGTGGTTGAAGACTATAAACCTTAAATATCACACACACAATTTTTTTTCTCGAAGATATCCATTTTCATCATCCAACTTGAAAGACTGTCGTCGAGTACTTTTAGTAAAGAAAAATAACTATTCGATAAAATTGAGAATGGAAATGGGGAATGTGCCAAAGAGACAACAACCCGACCATAGAAAAAAAAAAACAACAGCAGAAGGTCACCAACAGGTTTCGAACACACCTACTCTGTTTTTCTGATAATATATAGGTATTTCAATGGACCGGTATATTTTATCTTTTAGTACTGTGATTTTTTTTGTGTTATAAAGTCAACCTGTAGCTTTAATATATAAAAATGATAGAATCTGAAGCGAAATCATGTATCAGATATTCTTTCTTTGTACGTTTTCAAGACAAAATATTCAACTCAAACATGCCCTAATATAAAAAGGTGCACTCGATTTTCTTTTTTCGATATATACAATTGTTATCCATTTTTTAGAATTTTTTCTTGAGTCATATAATGAAAGGGCAGACTAGAAAATTACTGAACTAATAGATATGTTTTCATCGCCCGTGGTAATTTTTTCCAAAAAAAATCTGAGGTTATGCATTTTCTACATTCAACTTGGCGGATACCTATCGTCGACTTGGTGATATCTAATTGTTCTGCTTGACTATGTAATAGATAAATTGAAGCCTTATGCAAATGGTGTTTTTAAAATAGAACACTTCGTAATTGAGAAGACAATTGTCATTTTATTTGTTTCTATTAACTTATAAATTTTGTGCTACTATTGTAAACATTACAATAAGCATTAACGCCTTCTATAACAAAGAGCTTTGATTCTTTTGTTCTGTTTTACAATCTATACTCACATTTACATCAGTTAAAAATGTTACATCTACAAAGTGCTAAGACTGATCAACAAAAATCTGAATCAGCTTAAGATTATTGCATAGGATATTGTGAACGTGCTACCAGAACGTCGAACCAGACAATTTGACTTAAAAAAATCGGCTTATTGCCATTCCAACAACGATACAACAAGACGGGATTTGTTGATAACCATCAATGATCAGATCAATATTTAGTGACAACGTCAGGTCAATCGAATTTGCTTATGCAACCTCATTTGTGAAACATGTTTACAGCCACAACGTCAACTGCTAATCAAATCGCTGAATGCAAAGCCAGACGAAATTCATGTCATAAAGGTTTGTCATAAACTGAAATGCCAAAGAATCATTTGCAGAAAAACATTTGAAGCCATAAAGGTTTAACCGCATAATTGCCAAAAAACACTGTAATTGGTGGGACAAAGACAAAAAAAGGCAACAGTGGTATACCGCTGTTCGAAATTCATAACTCGATTGAGAAAAAAACGAATCCGGGTTACAATTTAAAGCTGAGGAACGCATCAAAAGTAGGAGATCTACGACACAACAGAAACACAACATTAAAATGTAACACACACAGAAACGAACTAAAATATAACTATGGCCATTTTCCTGACTTGGTACAAGACATTTTAAGAAAAAATGGTGGGTTGAGCCTGGTTTTGTGGCATGCCAAACCTCCCGCTTTTATGACAATGTTAGATATAACACCAAAATGACAAAATTACATGACAGGACTACGGTTCAATAAATGGGAGAACATATAAAACAAAGAAATACACAAAAATAGCTAACAAACGGAACCAAGTTTAACATTTAAAATGCCAGACGCGCCTTAATCTACACAATACTTACCAGTGACGTTCTAATGAAAAAGATTTGAAAGCCAAAACAAGTACAAATAAACTCATCATAGATACCAGGACTAAATTTTATATATACGCCAGACGCGCGTTTCGAAGTTTAAGTGCACCGAGGACTAAAAGTTCCAAAAATAGATAATAGATAAATTGAAGCCTTATGCAAATGGTGTTTTTAAAATAGAACACTTCGTAATTGAGAAGACAATTGTCATTTTATTTGTTTCTATTAACTTATAAATTTTGTGCTACTATTGTAAACATTACAATAAGCATTAACGCCTTCTATAACAAAGAGCTTTGATTCTTTTGTTCTGTTTTACAATCTATACTCACATTTACATCAGTTAAAAATGTTACATCTACAAAGTGCTAAGACTGATCAACAAAAATCTGAATCAGCTTAAGATTATTGCATAGGATATTGTGAACGTGCTACCAGAACGTCGAACCAGACAATTTGACTTAAAAAAATCGGCTTATTGCCATTCCAACAACGATACAACAAGACGGGATTTGTTGATAACCATCAATGATCAGATCAATATTTAGTGACAACGTCAGGTCAATCGAATTTGCTTATGCAACCTCATTTGTGAAACATGTTTACAGCCACAACGTCAACTGCTAATCAAATCGCTGAATGCAAAGCCAGACGAAATTCATGTCATAAAGGTTTGTCATAAACTGAAATGCCAAAGAATCATTTGCAGAAAAACATTTGAAGCCATAAAGGTTTAACCGCATAATTGCCAAAAAACACTGTAATTGGTGGGACAAAGACAAAAAAAGGCAACAGTGGTATACCGCTGTTCGAAATTCATAACTCGATTGAGAAAAAAACGAATCCGGGTTACAATTTAAAGCTGAGGAACGCATCAAAAGTAGGAGATCTACGACACAACAGAAACACAACATTAAAATGTAACACACACAGAAACGAACTAAAATATAACTATGGCCATTTTCCTGACTTGGTACAAGACATTTTAAGAAAAAATGGTGGGTTGAGCCTGGTTTTGTGGCATGCCAAACCTCCCGCTTTTATGACAATGTTAGATATAACACCAAAATGACAAAATTACATGACAGGACTACGGTTCAATAAATGGGAGAACATATAAAACAAAGAAATACACAAAAATAGCTAACAAACGGAACCAAGTTTAACATTTAAAATGCCAGACGCGCCTTAATCTACACAATACTTACCAGTGACGTTCTAATGAAAAAGATTTGAAAGCCAAAACAAGTACAAATAAACTCATCATAGATACCAGGACTAAATTTTATATATACGCCAGACGCGCGTTTCGAAGTTTAAGTGCACCGAGGACTAAAAGTTCCAAAAATAGATAATAGATAAATTGAAGCCTTATGCAAATGGTGTTTTTAAAATAGAACACTTCGTAATTGAGAAGACAATTGTCATTTTATTTGTTTCTATTAACTTATAAATTTTGTGCTACTATTGTAAACATTACAATAAGCATTAACGCCTTCTATAACAAAGAGCTTTGATTCTTTTGTTCTGTTTTACAATCTATACTCACATTTACATCAGTTAAAAATGTTACATCTACAAAGTGCTAAGACTGATCAACAAAAATCTGAATCAGCTTAAGATTATTGCATAGGATATTGTGAACGTGCTACCAGAACGTCGAACCAGACAATTTGACTTAAAAAAATCGGCTTATTGCCATTCCAACAACGATACAACAAGACGGGATTTGTTGATAACCATCAATGATCAGATCAATATTTAGTGACAACGTCAGGTCAATCGAATTTGCTTATGCAACCTCATTTGTGAAACATGTTTACAGCCACAACGTCAACTGCTAATCAAATCGCTGAATGCAAAGCCAGACGAAATTCATGTCATAAAGGTTTGTCATAAACTGAAATGCCAAAGAATCATTTGCAGAAAAACATTTGAAGCCATAAAGGTTTAACCGCATAATTGCCAAAAAACACTGTAATTGGTGGGACAAAGACAAAAAAAGGCAACAGTGGTATACCGCTGTTCGAAATTCATAACTCGATTGAGAAAAAAACGAATCCGGGTTACAATTTAAAGCTGAGGAACGCATCAAAAGTAGGAGATCTACGACACAACAGAAACACAACATTAAAATGTAACACACACAGAAACGAACTAAAATATAACTATGGCCATTTTCCTGACTTGGTACAAGACATTTTAAGAAAAAATGGTGGGTTGAGCCTGGTTTTGTGGCATGCCAAACCTCCCGCTTTTATGACAATGTTAGATATAACACCAAAATGACAAAATTACATGACAGGACTACGGTTCAATAAATGGGAGAACATATAAAACAAAGAAATACACAAAAATAGCTAACAAACGGAACCAAGTTTAACATTTAAAATGCCAGACGCGCCTTAATCTACACAATACTTACCAGTGACGTTCTAATGAAAAAGATTTGAAAGCCAAAACAAGTACAAATAAACTCATCATAGATACCAGGACTAAATTTTATATATACGCCAGACGCGCGTTTCGAAGTTTAAGTGCACCGAGGACTAAAAGTTCCAAAAAATTGTGACCAATACGACTAGTTTTTTTTGCCTGGGATAAGAACATCCTTATTATTAAAAATAATTCATACTTTTGCAGTATATTTGATAAAATGATAATGTAATATATATACATGATCAAACTGAAGTGGTAACTAACTACAGAATAAAGACGTCTCTGGAATTAGAAGGTACAAAACAGAACTCAAAACATGCCCAACAGAATTTGTTGACCTTTCTGTCACATCATTTCGGTGTTGGTAACATGGTTACAGGCAGGCATTGCCTCCGACGGTGATACATAAATTGATAAAGAGAAAAACAGAGTTTTAGTGCTTACTCCATGATTTGAATATTTAAAATGGCTTAACCAATTCAACTTTCAAACCGTATCGTTTTCTTCAAACAATGAAGTTGTGAACGATATTTACGTTCATACATTTGTTTAACAAAACTTACATCTTTGAAAATAGGAATTACAAAGAATAATCAAGTGTTGTGTTGATAAATCGGTCAGTATATTAATAACAGAAATAGATCACAGGCATACAATTCTATGTATAACGTCTTCTAGTATTACATAAGACTAACGGTGAAAAACGTACAAGAAAACACATGAAGCAACGTAAACAAATAACTAGTATTCTGCAACAACAGTTATGTTTCAATTCAAATAGATCGACAAGTACTACGGGTACGGCACAAATTTACATAAAATATATATACATATATATATATAAGTATGTCTGAGTCAGTGACAAATCTACAAAAGATTTATCCATTGGATCATCAACAATGATTGTGATACATGGCTGTGTACATTATGTATATACAATTCGTCTTAACATCAACCCAAAAATGTTAGATCTGTTTATTTGCTTTCGCAAATTTTTTGTTCTTCCCTCGCCGGGATTTGAACCCATGCTACTGAGATATCGTGACACCAAATCGCCTGCACTGTATCCGGTGCGCTAGACCACACGACCACCTTGGCTTCACAATATATATATATATACCAGATAGGCTACATTTACAATGTACAACATTGTTAAAGTGCAACATAAGAGACTCTCCAAAAAACTACGGCATATAAAATAATCCAATACTCGATTTTAAAAAAAGACAACAGGAAGAATGAAGAAAATGGTGAATCATCAGATTTGAAGGAGGTAATTTCGAGGCTATATCAGGTATTCGACTCCCTTTTATGTGTATTTAACATTTAAGACTTACCAGATTGCGTTAAATCAGATGCTTACTGATTTACTGATGATACTTGATCATTTAGGATCATAGGAGGCAACCGTGGTGCATTGTTAAACGACAAAACAAGCTCGAAAACTGAAGTGACACATAGCTTGTAAAATTGCACCCATGAAAATGTAAAAACATTTATAGGCAGACATTCCAGAGACGAAAGCAAACTCCACTCCACTAGGTCTAAATAAGAAGATTAGAAGACGAGAAAAAAATTACTTTGGTCGGAAATTGACAAACATATCTGCGAAAGAGTAGATGAAGACAGTCAATGGTATTCTGTGTTTTTGTTTTTAGCACTTAAAAGATCTTGTAAAAATATAAAAATGTGGTATTCTTTCCAAAATACAAAACATAAGTGAGAACACATCTGAACCAAGTTAGTTTAGTCTGAATCCCTTCTAAAGAAATACTATGCAGGCGATTTGGTGTCACGATATCTCAGTAGCATCTGTTCAAATCCCGGCGAGGGAAGAACAAAAAATTTGAGAAAGCAAATAAACAGAACTAACATTGTTGGGTTGATGTTTAGACGAGTTGCATAAACATATATATATATATATATATATAATGCACAGAAAGAGCAGTACGACATATGTCAGCTTACAAATACTTCAGCTACATAGAAAAACTGAAGAAAATTAAAATAATTTAATTTAACTTAATTTAATAATTTAACTGCAATTTAAAAAATGAGAGGGAGGGGATATGAAAGGAGAAATATAAGATATAAGATATAATAAGGCAAATATGAATCAGAAATAAGTACAAATATATCTTTATCACATAAGTGGGAAAAACACACATCTTAAATGAATATATATGCATACACTCATGCGATATAGAAGATGTGGTGTGAGTGCCAATGAAACAACTCTCCATATAAATAACAATTTATAAAAGTAAACCATTAAAGGTCAATGTACGGCCTTCAACATAGAGTCTTGGCTCACATCGAAAAAAAAACCTACAAAGGGCCCCAAAATTACTAGTGTAAAACCATTCAAACGGGAAAACCAACGGTCTAAGCTATATAAATACAAGAAACGAGAAACACGTATAAATTGCATAAACAAACGACAACTACTGTACATCAGATTCCTGACTTATGACAGGTGCAAACATTAGCGGCGGGATTAAACGTTTTAATGGTACCAAACCTACTCCCTTTTGTGAAACAATAGCATAACATCACAATATCAATTGAGAGGCTTAACTCAATCGAAAAATTAACACACTATGAACGAATAAATTTGATCTGCGATACCTGAATGCAAATACACAGTTAATTTCACTGAATATCTAAAATGAGTGATGAAATATAGCTTTGCTGTAGGAATTGTACTACAAGCAACATGAAAATATCCTAATGACCAAGGCAATAAAGGTCTCAAGACAACAGACAAACATTGGGCAGATGAGAAAAAAGGTTTACTTATTTTATTATCGAGCTAAATAACTGTAAGCAGTAACATGAAAAATGGAGAACAAATAACAAATAATCAGTCTTCTGTAGAAGAAAGATTAACTACAAATGTATAACTTAAGAGGTAAGTAATTAACGCTGTACTACTTTAGGTCTAATTTCAATATCATTTATATACCGTGTACAGAGGAACAAATAGTACTGATGTATATAACTTTCGTGAAAAAGTAATTAATCTGATATCCACGATTGCTTTTCTTTTTCAATAATTTCTGCTATTTTTTCATTGGTCAATATGATCTCGTCACTGTTACAGGGTAAGATGGGAGATGACAACACATATAGATCGTCGAGTGTTCTTCGCTAAAAAATGGTCAAATGACCAAGTTTAACCCTTCCAGACAAACACTGGACGCTATTTTGCATTCGTGTTCATTTTTCAGTTAATACATTACGCATACATCCGTTTGGAGTTTTGAAACAACTGACGCACAATTTGTAACATTTTAAACGCGGAAATTGGAAAACGAGGAAGTTGGCAAAATGTATGTATATTTTTAGTTATTTCTCGGTAACTGCTCAATATTGATTAAAATATCAAACTGAATGATAAGCTTTGAAAACTAGATAACTAATAAAATGGTAAACCTTATGCAATATGTATGTGCAATAACATAAATTTTACAGTATGAATAGCGGAAGTGAACAATAAAGGTACTTAGAATTCATTCACTTTAAGGGTCAACATACACTATTTGTTTTAACTGATGTGTTACGCTTATATAAACATGTGTAATAAAATGATACGTAAGTAATTATACTTCATTGATGTTGAAATACAAATAAGTGTAGCCGGAAGCCTCATTCAACGATTAAATCGATATACAAGTACCCAGTCACGTCAACTCTGTGTGTTTGTAAGATGTATTTCTATTTGTATCCTTCTGAAGAGTTAAGCCTTTTTCAAATGATTTATATAGTTCGTTCTTATATTCTACTGTTATACCACTGTCCCGGGTTCGGGGAGGGTTGGGATCCCGCGAGCATGTTTAACCCCGCCACATTCTGTACATGTATATTTGTCCCTGTCCCAAGTCAGGAGCATGTAGTTCAATGGTTGTCGTTTGTTGATGTGTTATACATTTGTTTTTCGTTCGTTTTTCGTCCGTTAATGTTCTCGTTTTAATTGTCTTGTATTGTCGTTTCGGGGCATTGTATAGCCGACTATGCGTTATGGGCTTTGCTCATTGTTGAAGGCCGCACGTTGACATATACTAGTTAATGTTTGTGTTATTTACTAGTCTCTTGTGGAGAGTTGGTTATTTTGCAATCATACTATATCTTCCTTTTACATAGATTATTACGTTAGTTTTCTCAATTGAATCGTTTCATATTTTCATGTCAGGGTCTTTTGTAAGCGACGATGGTAAGAGGTTTTCTCATTGTTGAAGGCCATAATTTGCCATTTATTTCTTACGTCCTGTTACATTGATAGATAGTTGTATCATTTGTAATCATATATCATCTCTTTATTTTCATATTTCAACGTCATTTTCCGTTGCATATTGGCAAAACATAACCTCCTGAATATTGTTTGTTCTTTTTTAACACGCTTGCTAAGATTTTCATTCTTATACAAGTGTTATATAAAGTAAGTCCTGGTTTGAAAGTAGATGCTGTTGAAAGAGATTTCGAATATTGCTTCAAGAATTTGATTCGACTAAAAGGAGCACAAGTTATTTTACTTTTTGAAAACAAGTTTAGTAAAGGTTGATTCATTATCTGTTGGATTCTAAATTTGGTTATATTGGATTCCTTAACTTAAAGTTCAACGTAAATGCACTGTCACGACCGGCATATATATGAATGTTTTTTTTACATTTGCTTATTCTTAAACATTACTATAGTACTAGTGTTCTTGCAGCCTGTCAATTTACCTGCATTAACTAACTTAAGATCTTACCCATAATGCGTGTTATCAGCCTTATGCTTTAAATGGAGGGTGGACGATGTTTGCTGTTTAACTAAATACATGTAGTAACCGTTTTAGGTTCACCACAACTTGAAGTTGAAAATGTCTGCAGGCCTTTATGTACATAAAGTATCCACAAATATAATTCCTTAGACATATATATCATAAGTCATTATTAGGTATATGAGGGAGTCCAGTGTTTCTAACGATGTAATCTACCTAGGTTTCAATTATAGATACAAATTCAAAATGTTGCGCAAGTAAGAAATTGAATATTTAGGTTGTTGTTAACAGTCTACATTGATTCTAATCCTTAATTCTAAAATATCAAAATATTTTTATCAATATACATCTCCATTGATTGGATGAATTAATAAATCGTAAAGCAAATTCTAAAAAAATGTTATGTTCATTTATTGCATTATTGAGAGACATTAATATAATGCGTTTTGATGTTCATCATCTTATAATGACTGTAAGTAAATAAAGGCAACAGTAGTATACCGCTGTGCAAACTGATAAATCCATGGACAAAAAATAAATTCGGGGTAACAAACTAAAACTGAGGGAAACGCATAAATATAAGAGGAGAACAACGACACAACACTACAATGTAACTAACACACACAGAAACGGACCAAGCATCAGACAAAATCCCACGAGAATAACAAATATAACATCAAAACCAAATACATGTACATGAATTTGGGATAGACAAGTACCGTGACACGTCTTATCGCAATGTCAATTTACACTCAAAAATAAGAGAAAGCAAACGACGTAACATTAAATTGTAACACACACAGAAACGAACCATAATATAACAATGGCCATATTCCTGACTTGGTACAGGACATTTTTAAAGGAAAAAATGGTGGGTTGATTCTGGTTTTGTGGCATGCCAAACCTCGCACTTTAATGGCAATGTTAAATATAACATAGAAATGACAACATAATATTACAGGACTACAATACAAATAAATAGAAAAACGTATTAGACAAAGAAACACATGATTAATGAATAACAAAAAGCATCAGGTTTAAAATTTAATACGCCAAAAACGCGCCTCGTCCAAACAAGACTCACCAGTGACGCCCAGATATAAAAGATCGAAAGCGAAAAAAAGTACAAAGTTGTACAGCACTGAAGATCAAAAGTTGAAAAAGGTTGTGTCAAATACGGTTAAGTTTTTATGCTTGGGATAAGAACATCCTTATTATTTAGAACAATTAATGCTATTGCAAACAGTAAATTTTATCAAATGAATATAACAGATATACATAATGAAACTGAAGTATTAACTCATTACATAAAACAAACACGAATACATAATGAATGACCAACACAGAATAGACACACCAGACACTCAGTCCAGGCATCAACGCAGTAGATTATGAAAATGACGTCACATACGATGGTGAAAAGGCATTAAAAATTACGTCACATTTGTATATTATGAAATTTCTGAAACAGCAAAAACATTACGTCACATATGAAAAACTATATCTCAAAAGTAGGATAGAATTAGGATTGATTAAAGATTAAAATAGAACTAAATACTGAGATTGCATTTAAACACAATGCATATTGCAATACTTATTAATAGCAATTAACTATAATATATATATGTACGCTTAGGTTCTATCATGAGCAAAACTCTCTTATCATTATATCAGGTACATGTATATAACATTACTAATAGTTCAGTTTAGTGCATGGTTTTGTTGTTAAAGACGTTCACCAAGATATTCTTGTCAATCAACTTAATCAAGCAGATGATATAGACCACTTTCGAGTTATGTCCTTCACCGGTAAAGCTCGTCAATGAAGAACACATTAAAAAGACGTTATTAACTATAAACAAAAGCTTTATTTAGAGTCGGCAAGGTCTACAAACCGAGACAACATAAGCTATAATGAGCTTTTAACCGACATTCAGAAATTGTCGAGATTGATTAACGAGATAGAGAGGACTGCCTGTATCCTTGCATTTTAAACTTCATCAAGCGTCTTCTCGATCGTCATTTTTCAGGATAAACTAAAAATAGTGTGTGTTCCATTGAATTCTAATCATATTTTCCTGATGAAATCAGTGATGATTATCATTATAATAATATTATTTTGCCCTTATAGTTGCATCATATTTTTTCAACCGTTTGCTTAACATGGGAAGGATATGACGATGCCCCCAAACGCACGAATGATGTTAATCAAACCAAAGCTTTTGACGAAAATGGAACAAACTCGGAAGCGATCTTTTGGAAAAACCCTCATTTCATTGCAAAATAGTTTCATCTGTAGATACCAAGGAAAAACCTTATTTCATTTTACGATATTCTATTTGCCTTTGTTAATATCATTAGAAGATTTCTCATTTCATTGTACAATATTTCCTTATACACCTGCAAATATCTTTGAGAAAATATTAAAATCTAATCTATACCTCCTGTATATATCTGTATATTTTGTCGGACAACCTTTGTTTCGTTGGAATCATAGCTACCAGTACACACCTGGTGATACCCGTTGAGAAGTCAGTGAACAATACCTACATGTATCCTACCTTAACTCATAAACTCAATAAATTATGATACATGCATTTATAAAACTTAATTTTTTAATAGATCAATATAATTAACTCAAATGATGCACATCTGCATTGTCGCAGTTCATATCATGAAAATGATAAGTCAATCTAGAAGAAGTAGTAAATCCTTCTTTTTTTGACTTTAGAAAGAGAAGTATTGACCTTTCAAATCACAAATATACCATTTACAATAAGAACACATGCAATTATCATTGTCATATCAACTGTATTGTGTCATCACGGAAATTGGTTCTCTACAATTGTTGCTGTGAAACATTAATTCAAGTTGTATTAAACCCACACAGATATGGGACAAACCGACAAACAATATGAATATCGCCTTCATGTATAATATTATACATATTAGAATATATGTGCGATCAATTAACCCGAAAAATTGTGTTGCAATTTATTAATAAAATAAAGTGTACGCTTTATCTTTTAATATTAAAATCACATTGAACATTCGATATGTTTTAATTTCTTTGTGGTTTAGTTTTGAACACTTGTATCGATCACTTTGACAAAAGATCATTCTTTAGCAATTCAAGGAACAAGAGATCATGTGTTATAAATCCTTTATAAAAGTACATGCTTCTAAAAATTGGCATATGCCTTGTTTTGGTATCATTTCCTCATAAATAGCTTGAAATTCTAGTTATATAAAAGTTTATAGATAATGTATACTTGAGTATTGTTTGTCATTTTTTGTTTATATTTTAGGACTTTTAATCAGAGCACCTGTTAATTTTTTTTCTTTGAACCAAGTCTTGGTAAGTATTAATTATTTTCTTGAACTGTTGAAGAGATGCAATTCTTTGTAGCTCGCCTGCATTTAAGGTTCATGTTAGAGCCAGGTATAATTAGCATCAAATATGGGGCATCATTTTACATTTTGCATTTGCTATTTGTCGGAGAACAATGATTGAAAAAGATGTAATTGATAATCGAAGAAAGAGGACGCAGAAAACAATAAAAAACGAAAGACAAAAACAAAGACTTACAAAACCAAAAGACATTTACATCAACAGTTATAAATAATAAAAAGGAAACAACACGAACTCCACTAAAAAACCAGGAGTGAAAACATTTATATATAAACCGATCAAGTCTAGTAATTTTTACTAAAGAAAGAACATGGAAATACTGACAACGATTAAAACTTACTTAACGAAAATCAAAGATTAGACATTACTTCTATAAACCTGTTTATTATAACTAAAGGTATAATACACTCATCGTAGATACAAGAATTAAATTTTGTAATTACGCCAGACGTAAGAAACTCATCAGTGATGCTCGAATCCCAATAACGTTATATTGCTGGTACTCAGAATAAAAGAAAGAAAATAGAAATATAGGGACCAATTGCAAGGTGCCTGGTAATTACGTTTAAACTTCTAACTGGTCATCAGTCCTGTGAATAAGACATAACGTTAATGGACTTCATCTACACCTAAATTTAATGAAGTAAAACATGAAATTCTAGGTCATAAAATTTACCAATAACAGAAACTAATCTACAATGTCTGACTTTCAGCGCTGTTAACAAGCATTTTAAAATACTGGACTCAAATGATCGTTCTTTGTACTGTAAAAATAATTTATGTCATAATATAACCCATCTACCCAAATAACGAAGTTAGTATTGCTTTAAAAATTTCAGTATAACATACAAAAAAAAACATCCATGTTGGTCATAATAGCCAGATAGCTGTACATAAGATGTATAAAAATGCTGGTAATCTCTAGCTTGCTATGAAGAGAAAAAAATGTCAGTGTTGTAAATAAAACATGAAAATATGAAAACACATCGAGCTTAGTCATCAGTGATATAAACCAAACATGAAGATGTTGAACTCAATCCATCCTGTTTATTATTGCTGTAAATAAAACAAAAGATGCTTGACCCTAGGTAACCTGCGTTTCAGTTCTGGAAATAAAACATGAAAATATAGCTACTAATCAAGCCGAAATATACTGGAATATATTAAACCTGATAAGTATTGCTGTACATAATGCATACAAAATGTGTACATTATCCATCCTAAACTTCAATGTTGTAAATAAAACATACCAAATATAGCCTGTTCATTATTGTTGTAAACATAACAAGCAAATACGGAATAGTCTGGCCAGCAGTGCTGTAATAAATAAAGTTAACCAATTTTGCTTAGTTATCAGTACATTAAAAACAAAAGAAATATTGATCGAAATCTAGCCTTTTTATTTTAGTTGTAAATCAAACATAGAACTTCTTAATATATCCTGAAATGCAGTGTTTTACATAATTTATAGAATTAAGAGACCTGATCGAGCCTAGTCATCGATATTTTAAATGAAGCATTAGCATTCTGGGCTTACTATTAATTGGTCTTCAGTGATACAAATAAAAATGAAAGATACTGGAATTTATGGAGCCTAATCCTTCAATCATGGGTATATCTCATACACAAATACTAGTCCCCATTTACATTTGTAGCTTGGTCATCAGTGGTAAAAATGAAACGTTCAAATGTTTGACTCCATATTGCCTTGTCATCAACAATATAGATAACACTCACAAATATTGTACTCAATCTAGCCTGGTCACTATTGTTGTAAATAATACAGTGCTATACTGAACACCAAATAGCCAGGTCATCAGTGGTATAAATTATACGTAAATATAGTCCTCTTTAAGCTTGGCCATTGCTGCTTTATATAAATGTGAATGATGAAACTCTGCAATAATAAAAACTCGTATTACGATACCTGATACATATATTTGTATTCAGATTTCCCTGAATTCGTAATACATAAATAAAGGGACATTTCATTCCATTCTTCATTAACTGAAACGATTGATTGATTGTTGCAAATATTTCACGCATGTCCAGGAAAACAATCACAATGATAAATGCACAGCGTGGTCATCAGTGATGTAAATATAACATACACATAATTGAACTCATTTCTTTTGGTCGTAAGTGCATTAAATAAAACATTAAAATGCAAACTCAATATACACTGTAGACTAGTTATCAGTGCTATTCATAAAACATTAAAATGCAAACTCAATATACACTGTAGACTAGTCATCAGTGCTATTCATAAAACATTCAATTACTGCACTCAATATAACATGTGCCTTAGTTCTGTGCATAAGACATTGAAATACATACTAAACATCATTAAGCCAAGTGAATGGTATAAAAGATAAACCATGAAAATGATCAATCGATCTAGACTGTAAAATAAAGGCAGCAGTAGTATAACGCGGTTCAAAACTCATAAATCCATGAAGAAAAATCGGGGTAACACACTAACACTGAAGGAAACGCATTAAATATAAGAGAACAACGACACAACATTAAAATGTAACACACACAGAAACGGACTAAGCATTAGACAAAATCCTATGAGAATAACAAATATAACATCAACACCAAATACATGAATTTTGGATAGATAAGTACAGTGACCCGTCTTATATTAATATGAAATCACACTCAAAAATAAGAGAAAACAAACGACACAACGGAAACACAACGTTAAAATGTAACACACAGAGAAACGAACTATAATATAACAATGGCCATATTCCTGACTTGGTACAGGACATTTTTAAAGGAAAAAATGGTGGGTTGAACCTGGTTTTGTGGCTTGCCAAACCTCCCTCTTTTATGGCGATGTGAAATATAACATTACAATGACAATACAACATTACAGGATTACATTATAAATAAATAGAACACAATTGACAAAGAAACACACGAATAATAAGCTAACAAAAGGCAACAAGTTTAAAATTTTAATACGCCATTAAAATTGTGCATACTTGCTGTAAATAAAACGTTTTAAGACTGGATCAAATATAGCATAGTCGTTAACAATGTAAATAAAACATTTGAGTGTAAGTTTATCTAAGCTTGTCAGTATTGCTGTAATTTCAACATAAAAATGATTGATCCATCTAGCCTGGTAATTTTGTGGTAAAAAATATATAAAAACATTGAACCTGAAGGAATAGGGGTGAGCAGTGCTTTAGCAAAACCGAAATTGTAACAATAGACCTCATCTAATCTGGTCGTCATGACATCTAGTAATAATTTAAGAAATGTACCATATTTACCGTGTTATCGAAACCGCTAGTGCATTAAACGAAATATATATATATATATATATATTAAGTACTGAATGGATGAATGATTGAATGATGTTTGTTTCCCCTCATAAACCAAATATGACATTTCAGAGAAGATATATTACAATAATAACAAAAAATGATTAATATATCATGTGTGAAACCCAAATGCTTTTTAATCAATATTATGATATATATTTGAATACACTATAAACAAATATACAATAGTTAGTACAACCAGGAGGATAGACATTCAAACAAACATATTTAATAAACCTACAAAATTTGTTTAGTTCAACACATTGGATCCTTTCTTGTCTTAAACGTCGGTGTTTTAAATAGAACATTAAACAATGGGAGCTCATCGAACTCATAGAGCCTAGTCACGAGTGATGAATTTTTTTTATAAAGAGTGGTTATTACTGAAGTAAATAAAATTAATAAAAACTTATCTAGCCTTGTCATAATTGCTATACAATCAACATAAAATTACTTGACCCAATTTGACCTAGTGATTAACACTAACAATGTAAACATACACATAATAGACTGCATGTGGAGTTTTCATTATTGCTGTAAAGAAACAAAAATGGACCCCTTCTAACCGGGTTAATACTGCTATCTTAAAATTATGGAGTCAATCTATCTCGGTCATGATTTGTCAAATAAAAGATTACAATACTGGACACTTTAAAGCCTGGTAATGAGAGGTGTAAATAACACATACAAATTCTAAACCTTATCTAGCTTGGTCATCAGTACTGTGAATAAAACATTCACAAACTGAAACCCTTCTATCCTGATACCTATATAGTAACATATAACATAAACGGTATAATTTTTTCTGCACCGAAATGCTTATCTGGTGCAGAAAAATTGATACATATTTATTTTATTTGTTACTATATAGGTATTGTACACTAACATGCTTACTGGCGTTTGTGTAGATCATTTTACTCAAAATTTGACTATGTAGTTGCATTAGTACTGATAGCATAAAGTGACCTTTTATTTTGGAATGGTTTTAATCCGTCATTTTATACTATCAGAATTTCATTTCTCAGATAAAAGACGTTTTTACACTATGATTTTACTACAGTATTCGTATCAACGGATTTTATAGATTGTTCTGTAGTCGTGCTGTAACACCACTGTCTAACGTTAAAGGAGGCTTGGTCTCCAAAAAATATGTTTAACCCCGCCTCATTCTGTTTGTCTTTGTCACTGATCAGGAGCATGTTATTGAATGGCTTTCAGTTGGGGGCCTTCTGTCAATTACTTTATGGAATAGACTTGCTCATTTTTAAAGAATGTATGGTGACCTATAGTTTAATATCAGGTATTTATGTTGGAATGTTGTTTCATACGTAAACATTCCACAACTTCTTAGTTTCATATCGAAATTGATATACCCAAACTAAACGTGTTTTGGCGGTCAGGTAATAAAGGGAACTAAAGTTTGAACTGCTTATTTTCTGATTTGTCATTCTAGAGAAGCGGGATTGTAACATTCAAATTAATTTTACATAAGATGCACTATAGTCAGCATAATTTTTTTGCGTTGAAATGTAATATCAATGAATTTTATTTTTGTCTGTATTTTTGTTTGTTTGTTTAAATAATGAAAAAATATTCGAATTATCAATGTTTTTGTACCCCCAGGTATAAATGCTTTTGCCCTTTTTTGTATATTTTTTCATGGAATTGTCGATTTTTAATGCTTTTCAGAATGGTAACACAAATATTTAAAACAAAAAACGCATGCTTTGATACATGTATATCTACTTACGACTGAATACATTTGTTCAAGGTATAGGAGCTTTGTGGAATATGTTTCTGAGACAGCGACCTAACTACTCAAATTAAAAAAGTCTGTATCAATCGTCATCGGATTATTTGATAAATCAAACTCAAAATTATGCCATAAACAACTGCTAATAATAGAAATACAAATATAACTTTTATGTAGATGCTAGACTTAACTGCAAAAAACGTCCATATCCCACCAACGACATGTAATATACACAACCCTAATGATAAGCTAATATATATATATATATATATATATATAGAGAGAGAGAGAGAGAGAGAGAGAGAGATAGTCATTCTTGGTCTTATAATAGTAAATAGGTGAAGAGAATCCAAGAAAATAGACATGAAAAAAGTTTTTGAGAAATATTCCAAATTTGCACATAACGTTTGGAAATGCATATAATCAAGAAATAAAAATGATAGATTTTGTTTATGATTTGACATCATACATTTAGTTGTCACACAATATACACTATATTCATGAAAACAAAGAAAATTGCCAACTTTATGCAGCTTTACTTCCGTTCTGGAAAAAAAGTTGTGTGCAGGCAAGAAACAACAAAATAAACAGAAGCTGTATTATAACCACTGTCATATTCTAACTAAATAAGAAGCAGTTTATTAGGTTTGCACATACTTTTCAAATTTAATATATACTAACACGTTGATGTGAAACAATAAAAAGCACTAAATGTTACAAGATATACACATTTTGTTCATTGTTTGTTGCCTAAATACATGTAGTAATTCATAAAATGTGAAATTCGTTTTTTATTTTCTGACCATCTTTTACTAAGTGTGATGGACAAAGTAAAGAATATGTATGTTAACATTTTGAGTTTGCGTTTATATTTGGGCGAAATAACATAAAATGACGAAAAATCTTAATGTCCTTACCTCTTTTGATTTCTTATTCTTGTGATAAAACCAGGTTTGATAGTTCTTCCCTTGCAGAAAGTGTGTTCAGTGCATATACAATATTAGGTCCATGTCAGAATAATATAAACTTTTTGTGTGAGGCTGAAAAACTAGGGAATGGCGAGGTTCTATCGGGAGTTTATATTTTTATGACATTGACCTTATATTGTTTTATACTGCAACTTAAATTAAAACATCGATAGCTATTTAAATCAAAACAAAAATTTCAAACTTAATATCTTCATCCCTTTATGAACCCCTGACTGTGGAAAAAGAGTGACATAATGCCATTGATTTTGCAAACAATATTGCTGTGTTACTTTATCTAGGAATTAAATACAACTAGTTGCAGTATAAACAGATATACTTTACATCTGAAGTCACAAAAAACAGTAAGTTGAAATATTTGCATATACATAAAATGACCATATCGTAAACAAATATGTATTTTCTTATTGATGAATGCATTAGTTCCACATGTACATAGGCTCAGTTAGTTTTAAAAATTCCAGACTGGGATTTGGTTTTTATCCAAGAAATCAGTTGAAAACCAGATACATTAATTTCAATTTATCTGATTTAATGCAATGTTTAAACATCTCAATAAATAACTCAATTGCAATCATAGATTTAATATTCCTTTTTACAGGACATGGATAAGAAAGCTTTGAATTATGTAAGTAGAACAAAACTTTATGCAATCAGTTTATTTTGTTGTCCTTTTTTTACCATTGTTGACCAACCACTATAGTATAACCTAAATCTGTATTTGGTGTTTACTTGTACTCAAGTTCCAGTCAACTCAGAATGCATATACATCTCTCCATATGTGTATACAATAACCGATTGCTATAAGTGCGGTATATATCAATGAAACAGCTTCCTAACAACACATGCAACCATCAGAAAATAAATATACAGTCTACTATAAATGATTGGTTTATATTCAATCGTCAATCGAACAACATACTAGTAGGTAACCATCTATAGGTCTACATACAGTCTTCAATAACAGATCAGTGTTTTGATATATAAATGAGACTCCACAACTAACCCTTAAAATGTCAATTCAAACTCTTCAGTAACAGATTATTGAATATATGACAGCTTCCCATGAATACAAGCAACTATTCAAAGTTCATTAAGTAAATATGCTAGGCTGTAAATCGTTCTGGATGGATCTTAATACGTGTGAATATGTTTATTAACTATCATAGATTAAGTACAAGCTCAACATAAAAAAAAAAATTATAAAATCAGTGACAAACAGTTGAGAATGATAGAACTGGAGTAACAAAACCAACGTAGTGATCAAATAGCATTCGGAAGAACGGGAAAATGAAATAAAGGGCTACAAAAAAAAACACAATCAAGAAGGAGGGGAAAACGTACAAACACAGATGAATAAAAGTAAGGGGACAATACAAACACTAAAAAAGGAATGAGAATATCGAAATGGGTAATCAAATATCAGGATGGATACAGAAAGTAACCAAGGAGGAAGTAGGAAAGACACCAAAAGAAGGTAATCAAAATATAAGAAGGGAGGAGACACGAAACCAAGTAGACAATTGAAACCAACAGGTGGTAAAAAGAAAGGAAATGAGGTCCGATTATTGTATGAAAAGGAGAGAGGAAAGAAACCAAGAGTAACAATTCAACATTGCACTAATCGTTGGAGTAGATTATTACTGGTTTTTAGTACAAGATGACAGAATTCGAGGTAACGGAGCAACAGCGGTTAAATCCAAAATAGGTTATTTTCTATCAGGACCACTAAACACATATACTAACACTAAACAATGAAACTCTACGACGATAAATGTTTTAGTAGCGCACAAACCCGAAGAGTGCGATTTAACGAAATTTTGGGAGATTGAGCCGAGCGGATTAGGGACTGATTCTAATGAAAATACAAAAACACGTACAAAACCTAATGCTGAATACGAAACTCTGGCATAACGTTTAATGAAAATAAATATGTCGCCAAAATTCCATGGAAACCAGATCACATAGAGGTACATACAAATGAATATGTAGCAAAAATAATGTTATACCTAGGTAAGCTAAATATACGGATATATTACATTTATACGATAAGATAATCAAAGAACAGGAGATGGAAGACTTCATAGAAAAGGGTACCCTCTACAGAAAGTGAAAATATACGAATCCATTACATACCGCACCATCCCGTATAATGAATTAAACACGACCTCAATTAGAATTGTATATGACTGCTGTTGCCATGAAAATACAGATTTACCCAGCCTTAATTAATGTCTATCGTCAGGACCACCTGTTTTGAATAAATTAACATACATTCTCACAAAATTTAGATTAGAAAAATATGGAATAACAACATACATAGAAAAGGCATTTTTACAAGTAGGACTTAACAATGAAGACAGATACTACACATGATCATTTTGGTTATCCGATTCAACTTACCCAACAAGTGACTTGACAATCTACAGGTTGGAAGTTGTACTTTTTAGAGAGACGTGTTGGCCGTTCATTTGAAACGCGACCTTGATTTACCATAAATCGATGAATTCTGGCGAAGTACCTAATATTTTATAAGAAGATTTATATGTTGATAATGTACTTACAAACATGGACTCCCAAGGGTCAGCAATTGAATACTTCAATGAATTCAAAGAATTACTTAAAAAGGAAGGCTCCAACAGCGACAAAATCAGAGATTTGGCCAAATCGAAAAAAAATCTTGCGCTAGAATGCAGACTCAAATACACTCAGCTTTGCAGAAATACATCAAGTAAAGATGGACACACAATTGACAAAACGTTAATGTTTGCCACAGTTTTCCGCTATTTATGATCCGTTAAGACTATTCGGACCAATCACCATTAGAGCAAAAACACTCATTCAAGAACTTAGAAAAAAGGATATGCATGGCACGAGAAAAAACTGAAAATCGCATGAAACGATGTGAAGAATGACATCTTACAGAAAACTACGAAACTTAAAATACAGAGATACTAATTTGAAATCCATTATGAGGGGACCAGCATCTCTACTCTACATATTATCGTAATGCATGTCAGAAAAAGAATGAAGCTTCCGTTTACTCGAGTAAAGGGACAGTGTCAACGCTTGTTATCGCAAAGAACCGTGTTGCACTGTTGAACTTAATAACTTTCCCGAAGTTTGAATTAATGGCTGCAGTGATCGGATCACGACTTTGAAAATACTAAATTACTACTTAATCGGCTTACCTCATCGTAACCGTTTAACAAGTTTGTAAAATATCGTGTTATTGAAATTTAAGATAAAACTGAAACTCATGAATGAAAATATGTACCTACAGAAATGTACCAAGCTAACTTTCAACATGTGGAATAACCGCATTGCGATTTGACAATTCGACATAATGAATGGATCAAATCAAGAAGTTAACGAGCGAGCGTAAATGACATATTGAGATAAGCACTCAGCTGTCCAATATGACAGGAACAGCGACACACATAACTTTAGATTAAAACCTAAATGATCCACAGCGAATGTTACAGATCATAGATATGTCCAGAAAAAAACAACCATATCGACATATTCACAAGATGACAGGAAGCGCAAGACAATTTTAACAAAAGTTGAAATTTCATTAGCTATGAATTTATGGATCAAATATACACAACAAGACAGGTTCGTGAAAGAGCTAGAACATAATTCACTGATTCCAAAAATTAAATAACATCCGCTTGTTCAAGAGTTTTTATTCGAATGAAAATAGAACCATACGCTGTGCTGACGGCACAACTACTGATGTATGTTTAAAAACCAATTTTAATTCAGATTATACGAAATGATTGTTAGTTAGTGTACAAACTGGAAAGGCTGTGTACAATTTTTTTTAATTTAACTGGATTAAAGCACTAAGTATAGAAATATAAAAAGGATGTTATAACTTAAGATATTCAAGCAGTATTATAGGCATACATAAATGCATTGTGGCAATATTCTTTTGTATCGTTGAAAAATGTTATTTTTGTTATGAATGACTGGTTAAAGTATAAAATGTTCAGAAGTTATAGTGTCTGTTAATTTAATCCTGCTTGACAAATGTATTCATTACATTAGTAGTTCCTACTATTAGATCATTAAATATTGCAAGTAGACGGCACATCTTCTGATGTACTTTATACCCATTTTACTTCTGATAATACAAAATGTACTTTATCAATGATACAAATAGAACTATCAAGTGTTCCCTATACATACATTGTATATAGGCATCGCTTATTTTGAGCTGTGATTTTTTTTTATTATTATTATTTTAAGATTTTTAGCAAAAGAGAGTTACAAATAATTAAAGAGTACCTAATTAGGAAGTACAAAATAAACTGTAGCTGATGACCAAAATGGATAAAACATTGATAATCTTATTTTTCAGCTATATATTGTTATTTTTATGCCCCTTTGTGCACCTAGAAATACTTCATGAAGTATGCCAATGAGCTCATTGTCATTGATTATGTGAGAGCTGGACTTGTCAATATTAGTGAACTTCAGAGATCTTCCCTGATATGAACAATCTAAACTTGACCGTTCCCTAAACCAAGAACATGTACATGTATATATATTTAGTAATGTTTTAATTACAGGAATCAGCGAATTGATTAATGTTTTTACAATAATTTTTTTGTATATATTGTAATATCTTGTTGACAGGAATCTGTGATTCAACTGTTTCACAATACAAATGCAATAAACTGCAATATTTTGTTGACAGGAAATAATAACATTATTTTTTTTTATGATGCATTTTGTATTTTAATTGAAGATTGCAGGAGCAATCTTGGCGACCACGGGAAGGGTATAACCAGTATGTTTTAGATACAATAGTGTTAAAATGTGGAATTCAAATAATTGTCAAAATTTAGTATTAGTTAAGATATTTAGGACTAGCTTAAGAAATAATTTACTTGATAAATAGTTAATATAAATCTTTGCAAATTTAGATAAGTGAAAAGCAAATTATTATGTAATCTCCCGAGGCCTTAATGACAATAGAGAATTAAGGATTAGAGACGTGTTATACATACAAAAAAGAATTTCCTTACCTTTTAAGTTCATTTAGATTATGTCACAAAGACTGGATATTTGGGAAATATATAAACTAGCATTATTATGTACAGTAGATAAATAAGTATTAATGCTATGTAAAATGAATAATGAAAAACAACATATATGAGTTGACCATGTAAGAAGAGACACTTGGATTGTATGCTTGTGTTTTGACACTTGTAGTTTACACTTGTCTTTTAGACTTTGATTTAGACTGTTGTATTGGATTTGATATTATACATGATGTTTTAATGTGTCTCATGAAATTATGTGATTATTGTGAATTGATAAACTATACTGAATACTGATTTAATAAACCTTATATATTGAACTTTGAATCTGTGTTACGTTGACATGTATTCATAAAAAAGCTACCAGCTAGTTCCCCCAACCTAGCAAGATGAGTAACCAGGTCAGGAATGAACATAGTACTGGCCTGGGTTATACAGCACCCATGAATTAACGACAGCACACCAGGACACCACATACGAATCATAAACTTTGCGTCTCACAAATGTTACTAACATTCTCTGACAATAGACACATCTCAAAACACTATGCCAACCTTCATATTGTCATCATTCCTTACGTAGAAGTGAAAATTTAAGATTTAGATTACCAAGCTTACATATCTGAAAATCAAAATACATAACAAATAAGCTTTGCAAATAATTGTATACATACATCATGTACATATCGGACAATATCTTTGGTATCTTATTGTTCATTTCTTTTGTAGGTTTTTCGTTGTTAATAATCGAAAACATGGTGTACTAAATATTTTTGTTACTTGTACTCTATTATATTAGCAAATTAAAGACATATACATTGATTAATCCAATAACCTTCAATTTCATTCAAAGATTTACTGCTTCTGTCATATTTTCATATTTTGAATATGGAGAACCAATTATTTGTTTTTAGAATTAAAAACCAGTATCAATAAGTTAAAGATTATATCGCGTTATATCAAATTCGAACGTGTTTGTTTGCCGAAATATTCAAAAATAAGAGCAAAGGGTGGTCGGCTTTGAATGAGAAAAAATGTGCTGATGCAATGACGCATGTGTTTCTTATGACTGTTTACTTGTGAAATAACACATACGTGTACAATACGACTCTGTGTACCTGTCAACATAAAAACAGTGTTTGTGTTTTCATCAAATTGACATTATGTTCTTTTTGAACATATCAAATGTTCGCCATATGACATTAAGCCTTAGATACTCTGATTTCTTGCAAGTGAGCCCTTGCAGTTGAATAAAAAAAAAAGAATATAAATACAAGTTATTAAATAAATAAGAATTAAAAACTTACAAAATGTTTATAATGAAATAAGTCAAATACTCGTTAGTAGATCTTTAAAGTAAAATAGATAAGAGAGAGGCACATGATACCAAAGGTAATTCAAACTGTTAATGTATTTAATTCAACTGCAGTAAGTAAACTCTATGTATTATTGTTAATAATGTGAATATAATTGTCCCATCTGTTCGTGCATTGATAAAGTTTAAATGAACAAAATGGTATTTATATATATCATGCAACCATACAATTAACTTTCCCAGGACTTCATTTAATTCTTGAACCATATTGCAACATTTCGTACAAGTCAACTAAGCTTTCTACAGTGTTTTTGTTTTTAGTGTAGTAGTATCTGTAAATAAGTGAGAATGCATATACAACTGTTATAAATATAAAGCGAAATAGATAATTAAGTACGGCATTCTTATATCTCAAAAACACATAGAACTAAAGAACCTACACATCCACCCTTTTCACTTTGGTGTTTGCAGGTTAACTGTTAATCCGTTAAAAGTTATTGTTCATTTCAATTCCGATTTTTAAAAAATTACTTTGACATCATTGTAACAGATTTCACGAAGCACATGAATGTACATGTACAAAACGTGTAAACAGTTGTCAGAAATAATATATTCTCAATTAAAAACATATATGAAAAATGTTCTAAAATTTCAAGTATACAAGCATTTTTTTTTTTTTTTTTTAAATCCCCTTTAGTAAGAATGCGAAACAAAATAATCTGTTGTTAACTGTGTATTAGTTTCAATTATTGAATGCTTCTTTTTGTAAATTTATTGGGGTGTAAAAGCGTTGACCGAAGTACATTTTGTATGAAGCGCGGTCAAAGCTTTTACAACCCTATAAAGTTACAAAAAGAAGCATTCAATACTTATAATTTCATTTTTTAGCTATGATCATGAAAACACGAATTTTATATATTTTTTAATTTAATTCACCTGTGCACTTTATTGTTGGACCACGTGTTATCATGAATAAAAAGTTGTATTGAGCAATGCAACTGCTTACGGAATAACATGTGATGTGCAGTTAGCCAATCAGAATAAAGTATTATAATGAAACATTTTTGTCCATGGATTTATGAGTTTTGAACAGCGGTATACTACTGTTGCCTTTATACATCTAATGTAATTATTATATATTGCAATCCGTTTTATATTTTGGATCATTGTAAACCCCATAAGCGCCAGCAATGAATATATAATGATGACGTTAACTTAGTTGTTGGACATAGTGGAAACTGCAAATAGGGAATATAATATTATTGAAATAATGCATTATACGATGTAATAACAAACGACCGAAAACTATACAGGGGACAGTATACCGACGATTTCCGATTTTTGAGATGAAATGAATAAAGCAAAAGACACATTTGCATGTCTTCACAACTTCACGTCCAAGAATATAATTAATGTTCATTTACGGAAAAAATCTGTATACTATATTATAATGATAAAAAAGCATAACTCTAGTTTCAGTATATTGTTTCATCATGACGTTCTACTTCGATATTCCTGGGAAGGTTATTGTGGGTCACATATAATGCCTTTAAAGGGATAACACAGTTTGACAAAATATGTAATTTAAACTTCACAGAATTATTCGATATACTAGAACACACCCGTATATCGCGGGTTCGGGACTGAATTAAAGTATATAACTATGCGCAAGCCTTATTTTGTATTAGTTTTGTCATCTGATAAAGTCATGCTGATTATAAGATACACAGTTTTCTCTGCTTTCAAATCTTTCTGTTTGAACCCGTCGAACTGGAACTTATCAATTATTGATAATATTAATTATTTGGAAAACAAAAGGTCCTGGAATGGAGTATTTTTTTAATCAACAGCATTGTCCTATATTAGTTATAAATATGGAATTCTTTGATTCGCTGTTTTACGTCATGCCCGCTAACAAACTGAAAACTGTACCTATACGCCTTATTTTAGTCCAGATTTTTAGTATTCCTATTGTTATCTTAGAAAGTCTAACTGATTAAAATACTACAAGAGGTAACAATTTTAGTGTCAACCCTGTGATTATGACCCGTGTAATACTATATAGCATATTAATCCTCAATATACCGTTTGGTGGTGCACCTGTCAGATGCAGAACGTACAGATAAGGTAATCGGTGACAGGTGAATATACTATTGGTATCGGTATCGGACTCGACCCGGAACTTCTTAATTATTGGCAATATTAATTACGTGGGAAACAAAAGAGTCTGGAGTGGTGTAGTTTTTAATCTACACCTTTGTTCTATATTAGTTATATATAAAGTTGAATTTTTTGATTCGTCGTTTTTATGTGATGACGGCTGACAAATTGGACCTCTTAATTTTAGTATTATAGATAATACCTTAAAATGGGTAATAGAATATGGTTCAAATTAGATTGTCTTCTTTAAACATGTACACCAAGTGACGTATTGGTAATGGCACTTTTTTTATCTTTTCTAATGGGAAGTTCGAAAAATTCGTCTCTTGTTTGTATGAATTAAATTCAAAATAATATTCATACTATATCAAATATATTGATTAATTATTGTTTTACTTATAGAAACTGTGGCGGGCTGCCTTTCTGGGTAATTTGGAAGAAGTAAAAAGATACATAGCTGAAGGAACTGATAAAACATATAGAAAAGAAGGATCGGTAAGATAATCAAAATATAATAACTCAAACCCCATGCTGATAAATAATGAGTACAATGTACCTTAATCAATGTTTTAACTCATACCTAATGTCAAGGTATATGTCATCACTGAGTATACATTATCATATGGTTTCACATTATCAAATGATTTCACATTGTCGTGTTCCACTAGAGAATCAACAAGTATCTACCTTTTAAGTAAAATGTACACAAGATTACATACGTTATGCAATTGGAGTTTGAATGTGTGTTGCCAAATGTTTGTAATGTCTTCCTGTCTGCTTATCGCATGATTGCATCCAAGTTAATGAATGTTGTCTGAGTCAAAGACAATAATTGGTGTTTGAATCAATGGAAGTCACTGCTGTTTAAATCAAGGATGATTATTGTTACTTGAATTGTGAATAATCTCTTATAGGTTGCATTTCTGTAAATATTGACAATGCAATTTCCCATAGGAACTCCCTTAACGGCTAAAACTGTACCACTTGTACTATGAAGTTTTGAAAAAATCTTATCCTTGAATCCTAGAATTGAAAGTTCATATGCACTCCAATTTTGTTCAAGGTCAAACTTTGGGCTGTGTGGCATATTTTCAACGTTTATATGCCCTGAACTTCTCAAGGTTTAAACTAACACTAATTTTCTTAATTATCCCTACCTCGAATGAAAGGTTACCACATATTTCAATGTAAACAATATGCACTTGTTTATTTACTTGTAACATGCCCAAGTTATGTCTCTGTGAAATGGAACACAGAGAGCATAACTTGAAACCAGTATGTAATCAAAATTAATTTTCTATGAATATTCAAGATCTCCCCAAAAGAGGCGTTTTTTTAGAACAGCTGTATTTACAAAGTGCAACCTATACAGACATTTATTCAAATAGAAAACTCTCTAAAATCAGTTTTTCTCACTTTAATATTTATTCATCAGAATTATAGTCTCAAAGAAATCACTGCGTATACTTTAAGTTTTTCTTTACTATACATTTCATACCCCCTCCCCTCTTTTAATTTTTAAAAGAACTTGAAAACAACACTTTAATTATTGCCAGCTTACCCTATTTGCATATTTTGTGATAAAAAATGCCTTTAACCTGTTTAAAACTGTTTTGATAACATATTGAAAGCATATCAGAATACTATAAATGTAATGTTTAGTCGTCAAGCATTACACATTCAAGATTATATAAAGTATCCAATCCAGCCTCCGTCTACAGTCCACATCTAACTGTATGCCTATTTGTCAATTAAAGAACACATTTTCTGCCTCAAATGGTCAATTTAGAATTCTTGTCACAACAGTATCACCTGTAACCATATATCTGACACAATTAAGCTAATATATATAGTAGAAGTGTTCAAACAAAGCCATATTTGCAATAGTTGTATGTATGCAGATACCAGTCTGAGATATAAATTCACTACAAATGTTGTAGAGATGACTGCTAACATCTGCTTTTTGCATAACTTCCAAGCATAGTTATTGTTTTCTATATCAAGATCTTTAAAATCTTAAAATCATAGCATTTACAAGTTAAATTAATTGTTTTATGACCCAGTGGGTAAGCACATTTTTTCTATGTTTTATGACCCAGTTGGTAAGCAAATTTTTCTCTGTTTTTTGCCCCTGGGGCCTAAAAATTCTTAAATCATTCTGCTGTTTCTAGCAATTTGGAATATTTAGTACTTATTCAGGATAGAACATGTAGAACACACTATTGTAAGTTTTCTTGAGATATATTTGTTTTACTAGCTGGTATTTATTATGCCTTGGTGACAAAGAAGCATATTTAGGTGTTGCAGCTTACTTTAATGTTATCGAAAGGACACAAATACCCCATAAATAATATTCAGGAAGGATCTATGAGTTTCAATGACTGCAAAGAGTAAATATAAGCACTTGTAAACAATTTAATTTACAAATAATCAAATATTATGAATTAATTTTGTATCCAGGACTTTTAGTAAACTATGCATACTATAAACGATGAATTTATGCTGAGTCATCATATTTAAGGCCCAGGATTCTATCAATCTTCCTTAAATATTTATAAAACTTCATATTTAATGTAATTTCTTTAAAATCTGTGAAATAAAGCAAATTTGGTTAAATTTTGAATGTTCCCCTTTTTCACCCTATATAGGTTGCATTTCTGTAAATATTGACATTGCAATTTCCCATCGGAACTCCTTTTACGGTTAAAACTACAACTTTTACTATGAAGTTTTGAAAAAAAATCTTATCCTAGAATTGAAAGTTCATATGCACCACATTTGTTTTCAGAGGTCAAAATAAAAGGCTATGCGGCATATTTTCAACGTTTATATGCCCTGAACTTCTCAGAGTGTTAAACAAACACTGATTTTCTTAACTACCCCTACCTCGAATGAAAGGTTACCACAGATTTCAATGTAAACAATATGCACATGTTTATTTACTGGTAACATTCCAAAGTTATGTCTTTGTGAGATGGAACACAGAGAGCATTACTGGGAACCAGTATGTAAACAAAATTAATTATCTATGAATATTCAAGATCGCCCCAAAAGAGGCGTGTTTTGATAACAGCTGTATTTACAAAGTGCAACCTTTTGTTGAATCAATGATAATTACTTTAAGGTGTTTTAATAACATTTACTGTTGTTTGAATAATTGATAACTGTTTTTTGTTTGAACAATGTTGATTATTGTTAGGATTAATTTTAACTACTGTTGATTGATCAATAATATTTGCTTGTGTTTTGATCAATGATAATCACTGTTGTTGTAATCGAGAATAAGTACTGTTAAAGTTGTGCTGAAAACGAAAATCACTGTGTTGTAATGGAGAACAAGTACTGATGTACTGATCATTGATAATTTATATTGTTTGTATCTAGAATAAGTGCTGTTGTGCTGATCAATGGTCAGCACTGTTGTTGTAATAAAAAAAAGTACTGTTGTGCTGAGCAATAATAATCACTGTGTTGTTATCAAGTATAAGTACAATTTTACTAAACAACGATAATCATAGATGCTGTAATCAAAAAGAAGTAATACTAGTGCTTAACAAGGATAAGCACTGTGTTGTTACCAAGAATATGTAATTTTATATTACACAAGGATAATCACAGCTGTTGAATTGAAAAATAAATACTGTTGTGATAATCAATGAGAATTATCACTGATTTTGTATTGAAGAATACGTCCGGTTATGCTGACTTAGAATTACAGTTGGTTTTTTTTAAATATTTAAGATAATTTTATTTGAATTACTGATTAGTAATGTTATTTTAATCAATGATAATAGTTGTTATTTGAATCAATCATAAGTACTGCTATTTGAATCAAGAAAAAGTATTTTTATTTTAACAATGATAAGTACTGTTGTTTGGATCATTGGAAAGTACTGGTAATGAATACAAGAAACTACTAATATGCGGATCAATGATAATTATTTTTGTTTGAATCAATTATCATTGTTGTTGTTTAAATTTAGAATATAAGCTGTAGTTTGTATCAATGATCAATCTCTCTGCTTAATATCAATACTAATCATGGCTGATAGGACCAAAAATAATTTCAGTTCTTGTGATAAGGAATACTTACTTAATAACTATTGTATTGCACAAAGAAACGAAAGTTTTTTTTCAATCAACGATAATCACTGTTCTTTTGTCCAAGGATTATGTTGTTTAAATCAAGATTAATTGCTGTTGTCAACGATAATAAATATTGTTTGGATCACGTATACTAACGTTGCAGGGATCAATGATCATAACTGTTTTACGTTTAAGGAATGCAATTATAACTCAGAAAGGATGATATATGTTGTTTGGATCAAGGATTATTATTGATGTTGGTATTGAGAAATGATACATTTTGTTTGGTTCAAGGATAATTACTGATGTAAGTTTCGCGGATATTTACTGTTGGTGTGATTAAGGATATCAACTGTTGTGAGATACATGAGTATTACAGTTTATAATATTAAGGATTATAACTAGTGTTGGGATCATGGATAGTACCGGTTTGGATTAAACGTAATAATTGTTGGTTTGATCGAGTAAGGCTACTTCTTCCGGGATCAATAATATAAAATGTTGTCAGAATCTAGAACAGTTACAGTTGTGAGGTTGGTGATTACTATGTCAATCACAATGTGTGATGGATCTATTATGTTTGCTTTCAGTATAAGGTACATATTAGACCACATTTGTTCATATGGTATAAGTCTGACCTGACCTCCCGAAGGCTCCTAGTCAACACATGTTATGCTTTTTTTTGCATGATTGTTAGGTTTTGCATTTTGTAGCTGATACAAATGACCTTGATCTTGTTCAAAGTCAGTGATAAGTTCTTATTTTTTTTGCTAAGAAAGGTATATTATTACATTTATGAGTGATAAGTAGATTATAAAAGAATGTTAACAAAACGTATGTCTAATCAGATTTTGTTGCATTGATCTACTTTAAGTAGTTAAATAGTGTGTTGTTATAAATTGTATGTTTTTGCCATAATTGTGTATGATATTCACGAGAATTGAGATATACTTAAATACTAAATTCAAGTATTCATGGTTTTCTTACATGTTTTAAAAACATATACTTTCATGTTAACATATTTTGGTAGTCTAGTTGTATAGTGTGTTCGAATTTAGGGAGCACACGACAATTAACGCAAGTATAAAGAGCTAGGAATTACCAATACCATATATAGAAATAAGAAGATGTGGTATTAGCGCCAATAATACAATACTTCCTCCAAAGTCACAAAACGTGCAAAACATAAACAACATAAACAATTAAAGGTCAAAGTACGACCTTCAATACAGAGCCTTTGTTCTCCGAACAGCAAGCTATAAAGTATCATGACTAGTGTGAAACAACTCAATCAGGAAAACAAACGGTCCAATCTGTATTAAAAATGGGAATCGAGAAATACTTACACAAATTTGATTCCTTGTATCTGTGATGAGTTATCATTAACAACACTTCCAATCGACATTCACTGAATAACAGATTCCTAAATTAGGACAGATGCAAACACATGCAGCGGATATAACGTACCGTATAGCGGGTTATTTTCGCGGGGTGTTAATTTTCGCTTATTTCTTGGATAGAATAGAATCGCAAAAACAAATTCCGACAATTTCAAAGGGCACACGCAAAGGTGTTGACTAATGTTATGAATCCGCCAAAATAATAACCGCCAAAATATTTCGTATACCTTATTGAATGAATATTGTGAAATTTTACACCAGCGAAAATAACCCGCTATACGGTATTTAACAGATAGTATGCCATTCAATGCGGAGCAGTAAGCTATAAAGGGCTCCAGGGTTTATGCTACTAGTATTTAGTATGGTATGTTTCTCCAAAGAATGTTTACATCTAAAGAAGTAATCAACTCATTTACCCTTAGCAATCAGTGTCAGTGATAACAACAAACTCTGTCAAAATATCAGTCAGAATAAGATGTCCAAATGTAGTGATCTCACAACTGTCAACTGCCGCTATTTAGACATTGAGTGACATTGAATGTTTCAACACAACAAATTCTAACCAGAAATATGTTTTTATTTATATATACAATATCTTCAATGATTTATTTTATATTTTTAGACCGGCATTTCAAAAACAACAACAAAAGGATATTTTTTTTGCATTGAGAACCACTTGAGAAAGACTTATAAATTCTAGCACTTTTTTTTTAACATTCTTTTAATGTTTTATCGCGCTTCATACATCAATAATAACATTTAGATAACATAATACATTAAGTTTTAAACCGGTTAAGTCCTATAATAGATTTTAACTTTAAAAAAAAGTCTGGATAGAAAATATGACCCCTTAAATCAATTGTTAATCCATAAAATACCTAACTATAAATGATTGTTGAAATCCTTGAACATTTATGTACAAATCATGATTTATTCATTTTTAAAGAAAATCTGAGTGTTTACCAAAACATATGACGTTTTAATAGATGTGCTCTTTTTTATAAAAAAAATCTACACATATCGTCACAATATAGATATAAATGCAAGTCATAAACATTATTGATATCAGATGCGGTAGTATCAACTTGTTATACTGAACGACATCAACCATATCTTTTGCTGTACCAAATACATAATAAAAATGGCAACGATCGTTTATGATCAAAAATATAAAATTTATTAAAATATTTCAACGTTAACTCATGTTTTGATTAAGCTACTTCTCCCGTCAAAATAGTTCATAGCTAGAGTCCTTTCTTTTCTTTTACAAGATTACAAAAGGCATACAACTCTTCAACATGTCAATGGCATAACAAATGTAAAAACAAACCATGAGTTTGTTTCTTATAGGTACATGTATGGCTAAATTGTTATCCTTTGAACAATGTTGGTCTATAGTCTTGTATCAGACATCATTCTTATTTAAATTCGTCCTTATCATTTCAATACTTATAGTATGTATTGGTCTTGTGTGTGTCGTCTTCAGCCCATATCAAAACATCCACGATTTCAGCGCAATACTTTAACACCATTCCTTTTTCTATCATGATATTTTTTTTTTCAATACACGAAATGATAGGTGTGACATGACATGATCTCATCATTACATACTAGAAATAAAATTATGCAGCTGCAAATATATGACAAGCCTCGAGACTTTCAGGTTTATAGAGGTGTTATATGCAATATTGTAATGCCGGCTTTCTCCTTTTTGTAGTAAGCCTATGTCTGTATAGTTTCTTGAAATTATAAGGATAAACGATAGATGTTAGTGAGATGTCTAATGTTGCAAATGATGTAAGACTTGTAATTTACTATTTTTACTGTTGTTTCCATGATACGACAGATTTGTGTATGTTAGTTTGTTAAGACGTTTTATTTCACGTACTGATTCCGTATTTTCGCGGTAGTAACCTTATTATACTCTAAACTCAAATAAAACTGTTCTGATGATCTACTAATAAATTTAAAGTCAAAACCCATCTTTATTGATGAAGATCAATCCATGTTTACAAATAATATCAACATTACGGGAATTTCCCTTGTGTGATCCATATTTGCCGATTGGTAAACAATATGTAACAAGCTCTGCCATTGGTCAGTTGAAAGTATAAATATAAAAGCAACAACAGAATCGACGAATTGTTGGGTTGACAATGAATGGGTAGTGTCAAACTTAAATAGAAGCTGGAATGTCTGAGAAATACAGACAAGCGTTGAAAGTTTAAAGTTAACTTTGTTTTAATTTAAGATTGTCGGTGTCGGTGACGGTGACGGTGAAAAATACAGTCACCGGTGACGGTGACGGTGCTAAATACGGGTGACGGTGACGGTGCTGAATACGGGTGACGGTGACGGTGACAAATACGCCGGTGACGGTGCTATTGAAGGTGCACATTAATAGATATGTTGGCGGTTTTGACATAATTAATATGTCATTTAATGTGTTATACTAAGTTGTTGTCTTCTTAGTTCTATAATGTAGAAGGGTGTTATTATCCTTTAATTAAGATTATAGAAAGATACAAAATAAGTGACAACCTTGTTACTTAACTGTGAAATTATATACAGGTACTAGTTTTGTGTGTTTACGTAAGACCAACCTTTACCGGGGACCTGACCAAACCAGTGATGGAGCCTGCAAGACCAATTCTCTCCGGCGTGGATTATTTTTGATATTAATAAAATATGAAACTTTATCTTATTAAAATATTTTATTTCATAACTGAGAATCATATATAAACATAAGTTTACGATTTCCTTTCTGTAACGTGTTTTGGTCCGACGGTAAACAGTGGACGTGGAACCTTACACTTTATAGATCCTTTTACTCTCTTTTTCTTTGTGATCCTGTGTTCTCTGGTGGCCGATTCTAGCACCAGGGAGGCGGCGTTACAATATAACATTGTTAAATGGGTTTCTGTCAAATTCACCAAGTACAGACTGAAGTTAACCATCCAGCTAAGTGACGTTAAGAAATTCCGAAAAACAAAGGACTTACAAACATGTATGAAATTTGATTGCTGATGTCAAGATTTTCTTAAATATATATTAGTTCATGAAGTATTTAAAGCACATTTATGCATTATTTCAAAGTATCAGAATAGTTGTAGCCTACACATGACATGATGTATTACCATCAACGATTGTCTGATAATCATAAAATCCCGAGTTCGTCCCTTCCCTATGTAAATTTGTAACATTTAAAACAGTAGGTATGACGAAACCGAGTGAATATATATAAATAAGTGTTTTATATAAAAATCGCGGATTTATCTCACCTAAATGGAAGCTTGTTTCATTTAACAAAGATGGCGTCACTGAACCGGGATTATATATGGATAAATGTTTTTATATAATAATCCCCCTTAATTCCCATCCCTACGGAGTTCGTATATAAAAAGTGAGAACTTTATGTTCTAATTATAAACTACTCTACAATTCAAAATAGTGCCTTGAAAAAGTTAATTATAGCTATCAGCAAAAAAGGGATCGGAATAGTTTTTTGGGTGGATTTTTTTCTAACAAAGGCAAAATAGTGGGAGGGAACTGGTATGAGCTAGCTCTTTGAAAACCTGAAAACATACCCACATTATACAATTAAAAATTTTTTGATAAAAGATAAACAAAGGTGAGACAGAACTGGTACTATATAAGTTATATAAATTGAGAAAATTTTAAAACAATCAGAAAATAATAGGTGGACTACATTATAAGATATATTTAAAACTTGCCATTACTAAATCATGCTTGTTGTCCGCACTGGATATATCAGAATATAGACCCATTTTCAATATTGGAAATCATCATAACAATGTTAAACATTGCTGTCTTCTTGTCGTAACGTATGTTGGGTTATGAAAATACTTTTATCGTCGTCTTTATCGATTTTCAAAGACCAAATTCATATAATGGTATTCACGGAGAATATACATTTAATCTTAATGCACGTAAAAAACATGTCACACATGCACTATGTCTTCGTGTACCTTTATACGTAGTTTACCTTCAACTGTACTTGATTTTTTTCTATTTTTTTTAGATTAAGCTTCTGTTTGAAGAGGCCAACATGTTGATTGGTTGATTGATTCTTTTTATTTCCTCCATTATACTGAAGATTTACATTTTCAAACACTAGTATACTAAAAACAAGAAAAGAACAACATATAATTACAAACTACAATTAAAGCACATACAAAAAAAATACATTTTTACATATATAATATGTTTTATTCAAATATTCTAGTGACCAAAATTAAACCTATGCTAAGATAATTGGAATTTAAATTTTCCGTACAGATAAAATACATGATCTGCCAAGCAACACATCATGTTTCTCCAGTTGTCAGAGTTCATAGATTGCATATAATCTGTAATGTCAGCAAGTAACGCTACTACGAATATATTGCTATCATTTTGCTGAAAATAACCTTAGAGATTCCTAAGGTGGAATAAAAACCCCATAAAGAGCACTGGGCATCCTTTGTTACTATTGAGCCAAGTTTTTCTATGACTAAAAGTTTATAATTCAAATTTGGATAGACGAACAAGCCTGTGAATAGTTATCTGTATTGAATTTCGTAGTAACGACAAAGTTATGGTCGACAGTGTATAGATGATTTCCAAATATCTCTTCTACAACGTTCAATCCGGGATATGCAAATCATCCATGTAACTCTCACAAAAGGAATAAATGCCATATTTGATCATAGTTTTGTTAAATCGTATGTTATTGAACGTTTATCGGATTCGCCAAGCAACAGTTGACTGAGACGTAGAATAAATAATTGTGTATGAGTTGTATTGCACTTAGCTATGAGAAACCATCCGATTAACAATAATTTGAATTGATCGATGAGTCATTGTATAGACCGAAGTCCGAAAATATTGTACAAGAATCAGTTGGCAACCGTTATCTCGACCTAATACAAATCGTACAAGGTATCGTTGTGTTTGCTCTAACATTATATATAAAAAAAAATGTTAGCTATCCCCAAAGCTCACACGAGTGAAATGCAGTAGGTAACACAACACGTTTCCAAAAAGAGTATTTGTAATTGAGTTTATGCCACCCCGATTAAGTCCTACACTGTTTAGAGAATGCAGATTCATTTTCATCTTTTGGCACGCCTTTAAAGTACGATCGTATGGTTTCATTTTACTATCAATCAAAGTTCGGCATGAATAATAATTTGCTTCATAGGGACCTGTGTTTCACTCATACTTTGACTCATTATGTTTATTAGTAGATTTTGATGGTTTGAATAGAAGATGAGTGTTCTTAATTGCGTTGTATATGCATATTCATTAACATTTGTTCAACATTTGTTGTCAACCAGATTGTGTGCCATTTAGTAAAGTGGTGTCGTCCGCTAGTAAAATTATAGGTAGATGTATGTGTTCAATCATCAACCCACAGTTTGTTGATAATAGTTGAGTGTTTAAATCGTTGATAAATAAAGCACATAGCCATACTAAAACTCGACCTTGACCTACACCTTGTTTTATTTAAAACACCTGACTATTTAAACGGTTATATTGTACATGCTTACTGTATATGACATATGTATTTTTTTCCACATTTTACCGGCAATTCCAACATTCCATAATTTAAACAAAAGTCCGTCTTGCTAAACACGATCAAAGGCTTTTTAGGCCATGATCACATTGACATTAAATTGGTGTTGTGTTAGTGTATATCACACGTCAACAAAACACAATTACGTTCCCATTGCTAAAACTCAATGTTTACATTTAGTTTAAATCATGTTTTTTCTACACGTAGTCGATAGTTAATGTAGGCCTTGTGTAGGTTAAGTGTACACAAAACAATTATTAAGAACATGAATTCAACCATGTATATTTAAGGATGAAACCTTTTTTTTTAATACAACTGCTATTTATAACAATTATTAATGAAGTTCTTTACCAAATCATTTGTCTTAATCGATATGTATATGTATAGCTTTATTGTAAAACACAAATTTGGGTAGCTTTATTTCCCCCATATCAAGACTCAAAGCATCAGTAATATTATTAGTACATCGTTTGTAATATGCACGAAATATTTGCCACTGGCATTTTATAAATCAACGATTCCCTCATAAATGCATTACTAAAATATCTGTGCGGTAAATTGTATAGTTTGCGTAATATCGAGATCCGGTAAAATACACTTAAAAAAATCAATTTGCAATGTACGTACTGTTATTTTTAGCCAAAGCCGTAGCTGATAAGAAGTATATGCATGGTAGTATTGAGTCATTGCTCCTAGTCAAACTCATGACCGTTTTTTTTTTCAAGCAAAACTAATGAATTGCTAAAACGAAAATATATTTCATAAAAACCTCAACTCGCTATGATATATATTTTCTTCAAATATTGCATATATATATGCGAAATTTGTTTGCAAAATGTGTTTGTATATATTGTATGCTTGATGAGCTACCATTTGACTTTTATCGGGGAGATTGGGGGTAGGGGTGATAGGATATAAAAGGTTGTCCTGCTTTTTTTAGTCGTCATCTCTGTACTGCATGTTTTTTATTCTATTTGGTCTTTGCCTTTTTTCTATCAGTTTAACCTGATTTTTTTTACATAAATTGTCATCCTACCGTTTTTTGGCTAAGTTACTCATCCTTTCCTTTTTTTTCACTCAAAACTTGTGTCCTTCCTTGTTTTCAAATATCATACTAGACCCCTATAAATCCAACGTAAGCTCCCTAAATATATTGTACAATCGTTTTTGTTTGAGTCAGAATTGTTTGGTGGATGGGGGAAATCTGGATTCAAAATAATTTGTTTTGGGCATCAATTTTAGAATTTCGAATAAACCTTAAACCTATGCCCTTTTGAAGTTAAAGGGTCGTTCCCTTAACCCCTTTCCAGACGCAAAGCATCATCATTGCCTAACTTATAATTCATTTGACAATGTCTTCTCTAATTAACTGGATGTCACAGAAATATTTGCCACTGGTTGTAACTCAATCAACGATTCACACGAATTTCTTCTCAGGTGAAGTTCTGGAATAGATGCTTTATCACTGTTTTCAAAGTATATTTGCACTTTTGACGAAATTTCATGGAAGTTACATTGCGGAAATATTTACCCCATAATTCTAATATACTACTGTCATTTGAAGCGTCAGTACAATTTTATGACATCGTTTCCTGGATGCCGCTTATTATTTTGTCAGATTCCATTATCCCGCTTACATTATATACGAAAGCAATTGTCATTTTTTGTAATTTTCCGTGTTCTGCTAGACTTCATTTCCCGTTTTCACGGCACAATAATTTGACTTTCACGTGCCATGCTTACAAAAAATCAACAATTCAGCGTCACGATTAGTTCTTATGCGACTCGCTTTGTAGCTGATAGACCACTTTTTCGCATACTGCGTTCTCGTTGATAAAATTCACCAATATCCATTTCAGTAGCACGTTTTATATCCTTGAATTATTCCTCCTGCGATTCGTTTTCGAATACGAAATTATCGTTTTTTGTTTTATAATCAATAGAGCTGATATTAGTTTTTTTACTGTTGTTTATCCGTTTTCGTCTTGCATTATTTTGCTCAAAATTACTGTAATTTAGATTTAGTTTTTACCAATCAATGTTCCAACTGGAATACAAGAATTTGCCAACATTTGAAGAGCGTTTATTAGTAGAGAGGAGAATATCTCAATGTCACCTTTTGATAAATTATCATAGTTTGTGTCAATTTATGTTATTTGCGTTTGACGTCCTACTTAGAAGATCAATCTTCATCTGTACAAAGACTGGATAATGATCAATAATTCTCATATTCCATGTCGAAACCCGCAGCATATCAGTAATTACAAAAAGTATAAAAAAAAATAGTTTAATTAGTCCCCCTGAGAGTCTGTTTGGTTGTTGTTTGTACTTGAGTTGTAGGGGACGTCACCCTTCTAGTATATTCCTTTTCGCCATTACTGATTGTCCGTTTCAATTTTATTTAAAATTCATCTTCACTTATATTCACACGCATTATATGTAATATGTACATTTTTCTGTTCGGCATACGTTTTCGGGGTACTACTTACTAGTTCGTATGGTTAATCGGCAATAACATTATATAAAACCATTTATTTGTTCGTTTGCTAACAACACACCTCGAAATATATCTGTATCATTGTCAGTTACTTTGGTCTCTTTTGGTCGTACCACTTCATCATATTGGAGGTCATTTGTTAGTATATAGTAATCAACGTAATTTCAGACTCAGTGTAAATTGTGTTGTCCTCTACGTTTTTATAACAATCATTTGATTTACTTTCATGAAGGACAATGTTATTTTCACTTGTTATCGGTTGCTTACTGATATACATAATGTCTCTCGATGCGTCATTTTTCGTTGATTTATTTCTTTTGCATTTTGTTTCTTATGTTTATTGTCTATAACGTCCAATCGGCTTATTATTTTGTCGTGAAGCTGCTTTTGTTTTTCGTTGTCATGAATGTTGTCGTCTTTGTGTTTTGCTTGTAACTTTACGTTAGCTTGAAGTTTACAATGTCTGTCCTGGTTCGCGTAGATTTTGCTTTGCAATTTTTTTTTTCTATGTCATTTTCTTATAATTTGTTTTCAGGAATTTTGTTAAATTTTCTAAATTTTTGTTGAGTTTGTCATTTTGTCATTCATAGGTTTTATGTTATCATTGAATCATCTGTTTTATTTCCATTAATATCAAAAGCACAATAGTATTTTCATTTTTTGTATTGTTTGTTTTGTTTCATTATTTGTTAAGGATATCGGTCAATTTCGAATCCGTTTCATCAGATATTGTAGCTGATATTTTACTATTTGACATACACTGTCTCAACTCAGAAACATTATTTGCTCCTTCAAGATACTGATAAAAGACATAAATGTCATCCGGTAATTTTTCACCTTGTGGCTGACCATTGTCATGCTGTGTTCTTTTTACTTTTTTTTTGTATCATGTTTGCTCAGGATTCGGTATTAAATCAAAGAAAGAATGTTTAATAGGACGGAGATCATCTGTGTCTGTATGTGTTAGGAGGTTTTTAATGTTTTTCTATCAAGCTGTCCAAAGCTAGCTTTTATTAAGTTAAACATGTCTTGGTCATTAAAGTAACTATGGGTACTACTATTTTGTGTATAATCAATCATATCGTTCGACAAATCTATTACATTTTGTTCCGTTATAAACGAATCATTTTAGGCTATGTCACTCATTTTTATTCAAAACTATTTACACGCTTGATGAAATCAGAATCTTAAAAAACATGTTCCTTTTGGACAAGTTAATTAGTCCATTCTGTAAAAAGTTGTGGCCTCAAATCCCTCCAATGTTTTACAGAATGGACTGTATATATTAGTTGAATCACGTTTAACATATTACATAACATCTCCTCAGTGTGAACATATATTCTCCGTTTAATATATTCACACAAAATCAAGTTGATGATCAGACAGGTTAAATGGACAACAAACACTTGCTCAAATTAGATATTATTGTTTATGTAAAATGAAAATACAACCGTGAAAGTTCATTTTCTTCAGTTTTGACCACTGATTTGTGTGATAGATATTCAATTCGTATTTAAGGTAGATCGGTTGTCTTCTTCAATTTTGGATTTTGAAAAATCAGATAACATATAAAAAAGAAGATGTGGTATGATTGCCAATGAGACAACTATCCACAAAAGACAAAAATGACACAGACATTAACAACTATAGGTCACCGTTCGGCCTTCAACAATGAACAAAGCCCATACCGCATAGTCAGCAATAATAGGCCCCGATAAGACAATGTAAAACAATTCAAACGAGAAAACTAACGGCCTTATTTATGTAAAAAAATTAACGAAAAACAAATATGTAACACATAAACAAACGACAACCACTGAATTACAGGCTCCTGACTTGGGACAGGCACATACATAATTAATGTGGCGGGGTTAAACATGTTAGCGGGATCCCAACCCTCCCCCTAACCTGGGACAGTAGTATAACAGTACAACATAAGAACGAACTATAAAAATCAGTTGAAAAAGGCTTAACTCATCGGATGAACAAAAATACAAGTAGACGTGGCCGGGTACTTATACATCCCGACACAAAAAGAGTAGGTTTAGATCTTTGATGAAATTCGCAAATTTGTAGACTAGTATATATATATATATATGTAGTTCAATCAGGTGTAAGACTTTTCACGTCGATATAGAAAATTATCTTTTTTTATCATATTTACCGCTGTAATTTTATTTATTTTATTATGTTTCTTTTCAATTATTGTCATTTAAGAGTAACTAAGATAAATACAAGGGAATATAACACGATGAAGTTAATTTTATAACAAAATGTGTTGTGCATTTAAATATTTTATTATGTAGCAAGAAAACGAGTACCGTGACCCAATTATTTCTTTTTCTTATCTGAAAGCATATTCTTCGAGCTATATTTTCATATTTTATCTTTGAATTCTACAGTGTAGTTTTCTTTTGTTCCCTAGTTTGGGTTTTCCATGGATAATATATTCAAAATCTGACAATTTTGCTCATCCCGTAGTGTGCAAAAAGCAGGGTGATCCATACTTTTTATTACAATTTCAAGCAGTATATTAATTACATTTTGACAAATTAGCAAAACATTCTTAATGGTTTAAATTAAGAACCCCATCTACCTTAAAACAAAACAAATTTAAGTTTGTCACACAAGCTATGATGTAAAGTAGAGAAAACATTTTATATTATGTTTTAACATAATATAATGTGCCTGGATTATGATCTTATAACATTCGTAGACTTATATATGAGTGTTGTTTTATTGTATTTTGGATTCACAGCATTACACGCGGCTGCTTATAGTGGACATCTGCATGTCGTACAATGGCTGATCGAAGAATGTGGAACGGATCCCCTGGATAAGTCACTGGTAATATTGGATATTTGATACTGCAATATGATAAATAGTGAATCATTACAAACATTACTTACACATGTTACAATAATCAACCGTCAACCATTACAGACACATAGTAAACAATTAAACATAATTAAACATAGTTAGGTGTGTATTTCTTAAGATCGCATGATCCCTCTAAAAGATAAATGTTACTTTGCAAATGTGTTTTGATTATATTTTTTTCCTTTACATTGGATAACTGTCTCATTTAATTTTCCACACATTTTTTAATATTCAGGACTGCAAAGAACGTTCATTTGATGTTTTTTTTTTAAAGAAATTTCAGTTTCTACTTTACATGGAATAACAGTCACTTATTTGGTGAGAATGAGATAACTAACAGTAGAAATGCATATTAATACTTGTTTACAGGCTTATGCAGTTAAAACACATTTTAGTCTTATTCTTTCGGATACGCAATTGCTTTTGAAAGTTTAAAAACTAAGTATACTAAACGCAAATCTGAAATAGAAAATATTTAAAAATGCAGAAGTAAAAATGTGTATCAAAAAATGTGTGGAAGAATCTTAAAAGAAAGAAAGTTCAAATTGTCCGATGTAAACTTTAATTAATAACCAGACGTTTAAATCAAAAGTTAACTGCATTTAACATTAGATGAATCTGTGTCAAGAATTTGCGTAGTGGTATTAAAAAATGTTTGGAAGAATCTTAAAAGATAGAAATTACCCTTTGCAAACTTTAATTAATAACCAGACGTTTAAATCAAAAGTTATCTGCATTTAACATAAGATGTCTTTGTGTAGTGGAATCACGCATGCAAAGAAATAGGTTGCATATGATAGATACTCTGATTGGTGTTCAAATTCCAGTGGCAACTATTAGCAAGATCTGCTTATCATTCCGGAGCACCTGAGATCAACCCCAATTGTTGGTGGGGTTCGTGTTGTTGAGTCCTTAGTTTTATTTATTGCGTCTTGTTTTCTATTATTTGTCTGTTTTCTTTTTTTTTTGCTTAGGCGTTGTCAGTTTATTTTCAATCTATGAGTTAGACTGTCCCTCTGGTATCTGTTGTTTCTCTTTTACATACAAATCATAACAAAACAGTCGTATTGATGTAACGTGTTTTGTAAAAGCTTAACTTGCAAGGTCAGACTTTCATTAACTTTATGATAAGGCTATAGGCAGAAAAGTTCACATACAAAGACAACATAAACAAAGTTATGTGCATTGTTTTTCCTTCTTCGTAAATGCCATTTGCGATACTGAAATACCATTATCGTTCATTCTTTTGTATTTCAGTTAGCAAGCAACACTTAGTTATATTTTTATTCTGTTGTCACCTCCTTCTGCGAATATGAGAAAATGTTTCGTGAATGTTGATTATATATCTTCACAGCAACACACACACACACATATATACACACAGCAATAACTCATCTAGAGATCAGCACTAAGTATTTAAAAAACAACAAAAACTGTTTATACGACAGTTGTTTTGCATTCGTTTGATGTGTTCGAGCTTTTGAATTGGCCATTTGCTAAGAGATTTCCGTTTCGAAATTTCTTTGGAGTTCGGCATTTTAGTTCATTTAATTTTCATTGAATTAGTTGTTCCGATACGCTTTTCTGGATTTACCTCAAACAATAAAATGACTCAATATTATTTGTCAAGTTCTCAATATTCCACGTCAAGGAACGTTGTGAATGCATTAAGAAGAGAGATGGCAACACTTTCCTATCCTATAATGTAATCATTCTTTATAGAGTTTGCATACATTTAAAAAAAAACTAAAAAAAAAAACATAAATTTGAGATCAAAAACATGTCCCTGAAAAAATTTCCCAAACGGAATTAAAGGCTATCGATTTATAGTATAGATTTTTGTTTAGAAAATTGCTGGTTAGCTTGACACTAATTTAACTATTGGATATCTCAGTTTACCACTCTTGCTCACATTTTGTTTCTTAATTGACATAAAAGTAGCTTCGCTGACAAGGATCTGACAACACTCCGTTACACTTTTTGTTCCGGCATTTATTATATCATCATAAGAACTGTATGCCTTTAAATTTTGTAAGACGTGTAAGGTACTATACCACAAAACCAGAGGATCACGAAACGGAAAATAGAACAGAGTGTTGTCAGATCCTTGTAAGCTAAGTGTGGACACAAGATTTATATTTCAATGAGATTGAGAAGTAGCAAATACCAACGTCGTTTGTTAGAACGACATAGAATCGACATCAAAATATTCTGTAGTACTCGGGACGTACACGAGTCAACAATACTAAACATGTTGTAGTGTATTAGAATGAAGGGCACCAATATTGTTGTAAACTAAAGACTTGTTCTGTTTCTGTTTCCACAACTTTTGTTCCTCTTTCCTTGTAGACGTATTTTTATTCATTTTTTTGCGTTTCGGTATATCACGTTACAGCAATGTGTGGTATATCACTTTTGCCAATGCATAGCTTTCAACTTTGAAATGAGCATTCAGTGAGACAAAACTGATTATGTAGGAACACTCAGTGCAATAAAAATAAACAGCTTTGTCATGAGGGCATGATACGTCCGTCGCGTTTTCAAGAATAAAGTTATATTACTTTTCAATGCTATATCTGAAATTTATGAAAAATAACTAAAAAAAGGTTATCTTAGTAGTTATAAGCCAGTTATCAAAGTTTCAAGAAAAACGCTTAAATCACTTTATAGATATAGTCCAAAAACTGGAACATCTATATTTTCTATGAAAAAAATCCCATAAATGAGAAGTGTTATATCTAAATATATTCTCCTTTGGTGTGCTTGTACTTTTTTCGTCGTTAAAGGATACCCAATAACCTTTGTGATTATAATACTAGTTCAAGGGACTAACGAATCTTAATGATTGTAAACAAATACTCGTCAATCTCTGACTATCACGTGTTATCTAAGCGTGTTTGGTTTTCATTGTCCTTAATAGGACAAGTGTATTGTACATCTCACATGTCCCTTTATTCATACAAAAAATCATCAACAATTTGATTATATATATAATTTGCATATTAGAAAAGAACTTAACATGATTGATTGAGAGGACTTCCGTTAGTGGATCTTGACGTTGTTATGTTTTCGATGGACGATGTTGGCCGAACTAATTTTTGTTACCAATGCAGATGGTGGCATTTATAACACAATCCAGTTAGTCGTTGGACATATTTATTTTCACTTCATGTTGATCGTTAAATTTAATAATAAACACAAAACATTAATTAAAATGATATTCAGATATGTTATTAACTTATTTTTGTTTATCTATTTTCAATGTGTAACTATTTTGGCATTCAGTAACAAATACATTCATTCAACAGTATAACTCGATCACACCTATATACAATTTAAGTGTGATAGAGGTTACGAGTGTGAAAAATTAAATTCCTTAGCACCAATTTGAAAGAATTATAAGGATTAAACGCATTTGAAAAGAATTTGTTTGTGTATAAACTGGATCAATTCATTACAAACATATCATAAAAGTTCTTTTATTTGTTTGTTAGTGAATTGGTCGTGTTCATACACAATTAAATTCTGTAAAAGGCGATTAATCCTAACGTGTACTTGTTATAGCTCAATGATGAAGACTGTATCTTGACCTATAATGGTTTACTTTTTTGTAAATTGTGACTTGGATAGAGAGTTGTCTCATTGGTACTCATACCACATCTTTCTATATATATATGGTTATGATAAAGCCTTATACCAATGCAATTACACCCGGACATTTGCCTAGTATGTCTATGTCAGTTGTATTCCCTCCTTTAAATATTAATCATCTGGCAGTTTTTTCTGTCCCTCCCCCCCCCTTTAGGATTTGTTCATCATCTGTACTTGTAAATCATGTCTAACTAAAATCACCAAAATACACTTTTCTTCGAATATCCAACTTAAAAGAAAATGGTTTTAGAATATTCATTTTCTACTGCGGTTATTGCAAATATCAATTTATAATTTGTTAACGTTCGAAGCGCCATTCTTTGAAACACTGACCTTTCTATAGATATAGTGGGGCCATTGGTTTTTCTTAAAATGGTTTGTTTGAATTTGTAAATTTCGCCACCATATTTTGTTTCAGAATGGAAATGAAAAAAATAATCATTTAATGGGGTTGGAGGTTTATTATTATTGTTTTTATTTCGTTACTCTGAAGGTTCGTAAATTTCAAATAAATTGAATTTTATATTCTTCTCATTAGGGAACCTGGTTTTGACATAACATTTTTTAAGCGTTTTATTTATTCTTCTCATTCAGCTATTGTTTTCTTGTGAATACTGCACTTAAATGATTACAGCGCGGGGCTGATATGCTTAAAGTTCAGATTTATTCCGAACGGATTTTGTGCTCTTCTTGTCCTACGATAAATTGGTATTATGATTGGACCTAGCTTTTAATTTTCAACACGCTTCCAAAACAATATCGAATTCTTTTTCTAATATAAATGTTCCCTTTCTTTTTTGCTGTCAGTGGTTTTTGAATGAATGGGTATCTTAACAGTTAACAGTTTTACGATTAATAGAGAGAGGTCTTTAGGACTCTTAGACTACAACGATTTCTTAACATGTAATCTACAAAAATATATTTTCTAACTTTCATGACAGAGATAAATCAGCTACATTGAAAAACAAACAATTCAAATTATATGTTATATTGAGAAAATTTAATTCTAATTTCATACACTCATCAGAGGACACTTACTTACATCTTTTTACTGATAAAATATTTTTTAGAATACAGTGTATCCTACATTAAATGTATTTGCCCTAAGTATCTCTTGCTTTCATGCTAAATTTATCATAATAGGAAAAGCCATCCCTAGTACCTAATTGTATGGCTTCATAATGTCTACCAAATATAACATGCATCTTCAGGACAATTGTATGTTAATGGTTATAATTGTTGTTTGCTGAACGTCTAGTGACAATTTACATTTTATTTAAGCCAACGGTATTCGGTATTAATCCTAAATATCGTATTCTTGTTAGAATATAACCACACGCCAATTTCAAAAAAATGATGGCCTTTGTCTGGCTAAGGTAGCAGAGAGAAAATTAATGGAAGGCCAAACAAATGCCTATCATTACTAAGGAGCGCAGTTTTTTCTAATAAAAACATAGCCAATGAGTTAATCTGTCGTCATTTGGCAATCTTAAAATTTGAAAATTGCGGCTAAGTAAGATTTTAGATAACCACAAAATTATTCGTTTATCTCATGTTTTATATCGAGACAGACTGTGTGACAAATAGAAAAAAAATCTTCACATACAACCTTGAAAGAAAGGATAAATGTACACTGGAATCTGATGTTCAGTAGTTTTGAGTTTGTTGATGTGGTTCATAAGTGTTTCTCGTTTATCGTATTTTTATATTGATAAGACCGTTTGGTTTTCTCCTTTGAATGGTTCTATCAAAGTTCTTTTTGTGCCCTTTAAAGCTTGCTGTTCGGTGTGAGCTATTGCTCTGTGTTCAAAACATTACTTTGACATATAATGGTTAACTTTTAAAAATTGTGACTTGGATGGAGAGTTTTCTCATTGGCACTCATACCACATTTTATTATATCTATATACATGTTTATGTATCATCACCTTTCGGCTTCACAAACATATATGGTAAAAACTGATGTTGAGGGAACGTGAAAATGTATAGAGCAGTCCAACAAAACAAATAACAAAAGAACATGTGCATATCATGACAAATTGGGTAGCTCTATGTCAAGCCTTAAACCGTACTGAGACTTAATATATCAATAAGCATTTGTCTTGGGTCTACTTAATGTTGATAATGTTGTAAACTACTGTTGCCTTTGTGTATATATTCATCCCTTATTTTATTGATTTTATATTTACATTGTTTCAAAGATCATATTCATTCGCTCAGTGTATGGTCACTTATGTTGATATGTCTTTTGATTGAGTTGAGTTGAGTTGAATTTGATATTTTATAGTGCATCTATCTGTGTTGTAATGTTAAAATATTGTTTTAGATAATGGTTAAGGTTGGTACCTATTAAAACGTTAAAAACCGCTGCATTTGTTTGCACCTGTCTTAAGTCAGGAATTTAATGTTCAGTTATTGTCGTTTGATGATGTGGTTCATAAGAATTTTTCGTTTTTTACACATATTAGACCGTTGGTTTTCCTGTTTCAATTAATTAACACTTGTCATTTTTAGGGTTCTTCATCGCTTGATGTTCGGTGTGAGCCAAGGATCCTTGTTGAAGACCGTACTTATACAAATTGTGTCTTTGATGGCGAGTTGTCATGGGCACTCATACCACATCTTCTTATAATAATGAATAATAATCTCTACTGCTATAGTTCTGGCAAAGTCCTTTGATTAGTTTTAACTGGACTCATAATCAAACAAATATATGCGTTGTCTGAAATATAAAATAAATATTTAGTATGCAGAGTAACAAGGTTTATAAAACATTTTTATATCATTTTATTAATCTAAAATATTCAAAGTTACCTTGCAATACGTCAACAATAAATCAACAGAAAGTTATTATTTGAATATTAGTACAAAAAATAGTATATGAAGCTTCGAATTAAATAAGTTCAGTACAATTGAAGACTTAGTGTTACACTGAAATACTGTATGTAAACCTTCTTATAAAAGAAAAAAAAAAACGTGTTATTAACAAAATATTCATACATGTACAGCTATATAATCATTATTTTTTTGAAAAAAGTTTGTTTCCAGCTTTTTTTTTTTGACCCTGAGAACAAAATGCTTGTTTCACCCTCAACTGTCACTACATGTAATACTAAAATTGAAAGAAAAAAATGTTTTCGAATTATCGCCAAAAAGATAGATTGTTTTTCCCAGATGGCGAAACATAATAAAGTTTGTCCGGGGATTATAACTAGCGTTGGGATCATGGATAGTACCTGTTTGGATTAAACGTAATACATGTTGGTTGGATCGAGTAAGGCTACTTCTTCAGGGATCAATAATTTAAAATGTTGTCAGAATCTGGAACAGTTACATTTGTGGGGTTGGAGATTACTTTGTCAATCACAATGTGTGATGGATCTATTATGTTTGCTTTCATTATAAGGAATATTCCATACCACATTTGTTCATACCTGACCTCCCGAAGGTCCTAGTCAACACATGTTATCCTTTTTTCTGTATAAAATGTATACGATATATTGCATGATTGTTAGGGTTTCATTTTGAACAGGGATACAAATGACCTTGATCTTGTTCAAAGTCAGTGATAAGTAATTTGTTTTGCTAAGAAAGGTATGTTATTAAATTTATGAGTGATAAGTAGATTATAAAAGAATGTTAACAAAACTTAGGTTTTTGTCGATCTAATTTTGTTGCATTGATCTACTTTGAGCAGTTAATTATTATGTTGTTATTAATTGTATGTTTTTGCCATAAATGTGTATGATATTCACGAGAATTGAGATATGCGTAAATACTAGAATCAAGTTTGCATGGTTTTCTTTCATATTTTAAAAACATAAACTTTCATGTTGACATGTTTTGGTAGTCTAATTGTATAGTGTGTTCGAATTTAGGGAGCACAAGACAATTTTCGCTAATATAAAGAGCCAAGAATGACCAATACCATATATAGAAATAAGAAGATGTGATATTAGCGCCAATAAGACAATACTTACTCAAAGTCACAAAACGTGCGAAACGTAAACAACATAATCAATCGAAGGTCTTCGAACAGCAAGCTAAAAAGTAACCCAACATGAGTAGTGTAAAACTCAAACAGGTAAACAAACGGTCCAATCTATATTAAAAACGGGAATCGAGAAATACTTTCACAAATTTTATTCCTTGTATCTATGATGAGTTACCATGAACAACACTTCAAATCCACATCCATTGAACAATAGAATCCTGAATTAGGACAGGTGAAAACACATGCAGAGGATTTAACGTATCGTATAGCGGGTTATTTTCGCGACGTGTACCTTTTCGCTTATTTTCGTTGATAGAATAAAATCGCCAAAATTAATTCCGCAAATTTAAAAGGGCACATGGAAAGGTATTAATTAATGTTATGAATCCGCCAAAATAATCACCGCCAAAATACTTCGTGTACCTTATTCAATGAAAATCGCGAAATTTTACACCCGCAAAAATAACCCGCTACACGGTATTTAACAGATAGTGTGCCTTACCTTGTGTCACCTTTAACATTGATTCATCATCTTAGGCCGTGCGCATAGTGTACTAAACTCGATATGCAGTGAATGTACTTAACACTTTAACTAAACCCTGCATCGTTCACATTGATATTAATCAATGTTAACATGTAGCTTAAATCAGGTTTTTGGTTACATGTGTTCAATCAGCAATTTAAGTGTTATTTGATGCTAACAAAAAAGGTGGTGACATTCACATCCTCATACCCAGCGATGCATACATAACAGATGATTCTTCCATTTCGGACGCATTCGGTCTCTCTCAGTACCCATGAGACAACTCTGCATCCAAGTCACAATGTATAAAACATCAAACAATTAAAGGTCAAAGTATGCCATTGAATGCGGAGCCCTAGCTCACGGAACAGTAAGCTATAAAAGGCTCCAGGGTTTATGCTACTAGTATTTTGTATGGTATGTTTCTCCAAAGAATGTTTACATCTAAAGGAGTAATCAACTCATTTACCCTTAGCAATCAGTGTCAGTGATAACAACAAACTCTGTCAAAATCTCAGTCAAAATGTCCAAAATGAAGTGATCTCACAACTGTCAACTGTCGCTATTCAGACATTGCGTGACATTGTATGTTTCAACACAACAAATTCTAACCAGAAATATGTTTTTATTTGTATAAACAATATCTTCAATGATTTCTTTTACATCTTTAGACCGCCATTTCAAAAACAACAAAAAGAATTTTTTTGGCATTGGGAACAAATTGAGAAAGACTTATAAATTCTTGCACAAAAAAATGTTCCAAAATAGTGTGGGATTTGTTTTGATGTTTTATCGCGCTTCATACCTCAATAATAACATTTAGATAACACTAAGTTTTAAACCGGTTAAGTCCTATAATAGATTTTAACTTTAAAACAAAGTCTAAATAGAAAATTTGACCCCGTAAATCAATTGTTAATCCATACGATACCTAACTATCAATGATTGTTGAAATCCTTGTACATTTATGTACAAATCATGATTTATTCATTTTTAAAGAAAATCTGAGTGTTTACCAAAACATATGACTTTTTAATAGATGTTGTCTTTTTTATAAAACAAATCTACAAATATCGTCACAATTTGGATATAAATGCAAGTCATAAACATTACTGATATCAGATGAAGTATTATCAACTTGTTATACTGAACGACATAAACCATATTGTTTGCTTTACCAATTACATAATAAATCGTTAGTTCATATAATTACAAAAATAAGCGACACCTGTATTTGCACGGTCCTTTTCTAGGATAAAAAATGACACAAATCGTTTATGATCAAAAATATAAAATTTATTAAAATATTTAAATGTTAACTCATGTTTTGATTAAGCTACGTCAAAATAGTTCATAGCTAGAATCCTTTCTTGTCTTTTACAAGATTACGAAAGGCAAACAACTCTTCAACATGTCAATGGCATAACAAATGTAAAAACAAACCCTGAGTTTGTTCCTTACAGGTATGGCTAAATTGTTATCCTTTGAACAATGTTGGTCTAAAGTCTTGTTTCAGACATCATTCTTATTTAAATCCGTCATTATTATGTGTCGTCTTCAGCCCATACCAAAACATCCAAGATTTCAGCGCAATATTTTAACACCATTCTTTTTTCTATCATGATATTTGTTTTTCAATACACGAAATGATAGCCATGACATGACATGATCTCATTATTACATACTAGTAATAAAATTATGCAGCTGCAAATATATGACAAGCAAGTTTATAGAGCTGTTACAAGCAATATAACATTGTTAAATGGGTTTCTGTCACATTCACCAAGTACAGACTGAAGTTAACCATCCAGCCAAGTGACGTTAAGAAATTTATAAAAACAAAGGACTTACACAAATGCATGAATTTTGATTGCTGATGTCAATATTTTCTTACATATAACAGTTCATAAAGTATTTATAGCACATTTATACATTATTTCAAAGTATCAGAATAGTTGTAGCCTACACATGACATAATGTATTACCATCACCGATTGTCTGATAATCATAAAATCCAGATTTCATTCCTTCCCTATGTAAATTTGTAACATTTAAAATAGTAGGTATGACGAAACCGAGTGAATATATATAAATAAGAGTTTTATATAAAAATCGCGGATTCATCTTACCTAAATGGAAGCTTCAAGTTGTTTCATTAAACAAAGATGGGGGCACGAAACCGGGATTATATATGGATAAATGTTTTTATATATAATCCCCTTTTAGTCCCATCGCTACGGAGTTTGTATATAAAAAGTGAGAACTTTAGGTTCTAATTATAAGCTACTCTAAAATTCAAAATAACGCCTTGAAATTTATTTTTTTGGCGAATTATAGCTATCAGCAAAAAAGGGATCGGAATAGTTTTTGGGTGGATTTTTTCTAACAAAAACAAAAAGGTGGGAGGGAACTGGTATGAGTTAGCTCATTGAAAACCTGAAAACATACCTGCATTATACAATTAAAGAATTTTTTATAAAAGATAAACAAAGGTGAGACAGAACTGGTACTATATAAGTTAATGTCCAATCACTGATTAAAAATTTAGAAAATTTGAAAACAATCAAAAATTAATAGGTGGACTACATTATAAAATATATTTAAAACTTGCCATTACTAAATCATGCTTGTTGTCCGCACTGGATATATCAGAATATCATGAATATAGACCCATTTCTTTTCATTTTCAAAGTCGGAAATCATCATAACAATGTTAAACATTGCTGTCTTCTTGTCGGAACGTATTTAGGGTTGGGAAAATACTTTAATCGTCGACTTTATCAATTTTCAAACACGAACTGCATATGTAGATATTCAGATGTATACATTTATATGCAAAAAAAACCATGATATGCATGCACTGTGTCTAATGTATCTTGACATGTAGTTTACCTACAACTGTACTTTATTTTTTACTATTGTTTGAGTTCAGATTCTGATTTTGAAGAGGCCAACATGTTGATTGGTTTATTGATTCTCTTTATTTCCTCCATTATACTGAAGATTTACATTTTTAAACACAAGTATAGTAGAAACAAGAAATGAGCAACATATGATTACAGACTACAATTAAAGCACATACACCAAAACATACATTTTACATATATATGTATATCTATATGCTACATTTGTTTTATTTAAATAGTTTAGTGGGCAAAATTAAACATATGCTCAAATATTTGGACTTCAAATTTTCCGTACAGATACAATATATGATATACCAAGCAATACATCATGTTTCTTCCGTTGTCATAGTTCCCAGATTGCATATAATCTGTAATATCAGCAAGTAAGGCTGCGAATATATTGCTATCATTTTGCTGAAGAAAAAAAACGTACAGATTCCTGGACTGGTAAAACATCAACAATTCCGTAAAACATGTTATTTATTGCGTCCAAAAGTTTTTCACAGTATAACATTAAGTGTTGAACGACATCTGTGGAATAACAACCCTAAAAAGAGCACTGACCATTCTGTGTTGCTTTTGAGCCAAGTTTTAATATGACTAAAAGTTTATAATTCAAATTCGGATGGACAACGGTAAGACATACACGTCTGTAAATAGTTAATCTGTTTTAAATTTTGTAGAAACGACAAAGTTCTGGTCGACAATGTATAGATGATTTCTAAACATTTTCTTCTCGGATTTCAATTGATTAATTCACAATTATTTACCAAAGTTTTTTATCCGGGATATACAAATCATCAATGTAACTCTAAAGAAGGGAATATGTCATATTTAATCAGTATTTTTATTAAATCGTATGTTTTTGAACGCTTATTGGATTCAACAAGCAATAAATAGAATAAATAATTGTTTATGAGTTGTTTTGGAGCTATGAGCTACCGTCCGAGAAACAATAATTTGAATTCATCGATTAGTCCTTGTATAGACCAAAGTCCGACAGTATTTCTACAAAAATCAGTTGGCAATCGTTTATCTGAATCTAATACAAATCGTACAAGGTATCGTTGTGTTTGCTCCAACATTTTAATTTCAATAAATGATAACTATCCCCAAAGCTCACACAAGTGAAGTGCAGTTGGTAACTCTAAACGTTTCCAAACAGTTGTAAACTTATAATTGAGCTCATGCCATGGCCACTCCGATTAAGTCCTACACTGTTTAGAGAATGCAGATTCATTTTCATCTTTTTGCACGCCTTTAAAGTACGATAGTATGATTTCATTTTACTATCAATCAAAGTTCGGTATGAATAATAATTTGCTTCATAGGGACCTGTGTTTCACTCATACTTTGAGTCATTATGTTTACTAGTAGATTTTGATGGTTTGAATAGAAGATGAGTGCTCTTAATTGCGTTGCATACGCATATTCATTAACCATATTCAACATTTGTTGTCAACCAGATTGTGTGCCACTTAGTAAAGTGGTATTGTCTGCTAGTAAAATTGTAGGTAGATGTATGTGTTCAATCATCAACCGACAGTTTGTTGATAACCACAGAGTGATTAAATCGTTGATAAATAAAGCACATAGCCACGCTGAAATTACTCGATCTTGACCTACACCTTGTATTATTTAAAACACCTGACTATTCAAACGGTTATATTGTACATGTTTACTTTTTATGACAAATGTATTATTTTCCACATTTGACCGGCAATTCCAACATTCCATAATTTAAACAAAAGTCCGTCTTGCTAAAAACGATCAAATGCCTTTTAGGCCATGATCACATTGACCTAAACTCGGTGTTGTGTTAGTGTATATCACACGTAAACAAAACACAAATACGTTCCCATTGCTAAAACTCAATGTTTACATGTAGTGTAAATCATGTTTTGTCTACAAGAAGTCGATAGTCAATGTAGGCCTTGTGTAGGTTAAGTGTACACAAAACAATTATTAAGAACATGAATTCGACTTAAATATCTGTGCGGTAAATTGTATTGTTTGCGTAATATCCAGATCCGGTAAAATGCACTTAAAAAAAAATCAATTTGCAATGTACGTACTGTTTTTTTTTAGCCAAAGCCGTAGCTGATAAGAAGTATATACATGGTAGTATTGAGTCATTGCTCCTAGTTCAAACTCATGACCGTTTTATTCAAGCAAAACTGATGAATTGCGAAAACGAAAATATATTTCATAAAATCATCTACTCTCTATGATATATATTTTTTTTTTTTCAAATATTGCGTATATATATGCATATATATATGCAAAATGTGTTTGTATAAATTGTATGCTTAATGAGCTACCATTTGACTTTTATCGAGGAGAGTGGGGTTGGGGGTAGGGGTAATAGGATATAAAAGGTTGTCCTGCTTTTTTTAGTCGTCATCTCTGTCCTGCATTTTTTTTTATTCTATTCGGTTTTTGCCTTTCTTTTATTAGTTTAACCTGATATGTTTTTTTTACATAAATTGTCATCCTGCCATTTTTTGGCAAAGTGACTCATCCTTTCCTTTTTTCACTCAAAACTTGTGTCCTTCCTTGTTTTCAAATATCATACTAGACCCCCTATAAATCAAACGTAAGCTCCCTAAGTATATTGTATAATCGTTTTTGTTTGAGTCAGAATTGTTTGATGGCGCATAGCACGAACAATTTTATTTGATTTTTGTCGAGCCTGCAACTTTTGTTGCAGAAAGCTCGACATAGGGATAGTGATCCGGCGGCGGCGGCGGCGGCGGCGGTGTTAGCTCACTTCTTAAAAGCTATATATTTTAGAAGGTGGAAGACCTGGATGCTTCATATTTTGTATATAGATGCCTCATGTTACGAAGTTTCCGTCAGTCACATGTCCATTGTCCTTGACCTCATTTTCATGGTTCAGTGACCACTTGAAAAAAAAGTTCAGATTTTTTGTAATGTTAAATTCTCTCTTACTGTAAGTAATAGGATAACTATATTTAGTATGTGCGTACCTTGCAAGGTCCTCATGCCCGTCAGACAGTTTTCACTTGACCTCGACCTTATTTCATGAATCGGTGAACAAGGTTAAGTTTTGGTGGTCAAGTCCATATCTCAGATACTATAAGCAAAAGGTCTAGTATATTCGGTGTATGGAAGGACTGTAAGGTGTACATGTCCAACTGGCAGGTGTCATCTGACCTTGACCTCATTTTCATGGTTCAGTGGTTATAGTTAAGTTTTTGTGTTTTGGTTTGTTTTTCTCATACTTTATGCAATAGGTTTACTATATTTGTTGTATGGAATGATTGTAAGGTGTACATGTCTAGCGGGCAGATGTCATCTGACCTTGACCTCATTTTCATGGTTCAGTGGTTATAGTTAAGTTTTTGTGTTTGGTCTGTTTTTCTCATACTTTATGCCATAGGTTTACTATATTTGTTGTATGGAATGATTGTAAGGTGTACATGTCTAGTGGGCAGATGTCATCTGACCTTGACCTCATTTTCATGGTTCAGTGATTATAGTTAAGTTTTTGTGTTTTGGTCTGTTTTTCTCATACTTTATGCAATAGGTTTACTATATTTGTTGTATGGAATGATTGTAAGGTGTACATGTCTAGCAGGCAGATGTCATCTGACCTTGACCTCATTTTCATGGTTCAGTGGTCAAAGTTAAGTTTTTGAGTTTTGGTCTTTTTATCTAATACTATATGCCATAGGTCAACTATATTTGGTGTATGGAAATATTTTATGATCTATATGTCAGTTGTGCAGGTTTTATTTGACCTTGACCTGGTTTTCACGGTTTATTGCTCAGTGTTAAGTTTTTGTGTTTTGGTGTATTTTCTTAAACTATAAGCAATAGGTCAACTATAGTTGTTGTATGGAAGCATTGTTAGCTGTACATGTCTGCCTGGCATATGGTTCAACTGACCTTGACCTCATTTTCATGGTTCATGTTAAGTTTATGTGACAGTCGTAATAAAGCTTTATATTTAGGAGTATCAACATAATATCAATGATTAGTAAAGAAGGCGAGACATTTCAGTGTGTGCACTCTTGTTTAACGCTATCAATCATTTTTTTTTCTTTCTAAATTTTACACTGTAAGGTATGGGGGAAATCTGGATTCAGAATATTTTTTTTTGGACAATGTCTTCCTTAATTAACTGGATGTCACAGACATATGTACCACTAGTCTTAACAAAATCAACGATTCACTGATAAATGCATTACTAAAATATCTTAAACATCCCAACTCTTCTTCATCGTCTGTAAGCCATTGCCGCAGACTACGTTTTGTTTATTGCGTAATTGGTGGCGGATCCAGTGAGTGGTTTCGGAGCCCCCTTTTTTAGACGATCAATGCATTTGAAAGGGGACATATGGTTGGACCCTCCCCCTTTCATTATGGGTTTGAAATGCAATTTCCAAAATCCGCCTCTGGTATAGTCGATACATCTTTAGTATCTTTACAGTACTGCAAATCATCAAAATGGCTTTCATAACTGCTAGAAAAGTTGTCCTACAAATTTGATTTCGATTCTATGTATTCATTTAAATGACATATAGTTTATAAGTGTGAACGAATCCCATGTACAGGTAACTACACCAGGTGTATAGATGTGAACAAACTTAATATAAAACCAGTGTACATTACATTAAACTAATTGTAAACATGTTTACTGTACATGGCGTTTAGTGTGAACACGGCCTTAGTTGTTAGAAAACACATAGGAGGAACGTTCGATATATTATCTCAACAACTCATTTAATGTAGAAATAGCAGGAATTGATCCATGTTCCTTTAAACAACAAAATTGTAAGCCATGAGTTACAACATTGTTTATATTTTTCAAAAGCTTTTGAATACGAGACACAAATATCTTTTCTAAACGTTTTCATACAACTGATGTTGATGTCACAGCTCTGTATTACTGTTCGGTTTATCTTTGTTACTTCCTCCATATAGTGTAATAGTAATGCCATGTCTTAAAGAAACAGGTAGATATTCAGTTTTCATGATCATATTAAAAAGTTTGCACTAACATTTGATCACTTGATCACCGCCATAAAGTATATGTTCGTAAGTGATACAATCCGCTCTCGTTGCTTTTCCACACTTTAAAGTATTTATTTGTTCACGAATTTCTTCTCGGGTGACTTCTTTTTTAAGTTCTGGAATAGATGTTTTATCACTGTTTTCAAAGTATATTTGCACTTTTGACGAAATTTCATGGAAAAAAGTTACATTGCCGCAACATTTACCGCATAATTCTTATATACTACTATTGTTTGTAGCGTCAGTACAATTTTATGACATCTTATCCTGGATCCCGCTTATTATTTTGTCAGATTCCATTATCCCGCTTACATTATGTACGTAAGCAATTGTCATTTTTTGTAATTTGCCGTGTTCTGCTAGACTGCATTTCCCGTTTTCACGGCACAACAATTTGACTTTCACGTGCCATGCTTACAAACAATCGACAATTCAGCGTCATGATTAGTTCCCATGCGACTCACTTTGTAGCTGATAGACCACTTTTTCGCATACTGCGTTCTCGTTGATAAAATTCACCAATATCCATTTCAGCAGCAAGTTTTATATACTCGAATTATTCCTCCTGCGATTCGTTTTCGAATACGAAATTATCGTTTTTTGTTTTATAATCAATAGAGCTGATATTAGTTTTTTTACTGTTGTTTATCCGTTTTCGTCTTGCATTATTTTGCTCAAAATGACTGTTATTGAGTTTTAGTTTTTACCAATCAAAGTTCCAACTGGAATACAAGAATTTGCCAATGTTTGAAGAGCGTTTATTAGTAGAGAGGAGAATATCTCAATGTGACCTTTTGATAAATTATCATAGTTTGTGTCAATTTATGTTATTTGCGTTTGACGTCCTACTTAGAAGATCAATCTTCATCTGTACAAAGACTGGATAATGATCAATAATTATCATACACCATGTCAAAACCCGCAGCATATAAGTAATTACAAAAAGTATTAAAAAAACAGATTAATTAGTTCCCCTGAGAGTCTGTTTGGTTGTTGTTTGTATTTGAGTTGTAGGGGACGTCACCCTTCCAGTATATTCCTTTTCGCCATAACTGATTGTCCGTTTCAATTTTATTTTAAAGTCATCTTCATTTATATTCACACGCATTATATATGTAATATGTACATTTTTCTGTTCCGCATACGTTTTCGGGGCACTACTTACTAGTTCGTATGGTTAATCGGCAATAACATTATATAAAGCCATTTATTTGTTCGTTTGCTAACAACACACCTCGAAATATATCTGTGTCATTGTCAGTTACTTTGGTCTATATTGGTCGCACCACTTCATCATATTAGAGGTCATTTGTTAGTATATAGTAATCAACGTTATTTTCAGACTCAGTGTAAATTGTGTTGTCCTCTACGTAACTATAACAATCATTTGATTTACTTTCATGAAGGACAATGTTATTTTCACTTGTTATCGGTTGCCTACTGGTATACATAATGTCTCTCGATGCGTCATTTTTCGTTAATTTATTTCTTTTGCATTTTGTTTCTTATGTTTATTGTCTATAACGTCCAATCGGCTTATTATTTTGTCGTGAAGCTGCCTTTGTTTTTCGTTGTCATAAATGTTATCGTCTTTGTGTTTTGCTTGTAACTGTACGTTAGCTTGAAGTTTACAATGTCTGTCCCGGTTCGCGTAGATTTTGCATTGCAAGTTTTTTTTTCTATGTCATTTTCTTATAATTTGTTTTCAGGAATTGTTAAATTTTCAAAGTTTTTGTTGAGTTTGTCATTTCGTCATTCATAGGTTTTATGTTATCATTAATCATCTGTTTTATTTCCATTAACATTGAAAGTTAATAGTATTTTCATTTATTGTATTGTTTGTTTTGTTTCCTTATTTGTTAAGTATATCGGTCAATTTCGAATCCGTTTTATCAAATATTGTAGCTGATATTTTGCTACTTGACATACACTGTCTCAACTCAGAAACATTATTTGCTCCTTCAAGATACTGATAAAAAACATATATGCCATCCGGTATTTTTTCACCATTGTTATGCTGTGTTCTTTTTACTAATTTTGTATCTCTATATGTTTGCTCAGGATTCCGTAATAAATCAAATAAAGAATGTTTAATAGAACGGAGATCATCTGTGTCTGTATATTTCAGGAGGTCGTGTTTAAATGTTTTTCTATCAAGCTGTCCAAAGCTAGCTTTTATGAAGTTAAACATGCGTTGGTCATTAAAGTGACTATGGGTAACACTATTTTGTGTATAGTCAATCATATCGTTCGACAAATCTATTTCATTTTGTTCCGTTATAAACGAATTATCTTAGGCTATGTCACTCATGTCTATTCAAAACTATTTACACACTTGATGAAAAAAGAATCGTTAAAAACGTGTTCCTTTTGGACAAGTTAAACAGTCCATTCTGTAAAAAGTTGTGGCCTCAAAACCTCTCAAATATTTTACAGAATGGACTGTATATATTAGTTAAATTACGTTTAACATATCACATACCATCTCCTCAGTGTGAACATATATCAAGATCAAGTTGCTAATCAGACAGGTTAAATGGACAACAAACACTTGTTCAAATTATATATTATTGTTTATGTAAAATAAAAATACAACCGTGAAAGTTCATTTTATTCAGTTTTGACCAGTGATTTATGTGATAGATATTCAATTTGTATTTAAGGTAGATCGGGTGTCTTCCTCAATTTTGGATTTTGAAAAATCAGATAACAGTCGGTTTACATCTTTAATGAAATTCGCAAATTTGTAGACTAGTATATATATTTGTAGTTCAGGTGTAAGACTTTTCACGTCGATATAGAAAATTATCCTTTTTTTATCATATTTACGGCTGTAATTTTATTTGTTTTATTATGTTTTTTTCAATTATAGTCATGTAAGGGTGACTAAGATAGATACAAGGGAAGATAACACGATGAAGTTAATTTTATAACAAAATGTGTTGTGCATTTAAACATTTTATTATGTAGCAAGGAAACGAGTACCGTGACCCAATTATTTCTTTTTCTTATCTGAAAGCATATTCTTCGAGCTATATTTTCATATTTTATCTTTGAAATCTATGGTGTAGTTTTCTTTTGTTCCCTAGTTAGGGTTTTCCATGGATAATATATTCAAAATCTGACAATTTTGCTCATCCCTTAGTGTGAAAAAAGCAGGGTGACCCATACTTTTTATTACAATTTCAAGCAGTATATTAATTACATTTTGACAAATTAGCAAAAAATTCTTAATGGTTAAAATTGAGAACCCCATCTACCTTAAAACAAAACAAATTTCAGTTTCTCACACAAGCTATGATGTAACGTAGAGAAAACATTTTATATTATGTTTTAATAAAGAATTCTCGATATCTGACTTTACTAACATCATACATAAAGTATACGTAACAATCAAGACTATATTTGAGATTGAATTGTCTCCCTTTTTCCAAAAAAAAAACCATATCAAAATGCATTCAGCTATAATTTCGCCATTATCTTCATATTTTTCTTAATCTAATTAGGATATTTGAATTAAGACAACATTGTTGTACATAGGGAAAACGTTTATTTTCAGTTAGGGAATCATGAATACATTGGACAATTAAAACAATATTGATACTGTACGTGTAAATCTTTTTGTTTATAAGAAACAAACCGATCAAAAACCAGATACAGCTCAATGCCATTAATGGACTGTTTTATGCTTTATGGTCTGGTGTGGGCTTTTTGGAATGTTTTTGTCTTCATTTTTTTTCATACTTCGTCATCCCGGGCTTTAATATCTAAGATCGTTAATCTATGTCCTATCTTAGACTATTTCTTACGAGTTATTTAGTGTGAATTGTTGCAACTGTCTTTTTAAATTGATTTTTACCGACTGCTGTTGCATCACTTTCTAAACTTAGGAGAGCATTTTGAGTCGGTAAACATGTTCGTCCACCGCCATAATTTATGCTCGGTCAAATGCTAATCAGTGCTTGACTTTGTTGCTGTTTATAATATTTGTGTTTGGTTCGCACATGTTTGCTTTCTCGTTTTAATTGCCTTGCCTTTCCCTTTCCAAAATAGAGATGTTGGGTCAGTGCATAATTAATCGACCTTTAAGCGTGCATGCACGTCTTCAACTTGAAAAAGCAGTTTCGATTTTTTAGTATTTATAGTGATTCTGGTAACTTAAAATTATTGACCATTAAACCTTAAGAATAATAATCGTAATTAATGGAAGCAAAGGAAGGTATAAAGAGCTGATATCCAGTTTAGGATGCAATAACTGGAGACACTGCTATACATCTGTTGTACTTTGTTTAAAATGCCAAGGGTTAATGCAAAATACAAATATATCATCTCACTTTGTTGACCGTCATTTTCCACGATTTTCAAACCAAAATAGGTTGTATCTCTAATTTAAAGTTGTGCTTGACGTATAGTTATCATAACTAGTATTTTGAAAGGTTTTTTTTTCTCCGGAAAAAACCCTTCAGATATACCTTATAGTCAAGTCAGAATCAACATATGTGTGAAATTATAAAAAATCAAAAGACAAATGTTTATGGTTGATACAAAACTTCACGCCAACATATAAATGTGTCGTATATCTTGTATGAAGATAGTTCTTGTTTGTTTATTGTCGTCAGTACATAATTAAGGCAATCTGAAATTGAGCCCTGGGTCTGGACTAAAGCTAAAAAATGAAGGCCATACGGTAACCAATAGTTGCTTAAAATCAACATTATTTCCCCTGATAGTTAGCTATCTGATTGTTAATGCTGTTAGATATCGACGATTCATCTTTTGTGGTTGAACAAAGGATTTTTTTTAAAGTTTAATTTGTTTTGGCTTCATATATATACTTCATCAAATTGTCTGCACGAAATAAAATGCCTCTCCGCACCAAATATTTAAACACATAAAAAGATGGTTCGTTCCTTCTATGATGTTAGCATTAGAAAGAAAAATAACGGAACATCTGAGTTGCTATCTCCTTGCCATATTCTACCAAACATCTCTTTAAACGAGTATCCACAGTAAGGTTGAACATATAAATAACGAAGTTTTTTTTGGGAAAAAATTCTTGCAAATATTTTATCATGGACATTTGCCAGCCAGACGATACCACCAGATAGACCACCAGAAAGACAGATAAACAGACAGATCAGACCGCCAGAAAGACAGATATACAGACAGATAAGACCACCACACCGACAAGACCATCAGACAGACAGGCTGACAGGCAAGACCCCCAGACAGTCACACAAAAAAGATCACCAGACAGACACACAAACAAAACTACCAGACAGACACAGACAAGACAACCAGACAGACAGCAAGTCAGACAAGACAACCAGACAGACATACAGCAAGAACAGACCACCAGACAGACACAGACAAAACAATCAAACAGACAGCAAGTCAGACAAGACAACCAGACAGACATACAGCCAGAACAGACCACCAGATAAACAGAAAAGACAACCATACAGACAGACAGACAGACAAGACCACCAGACAGACGGACATACCAGATAAACAGACCGACAGACAAGAACACCAGATAAACAGACAGACAGACATACAAGACAACTAGACTAGACCACCAAACAGACAGACAGACAAGACCACCAGACAGATATATAGAGAAGACCACCAGACAGATAAGACAAACAAGACCACCAGATTGACAGACAAAAAAAGACTACAAGACAGACAGACAAACAAATATAATAAAGTCTCCTACAGTTCCACTATACAGGTCAGGGACTTATATATCTAGTTAACACTAGATGATTAACGATCTATATCAATCAACAAAATGTTTTATAGCTAATCAGGCACAAGTCCCACACAAATCAATTTAGTTTAAATACCAATTAAACTTAACCAAACTTAAACTAAATCAGCATATCTTTGCGTCTTAGCTTTAAATGCCATATATAAATATGTAACATAACGTTGCTATGAAATAAAGAGAAGAGCAAATATATTTGCAGGTTTCTACAATGTACATGAAATACTGTTGAGACCGAATATCTACAGATAAGCCTTTTTCAAATGATTTTTACAGTTCGTTCTTATGTTGTACTATAAAACCACTGTTCCAGGTTAGGGGAGGGTTGGGACTCCGCCACATTACGTACATATGTGTCTGTCCCAAGTCTAGAGCCTGTAATTCAGTGGTTGTCGTTTGGTGCCGTGTTACATATTTGTTTCTCGTTCATTTTTTTTTTTTAGGATTAATTAGGACGTTAGTTTTTTTGTTTGAATTGTAAAACGTTTTACATTTGTCATTTCGGGGCCTTCTATAGCTGACCATACGGTATGGGCTTTGCTCAAATATGAAGGCTCTACTGTGACCATTTTTATTAATTTTTGAGTCATTTGGTCTCCTGTGAAGAGTTGTCTCATTGGCAATCACACCTCATCTTTTTTTTTATTATTATTTTAAACGAGAAACATTTATCAAACATACCAACAAACGACAAGCACTGTTCCTGACTTAAATACCTGACTTAAGACAGGTGCCTATAATATATGCTGCGGGTTTGAACGCTTTAACAGGCGCCAACCTTCACCCTAAAACTGATACAGCAGTATAACATTACAATTAAAAAGACGCACTATAAAATATTAATTGAAAATGGCTTTACTCTTAGACTATGAAACAATGAATGTAATATGAAATCGTGTACCAGTGTTTGACTGAAATTTCTGCAAATTTACTTTGCATATGTTGTAATGGCTCTTGCTCTTTCTGCATGAAAGAGAATAAACTTTCAGAAAGCAAAAAATTTGAAACCATCAGCTACATTTTTTTTTATCTGTTTTGACTCCTTATGATTATAAAATCTTGATTTATTTCCTTGCAAAAACTTTTGTATCTGTAAAAACAATCACCGACTTACCATCTTACGTATGCAGTCTAATAGAGCTTTCTTACAAATTGACAAAAGGTACGAACGAACGTAAAGGGAGCACGTATTTCATTTCCACAATAACAGTTAGAAGAGTCTTTGTTTTATCCAGTAAAACAGCATTCTTTTCTAAATCAAGTTTATTTTTCAAAAATAATGATATCGTAAATAATACACGATTTTTATATAATCAAACAGAGAAAAATAGTGTCAAATACACTTACGTCCGATACATTATCCACGAGTACACACATTTCCGCGGGATTTTTTTAAGCACGAGTTTCACGATTAACATTTCAATGGCATTATTGAAGTACGTTTAAGATTCACATTTATTTTTATTTTTTATAGTAAACTTTCAGCAAATTGTCAAAGTGGAATATCGAGATTTGCTAAAAAAAATATGCTACAATGTTTTTTAAAAAGAAATGTTAAATAAATCTAGAAAAACAGATTTTGTATATCAAGAAAATAAATCTACAATTTTGTGGATTTTATGATGACGATTTAACAGTACACATGTTTGGAAGATAGACGCAAAGTTGTCACTTATCGTCCAGTGGCTAATATTTCATGAAGGTTCAGGACAATAGGCAAAACGTAATTATACACTAAAACAACCCTCCAATTGCTCCGGTGTATCATATATACACATTAAAGGGGGAGCAATGAATATTACCAGGGGAGAGGCGATGACTCAAAAGTTATTAAACGAGCACCAGCATATGGCATAGTTTGAAGATCATCTTGTTTTCTTCATTTTCATTTTATTATTTTGATCGTTGTAAATTTTGAATCAAGGAAGTATTTGTGCTTTGATTTTTCCCATTTTTCTGTAAGGGAAGAAGACAATGTATTTGCTTTGACTTTTTTTAGGTTAAACAGTGCAACATTGTAATATTGAATAGGTTTTTAGTCTATTAGAGGAAATGTTTTCGTCTGACTACTCTATATTTAGGATATTTTTAAGTGTTATCTCCTCCGACCTGGTGGTATCATATTTTAACCTATCGTACGTCCCGAAATCCTAAATATATCCCGAGAAAAATCCAATATTTAATAAGTGTCGTTGCATGTAGGATAATTGTCCGAAGTTCCACGACTATAATTATTTAAATATGTCAAAAGAAAGGATCCCTTAAACGAGTCTTACGTATGATTCGTCAAGCATACGTACCTTTCGTCAATTTGTAAGAAAGCTCTATTAATACATAAGTTTTCACCTTTTTAACGGTCTAAACATGATTTTGGGAAAAGAAAGACAATCAAAATTAATAATTTTCACTTTCATACGTACAATGTATGTTACAATGACGTTTGAAAGGTATAAATAACATGAAGTTGACGCTTCATACGTACAAATACCATTGTTAAGTTACATTTAATGAATAAAGTAGATACTTATGTAGCTTGTGTTGTTTTCTCTTATATAACATAAGTGGCCTGGATTATGATCTTAATACATTCGTAGACATATATATGAGTGTTGTTTTATTGTAGGCTGGATTCACATCATTACACGCGGCTGCTTGGAGAGGACATCTGCATGTCGTACAATGGCTGATCGAAGAATGTGGAATGGATCCCCTGGATAAGTCACTGGTAATATTGGATGTTTGATACTGCAATATGATAAATAGTAAATCATTACAAACATTACTTACACATGTTACAATAATCAACCGTCAACCATTACAGACCCATAGTCAACAATTAAACATAATTAAACATAGTTAGGTGTGTATTTCTTAAGATCGCATGATCCTTCTGAAAGAGAAAATGTTACTTTGCAAATGTGTTTTGATTATTTGTTTTCTTTACATTGGATAACTGTCTCATTTAATTTTCCACACTTGTTTAATATTCAGGACCGCAAAGAACGTTTATTTGATATTTTTTATAAAGAAATTTCAGTTTCTTATTTACATGGAAGTACAGTCTCACACATTTTGGTGAGATTTAGATAACTAACAGTAGAAATGCATATTTAATCCTTGTGTACAGGCTTATGCAGTTAAAACATTTTAGTCCTATTCTTTCGGATACGCAATTGCTTTGGAAAGTTTAAAAACTAATTATACTAAAAGCAAATCTCAAATAGAAAATATTTAAAAATGCATAAGAAAAAATGTGTATCAAAAAATGTTTGGAAGAATCTTAAAAGAAAGAAAGTTCAAATTACCCGATGCAAACTTTAATTATTATCCAGACGTTGAAATCAAAAGTTATCTGCATTTAACATAAGATGTCTTTGTGTCAAGAATTTGCGTAGTGGAATCATGCATGCAAAGAAATAGATTGCATATGATAGATACTCTGATTGGTATTCAAATTCCAGTGGCAACTATTAGCAAGATCTGCTTATCATTCCGGAGCACCTGATATCAACCCCAATTGTTGGTGGGGTTCGTGTTGATGAGTCCTTAGTTTTATTTGTTGTGTCTTGTTTTCTATTATTTGTCTGTCAGTCTTTTTCTTTTTTAGCTAAGGCGTTGTCAGTTTCTTTTCGATCTATGAGTTTGACTTGCCCCTCTTTTACATACAAACCATAAGAAAACCGTCGTATTGATGTAACGTGTTTTGTATAAGCATAACTTGCCAGGTCAGACTTTTCATTAACTTTATGATAAGGCTATAGGCAGAAAAGTTCATATACAAAGACAACATTAACAAAGTTAAGTGCATTGTTTTTCCTTCTTTGTAAATGCCATTTGCGATACTGAAATACCATTATCGTTCATTCTTTTGTTTTTCAGTAAGCAAGCAACACTTAGTTATATTTTTATTCTGTTATTACCTCCTTTTGCGAATATGAAAAAATGTTTCGTGAATGTTGATTATATATCTTCACAGCCACACACACGCACATACACACAGCAATATCACAGCTAGAGATCAGCACTAAGTCTTTAAAAACAACAAAAACTGTTTATACGACAGTTGTTTTCCATTCGTTTGATGTGGTCGAACTTTTGAATTCACCATTTGTTAAGTGATTTCCGTTTTGAAATTTCTATGGAGTTCGGCATTTTAGTTCATTTAATTTTCATTGAATTCGTTGTTCCGATGGTCTTTTCTGGATTTACCTCAAACAATAAAATGACTCAAGATTTGTCAAGTTCTCAATGTTCCACGTCAAGGAACGTTGTGAATGCATTAAGCAGAGAGATGGCAACACTTTCCTATCCTATAATGTAATCATTCTTTATAGAGTTTGCATACATTTATATTACCGTTGTCACTTCTTGCTTTCATTTTTTCCCCGAATAATTTCAACAACCAAAAAAACAACAACAAAAAAACAACATAATTTTGAGAACAAAAGCTTGTCCCTGAAAAAGTTTCCCAAACGGAATTAAAGGCTAGCGATTTAAAGTACAGCTTTTTGTTAAGAAAAATGCTGGTTAGCTTGACACTAATTTAACTTTTGCAAATTTCAGTTTACCACTCTTGCTTACAATTTTTTTCTAAATTGACATAAAAGTAGCTCCGCTGACAAGGATCTGACAACACTCCGTTACACTTTTTGTTCTGGCATTTATTACATCATCATAAGAACTGTATGTCTTTAAATTGTGTAAGACGTGTAAGGTACTGTACTACAACACCAGAGGATCACGAAACAGAAAATAGAACAGAGTGTTGTCAGATCCTTGTAAGCTAAGTGTGGACACAAGATTTATATTGCAATGAGATTGAGAGGTATCAAATACCAACATCGTTTTTTAGAATGACATAGCATCGACATCACAATATCCTGTTGTTCTCGGGACGTACACAAGACAACAATACTAAACATGTGGTAGTGTATTAGAATGAAGGGCACCAACATTGTTGTAAACTAAAGACTTGTTCTATTTCTGTTTCCACAACTTGTCCTCCTCTTTCCTTGTAGACGTATTTTATTTTTTTTTGCGTTTCGGTATATCACGTTACAGCAATGTGTAGCTTATCACTTTTGTCAATGCGTAGCTTTCAACTTTGAAATGAGCATTTAGTGAGACAAAACTGTATATGTAGGATCACTCAGTTCAATATAAATAAACAGTTTTGCCATGAGGGCATGATACGTCCGTCGCGTTTTCAAGAATAAAGTTTAAAAACTTTTCAATGCTATATCAGAAATTTATGAAAAAAAAAACTAAAAAAAGGTTATCTTAGAAGTTATAAGCGAGTTATCAAAGTTTCAAGAAAAACGCGTGAATCACTTTATAGATATAGTCCAAAAGCTGGAAAATCTATATTTTCTATGAATAAAATCCCATAAATGACAAGCGTTATATCTGAATATATTCTTCTTTGGTGTACCTGTACTATTTCCGTCGTTGAAGGATACCCAATAGCCTTTGTGATTATAATACTAGTTCAAGGGACTAACGAATCTTAATGATTGTAAACAAATACTCGTCAATCTCCGACTATCACGTGTTATCTAGGCGTGTTGGGTTTTCATTGTACTTAACAGGGCAAGTGTATTGTACATCTCACATGTCCCTTTATTTATACAAAAAATCATCAACAATTTGATTATATATATAATTTGCATATAAGGGAAGAACTTTACATGATTGATTGAGAGGACTTACGTTAGTGGATCTTGACGTTGTTATGTTTTCGATGGACGATGTTGACCGAACCACTTTTTCTAACCAATGTAGATGGTGGAGTTTATAACACAATCCAGTTAGTCGTTGGACATATTTATTTTTCACTTCATGTTGATCGTTAAATTTAATAATAAACACAAAACATTAATGAAAATGATATTAAGATATGTTATTAACTTATTTTTGTTTATCTAATTTCATTGTGTAACTATTTTGGCATTCAGTAACAAATACATTCATGCAGCAGTCTAACTCGATCACACATATATACAATTTAAGTGTGATAGAGGTTACGAGTGTGAACAATTAAATTCCTTAGCACCAATCTGAAAGAATCATAAGGATTAAACGCATTTGAAAAGAATTTGTTGGTGTATAAACTGGATCAATTCATTACAAACATATCATGAAAGTTCTTTTATTTGTTTGTTGGTAAATTGGTCGTGTTCATACACAATTTAATTCTTTAAAAGGCGATTAATCCTAACGTGTACTGGTTATAGCTCCATGATGAAGACTGTATTTTGACCTATAATGGTTTACTTTTTGTAAATTGTTACTTGGATAGAGAGTTGTCTCATTGGTACTCATACCACATCTTTCTATATATATGGTTATGATAAAGCCCCAATGCAATAACCCCCCGGACATTTGCCTAATTCTATGTCAGTTGTATTTCCTCCTTTAAATATTAATCATCTGGCAGTATTTTCTGTCCCTTCCCCCCTAAGGATTTTCTCATCACCTGTAATTGTAAATCATGTCTAACGGAAATCACCAAAATACACTCTTCTTCGAATATCCAACTTCAAAAAACGGTTTTAGAATATTCAGTTTCTACTGCGGCTATTGAAAATATCAATTTATAATTTGTTAACGTTCGAAGCGCCATTCTGAATTTTGTTCCTTTGAAACACTGACCTTTCTATAGATATAGTGGGGCCATTGGTTTTCTTAAATAAACTCATCATAGATACCAGGACTAAATTTTGTATATACGCCAGACGCGCGTTTCGTCTACAAAAGACTCATCAGTGACGCTCGAATCCAAAACAGTTAAAAAACCAAATAAAGTACGAAGTTGAAGAGCATTGAGGACCAAAATTCCTAAAAGTTAATGGTTTGTTTGAATTTGTAAATTTCGTCGCCATATTTTGTTTCAGAATGGAAATGAAAAAAATAATCATGTAATGGGATCGGAGCTTTATTATTATTGTTTTATTTCGATACTTAGAAGGTTTGTAAATTTCAAATAAGTTGAATTTTTATTCTTCTCATTATGGAACTTGGTTTGACATACCATATTTTTAAGCGTTCTATTTATTCTTCTCATTCTGCTATTTTTTTCTTGTGAATACTGCGCTTAAATGATTACAGCGCGGGGCTGATATGCTTAAAGTTCAGATTTATTCTGAACAGATCTTGTGTTTTTCTTGTCCTACGATAAATTGGTATTATGATTGGATATCTTAGATTAAGTGGTAAGATGCAATTCAGCCCTAGCTTTTAATTTTTAACAAGCTTCCAAAACAATATCAAATTCTTTTTCTAATATAAATGTTCCCTTTCTTTTTTGCTGTCAGTTGTTTTTGAATGAATGGGTATCTTAACAGTTAACAGTTTTACGATTAATAGAGGTCTTTAGGACTCTTAGATTACAACGATTTCATAACATGTAATCTACAATATTATATTTTCTAACTGTCATGACAGAGTCTAGTGACAATTAACATTTTATTTAAGCCAACAAGTATTCGGTATTAATCCTAAATATCGTATTCTTGTTAGAATATGACCACAAACATGACAAAACAAAAAAAATATGGCCTTTGTCTGGCTAAAGTAGCAGAACGAACATTTCTGGAAGTTCAAACAAATGCCTATCATAACTAAGGAGCGCAGTTTTTTTTAATATAAACATAAGCAATGAGTCAATCCGTCATCATTTAGCATTTTTAAAATTTTAATTGAGAAAACTGCTGCTAAGTAATATTTTAGATAACCACAAAATTATTCGTTTATCTCATGGTTCATAATGAAACAGACTGTGTGAATTTTTGACAACGAAAAATAGAAAAAAAAATCTTGACATACAACCTTGAAACAATAGATGAATGTACTCTGGAATCTGATGTTCAGAATTGTCGTTTGTTGATGTGGTTCATAAGTGTTTCTCGTTTCTCGTAGTTTTATATTGATTAGACAATTTGATTTTCTTCTTTGAATGGTTCTTTCCAAGTCCGTTTTGGGCCCTTTATAGATTGCTGTTCGGTGTGAGCTATGGATCTGTGTTCAAGACAATCATTTGACTTACAATGGTTTACTTTTATAAATTGTGACTTGGATAGAGAGTTTTCTCATTAGCACTCATACCACATTTTAGTATATCTTTAAATAAAGGCAACACTAGTATACCGCTGCTCAAACCTCATAAATCCATGGACAAAAAACAAAATCGGGGTAACAAACTAAAACCGAGGGAAACGCATTAAATATTAGAGGAGGACAACGACCTAACACTAAAATGTAACACACATAGACAAAATCCCACGAGAATAACAAATATAACATATATATATAACATCAAAACCAAATACATGAATTTTGGATAGACAAGTACCGTGACACGTCTTATCGCAATGTGAATCTACACTCAAAAATAAGAGAAAACAAACGACACAACGTTATAATGTAATACACACAGAAACGAACTATAATATAACAATGGCCATATTCCTGACTTGGTACAGGGCATTTCTAAAGGAAAAAATGGTGGGTTGAACTTGATTTTGTGGCATGCCAAACCTCGCACTTTTATGGCCATGTGAAATATAACATCAAAATGACAACACAGGACTACAATATAATTAAATTGGAGAACACAATTGACAAAGAATCAAACGAACAACAGCCAACAAAAGGCAACAAGTTCAGAATTTTAATACGCCAGAACTGTATTTTGTCCACACAAGACCTACGTGTGACGCCCAGATACAAAAGTTTGAAAGCCGAAACGAGTACAAAGTTGAACAGCATCGAGGACCAAAAGATCAACATACATGTTTATGTATCATCACCTTTCGGGTTCACAAACATATATGGTAAAACTGATGTTGAGTGAACGTTAACATGTATACAGCAGTCCAACAAAACACAAAATAAAAGTACATGTGCATATCTTGACAAATTGGGTATCTCTATGTCAAGCCTTAAACCGCACTGAGACTTAATATATCAATTAGCATTTGTCTTGAGCATATTTTATGTTGATTACAACGATAATATCGGTAAGCTACTCTTGCTTTTGTGTATTCAGCCCTTATTTTATTGATTTTGTATTTAAATTGTTTCAAAGAACATTCGCTCAGTGAATGTTCACTTATGTTAATATGTCTTTTGATTGAGTTGAACCATTTCAATTGATATTTGTAGTACACCTTTCTTGGTTGTAATGTTACACTATAGTTTTAGATGAGGGTTAAGGTTTGTACCTATTAAAACGTTCAAAACCGCTGCATTTGTTTGCACCTGACCTAAGTCAGGAATTTGATGGCCAGTAGTTGCCGTTTGATGATGTGGTTCATAAGAATTTCTCGTTTTTTTTACACATGTTAGACCGTTGGTTTTCCCGTTTTAATTAATTAACACTAGTAATTTTTGGGGCCCTTCATCGCTTGATGTTCGGTGTGAGTCAAGGCTCCTTGTTGAAAACCGTACTTTTACAAATTGTGTTTTTGGTGAAGAGTTGTAATGAGCACTCATACCCCATCTTCTTATATTAATGAATAATAATCTCTACTGGTATTGTGCTGGCAAAGTCCTTGAATTAGATTTAACTGGACTCATAATCTCACAAATGCATGCGTTGTCTGAAATATAAAATAAATATTTAGTAGGCAGAGTAACAAGGTTGATAAAACATTTTTATATCATTTTATTAAATGGAAATATTCAAAGTTACCTTGCAATAAATTAATCAACAGAAAGTTATTATTTGAATATTAGTACAAAAAATAGTATATGAAGCTTCGAACTAAAAAAAGTTCAGTACAATTGAAGGCCTAGTGTAACACTGAACTATGTGTATGTGAACTTTCTTATAAAAGAAAACCGAACATTTTATTAACAATATATTCATACATGTACAGCTATATAATCATTATTTTCCAGTACTCTCATTCGCCGTTATAAATATTCTTATCATCTTTTAATTTGTTTTTATCTGATATGATACCGTTTGTTCCGTCGGATCAATGTTGGTCCTATCTGACATCATTTTTATTCAATTTGATTTATTGTCTTCTCCTTTTTTGATGTTTTCCAATAGGATTTGTTATTATATAGATATAGGAAGATGTGGTGTGAGTGCCAATGAGACAACTCTCCATACAAATAACAATTTAAAAAGTAAACCATTATAAGTTAAAGTACGGCCTTCAACACGGAGCCTTGGCTCACACCGAACAACAAGCTATAAAGGGCCCCAAATTTACTAGTGTAAAACCATTCAAACGGGAAAACCAACGGTCTAATCTATATAAACAAAACGAGAAACGAGAAACACGTTTATATTACATAAACAAACGACAACTACTGTACATCAGATTCCTGACTTAGGACAGGTGTTATTATGTCTATAAGATGAAATGTTATCCTATAGAAGTGATTTAACAATGGAAAGACTAAGTTGAGAAAAAAAAACCATCCAATTAATTTCTTTGATCATAAGAGAGATAAAACTCCGGTAGTAAATATATCATTTGGGATTTTTTTGGAATCGCAAAGGATTTGATAGGAACATTCTTTTTGTCATATTAGCTCTTCAAAGACATACAATGTTGCTAACATGTGGTTGACCAACATAGACACATATCATTTTGTACTCAGATAAGTGATGATTAGTAAAAGAAACAGTATTATTGAGAAATGTAACACTTTAATCATCATTACAGGACGGGGAAACAGTATTACATTTGGCAGCTCGGAGAGGGCACTTTGAGTTAACAAAATGGCTGATTGAACAAAAAGGAATGGATCCAATGGTTAAATCAGCAAAGGTAACATTTTTGCATTTTGTTTATGTTTAGTTTTAGATTACTTTCATAAGGTTAGGATATTTTTTTATCACTGTATTCAAATCTAAAAGGACTTAAAATGATGAATGCAAAAAACAAAACTACTTCATTATATGAAACAAGCCACCAATCAATAAACTATCATCTGCCCTTAACTCCATTGAAAATGCAACAACCAGTTATTTTTTTGTTTAAATTATAAATATTTTTAAATCATATGCTTGGTCATGAAAGATGCATGGACATTCAGTTAAGCACGTGTATAACATGTACAATTAGGTTCAGTGTATTTCTATGACGTAGCGATGTTAAAAGTATAAATGTTATGATTGAGCCGTTTTTTCAGCATTTAACACGACTCTACAATCGTTCTGACAGCAATATCGTTTAAATCAAAACAGTACATCGGAATTTCCGAGTTCAAATGAAAATCACATTGATATGTGCTCGTTATAGTTAAAAAGATATCTAACCTTTGCCAATGGACGCTACAAATAAATTAAAGAAATAGTCAGCGACATGTACATCACATCTATGCGTTTTATGAATTATTTCGATTCTTATAGTCCAAATACGATCATTAAAAAAACTGAAGCGAGGGTGGATATACCGTGTGTGTGGCTGTTCTATTTTACCAGCTGTTATATAAACAATAAAAAAAAATCTGGTATCTATACAGCTTGTATGTATATTTCTTATATAACCGCTAAACAAAAAAATTGTTTATTTCTTTTTGTTTTCAATCCCAACATTTGCCATTATTGATTTTCATTGTTTTTTTGGAAGCTACACACATTTCAACCTACATTAAAACTCAATTCAATGCAATATTATCTGAATTTGTAGTATTAAAACAATAAAAAAAAATCTTCAGCTTTAGGGTTTTCATTTCGAATGACGTCATGTTTTGAAATAACTGTAAAGAGCAAAAAACGTTTAAGGAATTTCTCGGATTTCCCCGTTTCAATTAATTAACAGTGTGAGTCAAGGCTCCTTGTTGAAGACCGTAATTTTACACATTGTGTCTTTGGTAGAGAGTTGTAATGGGCACTCATACCACAATGCATTGTGCTGGCAAAGTCCTTGGATTAGATTTAACTGGACTCATAATCTCACAAAAACATGCGTTGTCTGAAATATAAAATAAATATTTAGTATGCAGAGTAAAAAACTTTATAAAACATTTTGATATCATTTTTATTAAACGGAAATATTCAAAGCTAACTTGCAATATGTCAAAAATTAATCAACTGAAAGTTATTATTTGAATATTAGTACAAGAAATAGTATATGAAGCTTCGAACTAAAAAGTTCAGTACAATAGAAGACTTAGTGTTACACTGAAATACGTGTATGTGAACTTTCTTATATAAGAAAAAAACGTTTTATTAACAAAATATTCATACATGTACAGATATATAATCATTATTTTCCAGTACTCTCATTCACCGCTATCAGTATTCATCTGTTAATTTGTTTTTTATCTTATATGATACAGTTTGTTTCGTCGGATCAATGTTGGTCCTATCTGACATAGTTTTTACTCAATTTGATTTATTGTCTCTTCTTTTTTATGTTTTCAAAAAGGATTTGTTATTATTTCTATAAGATGAAATGTTATCCTATAGAAGGGATTTTACAATGGAAAGACTTTGTGGAGAAAAAAAAAAAACATTCAATTTTTTTTTTATCATAAGAGAGATAAAACATCGGGAGTAAATATATCATTTGGAAATTTTTTGAAATCGCAAAGGATTTGATATGGACATTCTTTTTGTCATATAAGCTGTTCAATGACATACAATGTTGCAAACATCTGGTTGACCAACATGGACACACATCGTTTAGTACCCAGATAGGGATGATTGGTACAAGAAACAGTATTATTGAGAAATATAACACTTTTATCATCAATACAGGACGGGAAGACAATATTGCATTTGGCAGCTCAGAGAGGAGAATTTGAGTTAACAAAATGGCTGATAGAAGAAAAAGGAATGGATCCCATGGTTGAATCAGCAAAGGTAACGATTTTGCATTATGTTTATGTTAAGTTTTAGATTACTTTCATAAGGTTAGGAGATTTTTTTATCACTGTATTCAAATATAATGTACATCACATATATGTTTTTTATGAATTATTTCGATTCTTATAGGCCAAATATGATCATTAAAAAAATTGAAGCGAGGGTAGATATACCGTGTGTGTGGCTGTTCTATTATACCAGCTGTTATATAAAGAATAAAAAAAATCTGGTATACATTCAGCTTGCATGGATATTTCTTATATAACCGCTAAACAAAAGATGTGTTTAGTTCTTTTGTTTTCAACCCCAACATTTGCCATTATTGATTTTTATTGTTTTCTCGGAAGCTACAAACATTTCAACCTACATCAAAACTCAATTCAATACAATATTATCTAAATTTGTAGTATTAAAGCAATAAAAAAAATCTTCAGCTTTAGGGTTTTCATTTTGAATGACGTCATGTTTTGAAATAACGCTAGTGAGCCAAAAACGTTTAAGGCATTTCTCGGAATTCTATTTTATTAACATGTTGTACATTTTTCCGAGCTCTAATGCTTTCTGTTTCAGACTAAGATTTCAATTTCAAGTTTGTAATCAGTATAGCGTTTGCACATAAGTTACGATACATGTGGATTTACGTTTGATGTATCTTGTAACAGTCGTTTTTATGTACACACCTTAACCCGCGGTTAGTATAGATTTTCGAGAATTTTAACACGAAATTGTTCACAAAGCGAAAGAAGTACGTCATATTAGAATTTTAATTCATCTATCATCCACTAAGATTTGTTATAATGTGTAAGTCATTTAACCACTATATGAATTTTCCATTGTGGTAAAGAGGCAAAATAAATGTCACAACATTCAATTATATTCCTACGTAACGATCACATAGCTTTAAGAGCCTTTTTTTTCTAAACGACGTTTCTTCAGCAAAAGTGGTCAATACTTTAAGATCGAGTGGATACTTATCTGATAAAAAAAAAAGTAGACACGACATGATTTATATATATGTGTGTTTTAAAAATTTTAATAAACCCAAAAACACTCATCTGAAAACATGTTTTATACAGTTTTGCTGGTCAAAAATATGATTAATCGGGATTTTTCGGCAAAGTAATCCAGAGCTTTTGAAAATCACTTATTTTTTATTTCATACTGTTCACGTGATCACGCATATGCAATATGTAACTGGTCTCAATCTGGATGATGTCATCACATTTCATGATATGGCGGTATTAACAAAAATTCACTCCGTGGTTCAAGTTTCTGAAATTTTGATAATTTTCTATCCTGGATTTCTTATCTTGGAAAATGTTTATATTAATTTTGCTTGTTACGGCATCTAGAAAAGTGAGAACTTTAATCTTATTTAGAAAACACTATTCCCATTTGTAGTTTTGCACCATTTGTTTTACACTTTCAAGACTTTGAAATGGTTTACGTCAATGAGACAACAACCCAACGACAAAAACACTCACATCAGTGCCTCTTGTTATAGGAAATGTTTTTTTTTATAAAGATCATATATATTTTGTTCACTTGTTTCTGTAACATTGACAATACATACATTTTGATTGGTGAAATGTAGATGTATTACAACCAAAGTGGGGTGTATATTTTTAAATATCACATAACTGAGCGGGTAATAGAGCAGGTTGTTACCCCTAAAAAAAATGTTGTTAATCGCAGATATTATATTTAGTATACTGAATGTTCTGTCATTACCGTCTTTTATGTTTAAAATTGAAATTAATTAATTATGACATCATGTACACAAGAATGTTAGGGCCATTAGTAAAGTAATAAAAGTGAAACAAAATGTTTTTATGTTGACAGTATTTAAGGTGTAATACCACCATTGATTTTCCCCTATTAGTCTTTGTTAAATTTGCACTTTTCAAAAACATGTGCAGAATTTATCTTTGTTTCAAATAAAGAAATACTTGGCATGAGTAAAGTTTTATCCTGTCCAGTACTATAGAAAAAAATTCACATAACATTTCATTGCATATAAGAAAATAACCATAATTGGAAGTTAACCAATCATATTCCTCCCCTGTGTGTATCTGTGTACAAGGTTTAGTCACCATGTAACCTCAAGATTACAAAATTTTCTGTAGAAATCCCAAATAAAAAATAATGGTGTTTTGAAATACCCAAGACATATGTTTATGACACAGAAATGTTTTTACTGCAATAAAATGTAGGATTAATTACCTGCAACCGTCAAATTCAAGGGAATATTTTTGTAGACCTACTTTCGTATACAACCGGATGTGACGTACCATGATTTGTTGGTATTACATCTTAAGAAAATCCGGAAACCGAAATGTAGAACTTTCTTTAAAATTGTTGATGTAAATTCAATTCAATGTCTTTTAATGATCAATTGTTGAGGGTCTACACGAAAGGGTGACATAAAAAATTGCCTGCCGCGGAGCCATAATATAGATTTACCATTAAAACGTTTAATCCCGCTGCAAATGTTTGCACCTGTCCTAAGTCAGATATCTGATGTAAAGTAGTTGTCGTTTGTTTATGTAGTTCATACGTGTTTCTAGTTTCTCGTTTTTATATAGATTAGACCGTTGGTTTTCCCGTTTGAATGGTTTTACACTAGTAATTTTTTGGGGCCCTTTATAGCTTGCTGTTTGGTGTGAGCCAAGGCTCCGTGTTGAAGGCCGTACCTTGACCTTTACTGGTTTACTTTTATAGATTGTTATTTGGATGGAGAGTTGTCTCATTGGCACTCATACCACATCTTCCTATATCTATTAATTGTCTCTCTCAATAAATTCAGGTATACATTGGTTGTATATCTGTTTGTATTGGTGTGTAGTTTTTTACAATGAAATCGGTGGGCAATTTATTACAGTATTTCTTGAATGATTGGAAATGTATAATTTGTTGATATAACTAGAAGTCTCTGTTCATTAATGCGGTATGGATTTTGCTAATTGTTGAAGGCAGTACGGTGACATTTATTTGATACAAGTTCTTCATTTGGTCCCTGATGGAGAGTTGCCTCATTGCCAATCATACCACATCTTCTTATTTTATATTGACGTAGCGTGGTTGAGATCTAGCAAAGATTCCTTGTTCAAAGCGGCTTTAAGGGCATGAGGTATTGAACTACATGTATCTGTGAGTAGGGAGTTTTGACTGAATCTTGAAATCATAGTGTGACTTTGAGATCAATGACAGCTGTGAGAGTTTTCAGGTAAAAAAGGAAGACAGGAGAAGACCTCAAATGACAATTGCGAGTAATATGGTATTTCACTCGAACTTGCATGTTTTCATATAAACACGATCAAATTTTTAGTTTAACAATTATTGTAATTTTTGTATTGTTTGATTATGCGGGAATATATATATTTTTTTCTTTCTCTCTTTTTTTCTTTTGGAATGGTGCTCTGTGATAGATATCTTCACTTTACAATATATAAACCTATAAAGTATTACGTTCGAATAGTTTTAAGAAAATTCTACGAATAGGCTTTCCCGTAGATTTTTATACACAAATATTTTCGGAATTCAAAACTGAATGGTATTTTGCCAAATAGTGAAACAAATAAGTTTACCTTAACTTAGTGGATACAATGTACCAACATTGCGTTCAAAATTGTTGAGACACTCAAATCATTGAAGGAACAAAAATATTTTCATTTTTCATATCCTTGATTTTCCATGGTAATGGCGGCCGTGATGAAATTCCTTAAAGATTGATTGATTGATTGTTTGCTTTACGTCTAGTTGCAAATATTTGATACCGGACGAGAGGAAATAAACAAAAAATACAATAGTCAAGTTGTTATAGTGGTCGAACGGAATAAAGACCGAGAAATTTGAAAAACAACTGGTAAATTAGCATTTATTGAACAGGAACAGAAAGTTCTTTTTCGCAACATGCCATCTACCTCAAATAGTTGTTGCTACGTGAGACTTCGAATTTATGGTCCCCATTCTGACAGGCCGTGGCTACGTACCTATACACCAATATAAGAGCAAAACGGACGCCGTATTTTGCAAGGGTTACCCGCTGGACGGAAGAAACAAATGACCCTGATTCTGTTTATCAGTCACTCTTCGAAAAATTCCTAGTAGAATTCGTATATAGGCAACTTGCTGTCAAGTTTTATTATGTTTGATATAAAAACCTCTAGGAAATTGAGAGGACATCTAGTCATTTAATACAAATAGTTATTATAAGAATTAAAGATACTGCAGCAAAGTCCACAAATCTAAACTACCCCCCAAGATAGTGGGAAAGTGAAATTAAATATTCAGAAGAGTTCTAGTACGAATTGCGGAAACAAAATGGCCATCCCTCCATAACATAAAAGAAAAACCAACTGTTATTTTTTATAACAAAGCAAAATAGAAAATGCATAATAGCATCATATGGTTAACATTGAAATGAAGTGTAATTAAATTGTTAAACGGGGATAAGAAGGAGTTCCGAAAATTGGTAACCCCTTAATAAAATGACAGCACGGTCATTGCTTTGGTAAGAGAAACTCGAATAATAACTTATACCAAACAAACCAAACAAGTTGCTTTCTTTGAAAAAAGAAAAGCAACAATACGTGAACCCGAGACAGCTGACTGGTCACCAAAAATATGTTGCTAAATTTTTGTTTGCTTTTGAATTGAAATGATTTACTGTGAATAGAATCACTTAATGATGATGTTAAAACACCTTTATTAAAATATGTAATTGTGTGTAGATTTTTGCACAAGTCAATTGAAAACAATGTTAGATAGATGTGAATAGAAAAGTGTATATATACAGCTACTATATGTATTTGAATATACATTTTAAGGCTCGACTTTTTTATTCATTACTTGATAGTGTACATCATTTTTTCATAACCTTTTTACAAATCCCAGTTTCTACAGACCGGATGTCTAGTGCAAATTGCACAAACCAATCGCAATATAAATTTAAACACTCAGTTTGCTTTATAATTCGGATGCATTCATTTTATCTATCATATCTTCATATTTTGTTTCCTGGATGCCTTTCATTATTCTCAACTCGTTAGAAGCTGTCTGTGCTCATGGTAGTTATTGTATAGATGTGATGTGAAACCCTGTGGCATGCAACTTATGAGAAGGTTTCGTTTATTTTTCTTTAGAGTAACACATTAACTTCATTGAGACCACTTATATAGAGAATTATTTTGGTCTCCTAAAAGATCTCAAGTTTTAAGGATTTCCTGATTTAACATACATCTATCCACATATTCTACAGGAAAACTTGGTTTTGAAGAATATCTTATTTTCAGAAATTTTATGAATACCTTAACATACACTCAAAAGAACCAATTTATATAAAAAGATATGTAGATATAAAAAGAGACCAGGATTAAAATGTTGTACGCCAGACGCCAGTTACGTCTACAAAGAATCATCAGTGACGCTCGAATAAATAAAGTTAAAAACGCCAAATAATTTATTCTTTGGGTAAAAAATCCTTAGCATTTCGAAAACGTCAGAGTTTATCATAGGACAGTGACTCACAGTAATGATGACCGTGTCTGAAAGTCACATGCCAAGCTCATACTGCCATGTCCTGAATTAAGATAAAAAAAGCGAAAATTCGCATTCACGAGCAAAATTAATATTTGTACATGCACGTGGTATTTTTGCGCAAGAAATAGAAAGCATACGCACTAATACTATGGATAAGAATACGCATTTGCGTCATTACATATATTAATTTAATAGTTGAATTCTGCTGTTAAACTAACTACCTCAAGTGTTTTGACTCCGGATTAATTGACATTTTATTCGGAATTTTTGTGAACGCAAACGATAGTGTGCGTGTGAACAGGGTAATGTATAATGTGAATGAATCAAGACGTGTAGGATAGCTGGTCAACATAAGGAATACAATTTTTGAAATCGTACCATAGTACAAGTATTTAGATGCTATAAGGCTGAACTATTAAAACAAACAAACAAACAAAAATTTGAAATTTTATCATTAACATGATTAACATATATTCCTGTTAGTGATTTTTTTTCGGATAAAATAGAATATAATACCAATAAACACAAACGTCAAGTATTTACAGATGGACATTTTATTTTTCAAATCAATCTCTTTTTAAAGTCTAACATTTCACTATACAGTATGTATATATTGTTATACAAAATATAAGCAGAGACTTATAAATCCGTACTAAAAGATATACTGTTCCCAGCTCTAAATGAGCTAATTTTTTTTTTTAATTATATCGTCGCATGTCAATGAATTTAATCGTGAACATTTTGAAATCCCGTTTAATTAATGTACGCCATGGGCGAGGGGGGATAGGACCTTTATCGTGACTCCGGTATCGGGTGTTTTTAAGCTCGGGATTTCGGGATTGACCCTTTCGGGATCCGGGACTTCTTTTTTTTCAAATTTTAGGACCTCGGGATTTTGTGTTTTTAAGCCCAAAATTGCGGGATCAGGACCCCTCCTACCCTCCCTCATGGCCTTCTGGTTTCAAGTTAAACGTGGAATAAATTATACAAACTCTCAGACAGATTCTTGTGAAATTAATTTCCTCAAAATCATTAATTAACAGATTAATATAAAAAAATAAAAAAATATTTCGAAGATTTTGAAAACAAATAATAAAATTAAAAAAACCTACCCTTTGCAGTTCAATTGTACGTATGTTTGGGATTGCAGCAATCTTCCAAAATATCAGAAATCTGTACTAGAAGTTTCTTGTGTCCTTATCCAGAACATCTTAAACAGTTTTTTCGTCACCAATGTAAAGATGCATCCATCGCTGTCAAAAAATCTTTTCAAACTGATTACCTGCTGTTTCTGAAGCCCGTGCTAGTTTTTAAAAGCAGGCGAAGCTATAAGTGTAAGGTCCGAAAAGGGTTATTTTACAGATTCTTATTAAAATAATTTCGAAGTAAACAAACAAAAATATATGAAATACACAATTTTTAACAGCGAAAGATGCGATAGGTTAAAACAGATATTTCATATTTTTTGGAAATTTTTGTGTTGTTTCGTAAATTATACCATAGTTTTTGTTGAAACCGCTCGGCAACCTCAATCGACTTCGTCTCGTGAGGTTATTGCCGGGTGTTTCAACAAAAGCTATGGTATAATTTACGAAACAGCACAAAACTGTCCAAAAGATATGAAATATCTATAACTTATGATAGTACTTAGTACATTTGTTTTGACTATAATAAAATATTAATTACGTTTTTTGTGAGATGCAAGGATACAAAATCCTTGTGAACTGAAACCATACAAGTATCTTTTCATTTACAACCGTTTTAAATTTAGATATTTAGCTAACTTTGATGTGGCATGCCTGCTCGTTGGTGCTCATAATGTTGCATGTAATTTTAATAAATGTAATGACTGTTCAAACCTGTGAAACATAATGCACGTATATATGACAATTTTAATTCTATTCTATTAAGAATAAATTCAGTCTCATTTTAAACTTTATAAATGAATATTCTCTTGGTCTGGTAGTATCTATTAATGAAATAAGATATTTTTGACAGAAAATCCTTTTGTTTGATTATCTTTCTGCTTTCTGACCCCTGTGTTTCTGACCTAAGATAAATATTTTTAACAGAAATATCGTTTTCCTAGTTTTCTTCATGCCTTCCGACATTTTCCCATTCTATGATTGAAATACAAAATATCAAATGATAAACGTTCAGAAATAATCAGTTTATTTTGGATCATTATATTTCAATAAACTATTCTCAGGTTTATTGTCACAATGCACAACATCATTCTGTATTGAATGCTACACTCACAACGCGTACAGGGACCGTCTCAAAGCATGAATTATATGATTGCGTTATTATTTTACTTGGTATTCAATAAACATTCACATTATTAAAAACATATATGTTTTGTCAAAAGGCAAATATGTTCTTACAAATAAATGATTTTTTGCCTGCAACCTAGTTTTTATTGTTTTACTTTCCAACCTACAAATGAAATTTGATTGTTAAAATATACAATGTCACATGGTAGCCTATCCATATAGGGACCGTATCAAAGACATAGATAACTACCTGTATAAATGATCGAAAATTTACGAGACGTTCCGAGAATCTTGATTCCGACGATAACGAATGACCCATGGACACTTCCAAAACTCACCAATTTATAAGCGTAAGGGGTTCACGCAAAAAAAAACTAAAATCACTATATATCGTCCACTTTAGAGAAAGGGAGGTATGATTATAATCATTAAAATGATTAAAACAAAGGATTAACAAAATTGATCAAACAAGGCTCGTTCGAGATGACATGATAAATACTACTTTTGATCAACAAATCAATCGTTCAATTATTCAATGACCACTCCATCATGAATTTATTCTATCAAAGTTGAAGTGCTGTAACTTATGACTTTTGTCATTGTTGAAGGTGGTACGCTGACCTATAGTTGATTTAATCCACGTCCATAAGTCTCTAGTGGAAAGTTGTCATTTGAAATTATTCCACATTTCTTAATTTGTATATTCAAATCAAATCAAATCAATGTTATTGTCAATTAACATTTACATTATTTTTGTGGCAATACAAATTTACACACACAACAAAACAGAATACGAGACAAATGACACAGAATCCAAAAAAAAAACTTAAGTGATAGATTCACAATATTACAATTTTCAATAGCCCTCAGTGCTTATGATCTTTTAAAAAAATAAGCATATAATTCTAACATGTCTAAAGGAAGCGAGGTTTGATATCAAAACTTATTGTTGTTCATCATTGAAATGAATTAGATGTTCATTATCTTAATGATATCATTAAATACATTTTGTCTGACATTCTGTTTTACGTTGCAATTCAGAATAAAATGTGATTCATCATCGATGACTTTGCAGGTTTTGCACAGTCTTTGTTCTCGAGGACCTTAAATGTAACGACCATTTTTTTTATTCTATGACTATGCATGGTCATTTAAACGAAGTTTATTAAAAAAAAAATTACTCCAGATAGAAAAATCATTAAACAATAAGTAAACATTTTTTCAAGTGAAGGGTTTAGTTTTTTATACAGAAAACGTTTGCTACTTTCGTCGATTTTTTATCTCTTACTGTATATAAATCTTTATAATAGTCGTTATTTCATTTTCAATTGTTGATTTTAAATGTTTTAAATATGTAAATTTCTAACAGTTGGACACTTTGTCTTTAACATGTTTAAGGTTATTGTCTGATAAGACATTCTTAGCATATGCATACCGAGAATATACACATTGCACAGTAATGGATTTTGACAGTAATGGGTTTAAATGATCAATATTCAGTCTAGCAAGCTATAATAAACAGCTACGCCATGAGCACATGGTACGCCCGTCACTTTTCAAAGAATAAAGTTCAATAACTTATCAATGTCATATCAGAAATTTATTAAAAAAAATAAAGGGATGTTACTTTATAGTTATAAACCAGTCAACAAAGTTTCATGAAAACTGCTGAACGTACATGAAATATATTGACCGGAAATGGAAAGTCACCCCCTTTTTATGAATAAAATCCCATATCTCGGAAACGTTAAATCTGAAATTTATAAAACTTAAAAGGGAACGTACGTTAATTCATATAAACAATTCACCAAAGTTTCATGAAAAATTATCAAAGCATTTTGAGTAATTGTACGAAAACTGTAACCCCCTTTTAATCAATAAAACCCCATAACTCGGAAACACGTAAAATCTCAAATTAATAAAAATCGAAAATCTCATGTTACAGCTACTAAACCACTCAACGTTCCCTCTTACACGGAACGAACACGGAACGAACACGCAAAATTCTATGTCGTGTATAAACGGAATGGAACACGGAAAAAATCTTTATATATATCTGGACAAATTTCTTTGTTTCAAAAGAGTTTTGGTTCAATATTTGGAGGTACTTTTTTATTGCAAATTTTAAGACAAAGCTGAAATATCTTCACTATATTATTTATGGTTTTCTAAAATGCTTTCATCGGCAACGTTTAGGGCTGAATATTAATTTCTAGTTTATGGGAATTTGTTTTTATAAACATCATCATAATCTATTAGTTTACCCCCCCCCCCCCCCCCATAAAAAAAGCCATTGATGAGGATGGAAGTTTTTAAAGACCTTGAGTGGCTATACAACCCTTACATACATGTATCTATAGATATGCTATGCTTATTCAAGTTAGTTTTAAACGTCAAAGTACGTGACAGTTTTTATTAACGCTTTCAGTAACTGAAAAAGCAACTGTCAGTGAATAAATCGACAACTTGTACTGGTTTTGTGTTGGTTTTTTTTTGCACAGCACATATATAAAAAAAGAGTTGGTATGATTGCAATGAGATAACTCTCCACAAGAGATCAAATGACACAGAAATTTTAACAAATTTATATATAAAGGTGACCGTACGGCCTTCAACAGTGAGCATAGCTCATACCGCATTGTCAGCTCCCTGTGATAATTTTCTTGTGATTTTTATTCTTGTGGCTTTTTTTCCTGTGACGTTATTTTCTAGGGACTTTGTGAATTTTTTCCCGGGACTTTTTTCCTGTGACTTTTTTTTCGTTTACCGTTCTCGTAACAGGTGTCACGTTATAACTACACTGTTATTGTCTGATTACCTGAAAGCTTAAACATTTCAAATAAAGGAAATAAAAATACTGAATCATATTTCTGAACAAATTTTAAACATCAAAAAAATTCAAGATCCATGTAAATATATAAATATCTTTATCAGTCTCATTTTCTAAAAATAAAATTTCCATTTGATGATTGGCAGTAGCATAATTATCTGTTGAACAACTAAGTTTGAAATGTCTGGCAAGTTTTCAAAAGATGTCCTGCAGAGTACGCCCGCTGGTTATTTTCATAAACCAAGGACCTCAAATCAAAAGACCATAGGTTTTAATTGTATTTGCTTAATGAGTTATATCACCATTCGCGTATTTTTAAATACAAGAGGGGAGAAAACTCCCTTTTACGTTCAACGTACCCTTGCAATCAAAATCAAAATCGACATGTCGCAACTAACAATTTAGTAAAAATAGTTTGTTAATATCTTATACAGTTTTTGGGAAAAAGTGAAAAAATCCATTTTCAAAAATTAGGATATGACCTTGACCTTTGACCTTAACCTAATTTTCATTTTTTTGGACCAAGGAACTCAAATCAAAAGATCCTAGGTCTTTATGGTTTACAAGATAGAAATACAAATCACATATATCAAATGCATAAGGGGAAATAACTCTCATATGGAGCGTTCATATTGCTTCGGTCAAAATAGGACAAATCATGCGAAGGATATAACGAGCAATTTTATAAAATAAATTTGTAGTAATCTTTTACGGTTGCGAAGGAGTATTGGACACAAGGAAAACAGTGTTTGGGGAGATTAATCCTTCAAAGAAAAGTATTTGGTTACGCAGGGTAAATTTAAAAAGCGCATAAACTGTTCGATTTCATATACAAAATATCTAAGCGACATATTGCAAAACAAATATTTATCGCAAGAACAAAATTAGGCGGAAGAAAAAAAAAAAATAATCAGAAGAAAAACAATAGGTCTTTCCACAGAAAAGTGGAATGACCTAATAATGAGCAAGAGTATCATATCATCTTTTGGAAAGTTTCTCGATAACTCACAACGTATAATTAGTCTCGATTTAAATTGTCAACTAACACAGTTTTATTGGAATTTATCTATGGAACATAAAATATCATCATCCTAAATATGCACGTAATATTGTGTTGCAAAAAAGTTGACATAGCCGGAGCCATACCTGTATAGGTTAAGTGATTATATGTTTCCTTTTCATCGTTGATCTCTGATTCTAATAGTATTGATTTGGTATTCGAAAAGGCAGTATCATCTTATCAATAGTAATCTCCTTTATTTACACGGTAAGGTAATACTAGAATTTAACAATTTTATTCCTCATTATTGGTGAAAATAAGATATTTGAAAGTCTTTGTTTCTTCTATCTACGTATCTTGCAATTGATTCCTATTCCGGTGGTCTATTCTGTCTGCACCCCATACAGTATACAGAGAAGGATAATATGCGAAATAAGGCGGATAATGATGACTAGGAAAACATAAAGAATATAGTTTTTGATGTTTCCTTGACAAATTCTCATAATCCCAATATTGTCGTTCGGGTTATAAAGGGTTACCCGAGCCGTGCAGATTAAATGATATATATCGACTTGCTTGGTCAATAACTTTAACTTAGTACGAGAACATATAAAAAGTATTCTCTTAACTTTGGTTTTGTTCCCAAATAGATTTTTTCTCCGATGGGATATTTCTTTCTCCCATAGAAACTTTTTCTCTGTTATGAATTGCTATAGTCTTCCATAGGATTTTTATTCTACCTTAGAATCTTTTGTTATCCCTTAGGAGTTATTTTGAACCATTAGGATTTTTTTTATCCCACACAATATTTTTTCAGTAATGAAATCCCTTACTCATATGGAGCGTTCGTATTGCTTCGGTCAAAATAGGACAAATCATGCAAATGATATAACGAGCAATTTTATAAAATAAATTTGTAGTAATCTTTTACGGTTGCGAAGGAGTTTTGGACACAAGGAAAACAGTCTTTGGGGAGAGTAATCCTTCAAAGAAAAGTATTCGGTTACGCAGGGTAAATTTCAAAAGCGCATAAACTGTTCGATTTCATATACCAAATATCTAAGCGACATATTGCAAAACAAATATTTGTCGCAAGAACAAAATTAGGCGGAAGAAAAAAAAAATAATCAGAAAAAAAACAATAGGTCTTTCCACAGAAAAGTGGAATGACCTAATAATGAGCAAGAGTATCATATCATCTTTTGGAAAGTTTCTCGATAACTCACAACGTATAATTACTCTCGATTTAAATTGTCAACTAACACAGTTTTATTGGAATTTATCTATGGAACATAAAATATCACCATCCTAAATATGCACGTAATATTTGCTGCCTCACGATAATCATCAATCTTTATAATTCCTAGATTTCTATCCTTATAAAAGTTGACATAGGCGAAGCCATACCTGTATAGGTTAAGGGATTATGTTTTTCCTTTTCATCGTTGATCTCTGATTTTAATAGTATTGATTTGGTATTCCAAAAGGCTAGTATTCTTATCAATAGTTATCTCTTTTATTTACACGGTAAGGTAATACTAGAATTTAACAATTTATTCCTCATTATTGGTGAAAATAAGATATTTGAAAGTCTTTGTTTCTTCTATCTACGTATCTTGAAATTGGGTCCTATTCCGGTGGTTTATTCTGTCTCCACCCCATACAGTATACAAGGAATGATAACATGCGAAATAAGGCGGATAATGATGACTAGGAAAACATAAAGAATATAGTTTTTGATGTTTTCTTGACAAATTCTCATAATCCCAAAGAAAAATTCAATTCAAATGTCGCATTTCAATTTTGATATAAGATATCAAAAACGGAAAACGAAAACACTTTGTTTTTTGAATGGGTTTAATATGTTTTCGTTTTTCATTTTTGAATTCTCAGAAACAAAAATATATGTTGTCATTATAGGAAGGTAAAACAGCATTACATTTGGCAGCTGAAAATGGAAAGTTGGAGATGACACAATGGCTGATTGAAAAAAAAAGAAATGGATCCCATGGTTAAAACATCTCAGGTAACATTCGATATTATTTACATTGAACTTAGTGATATGTTTAATAGTGAATGACTTACATAAGTTTTTTTTTAAATAACATTGCATTTATTGATTTGTCAGAATTGTTTTTTTTTAGTCTGTAGAATTTTGAAATGATAAATTAATGATAGGTTCATGAACTTCAAATAGACTGTACATAAATATTCATTTCCTCGCTTAATTGCTTAAAAAGAATAATTTACTCTAAAATGATTAAAAACTTTCAATTTGATTTGAAAAGAAAAAACATTATCCAAAATGAATTCCTGATTTTTAGTACATGTACCATGGTTCAAAAGAAAATAGTGTGACTTTCCTTTAGACGGAAGCACAGGTTTGTGTAATGTTTCTTATGTGACTGTATACTATAATATATGATGATATTTCTGAGCTTCACTAAATTTTAGTTTACCAAATAAATGAGAGACGGATTATTCCAATTCCGGAATGTCGTGTAAATATTGATTTTAACAGTTTTATAAGAACATTATTTGTGTCTGTCGGTACAGGAAATTATATTTTTTCTAAAGTTTGAAACAGTTTTTATCAGATATAATATAATTTCAGAAACCATAGCACCTCTTTTTTCAAACATTTGTAAATAACCAGTCAATCTCAGACATTGATCGGGAATTATAATCGTCACTTTTTTATATACAAATTGTGAATAAATTGAACAGAAACGATAAAAAAAGTATCTACCATTTAATCGCAATTCTTCAAATAATGTCTCAATTTAGGAAGAAGCCTAAATAAAAAAAATGTTAATAATTTAAAACTTACCAATCTTTTACTACATAAAGGCGTATTTCCACCTTTCTTTACGCTACAAGAAACTTTCATAGGAGCCGCGGATAACGGAATATCGTCCGCATATTTAAAAAACGTTCACGTAAATTGATGGCGTCATGTGTTAAATAGTTAATGGCAAATCAAATCGGTATATATCATTTAATCAGCACGATGACCCTTTAAACCGAACACCTGCGTCGTTCGGGTTATAAAGGGTCACCCGAGCCGTGCAGATTAAATGATATTTATATACCTATATGGAGTTATATTCTTTCAGAACGACAGGTCATTCTTTTTCAGAATCAACCCGGACGATACCATGTTTCAATGATATATGCTCCAAGGCATAAACTAATGACCTGTGTGAGGTCATTATTTTCCTTGATAAAAATGCAATCTATGATTTACTTCAAAACTTTATTCGTCTAATAGTTTTTTGTTGCCGATTTGGAAATTTATTTTTTAAAGTTCAATTTATGATAGGTGTAAAAGAAACCGTCATTGTAGTCCCGCATTTTAATTTTAGAGACAAATAACGTGAAGTTTTGTTAATTTTTAGCTACATTAAAGAAACATTATCATATATGTCAGATGGATTTTAATGTAGACTTTCATAAAATAAATCCAGATATAACATATTCGTGTGTAAGATTTTGAAAATCTTACTGAGTCAAACTGAATAGGTTGATTGATTTTTTGTTGCTTGCTTAACGTCCAGTGGAAAATATTTCATGCATGTTCAGAACGATACACACTGAATAGAAAATCATACTTTGACCTATATGTATTTATATTTGTCTTCGTGTCAGTTCTTAACTTTTTAAAATTTATGTATTCCTTTTACTCTATCAAATGATCAACTAATAAGATAATCTTATAGTCTATTGAATAACATTAACGTAACTCACAAAAGGGTCGGATGCGGAGGGTATATAATTATATCCTGATTATCTTTCAATAAAATGTATTGCTATTCAAAAGACAATCTTTCTGAATTTTTCATTCGATTCAAGTAAAATTGTTAAAAAAACCCCACTTTTCCGCGATAGAAATAACATAACAAATAGAAAAAAAATATACCCCTCCCCCTGTTCCATAAGCTAAGTGGTACAATAAAGTACTTACAATGTGTCTTGTATTTGTCATACACCGTTATCGAATGGTAACAATACATTTGTGTCTTACTCCATGCAGTTAAAGTAATATTTTTATTGTGTATGGATAATAATTTTAAAAAGGTTTATATCTAAATTATTTAGTGAGTTTTATTTCACATTCTAAATGAGCCGCAGGGCGTATTAAAACCTGAACGCATTAGAAAGGAATATCCCACTTTAGTGTTGTCGGTAAAATAGGATACTAAATTACAAATCTTTATAAAATTAATATTTTTTTACGGTATATAAGTCAGATAATGCATATTTTAAGGTTTTTATTGTCGTAGAACACACCTCAGGGTGTCAGGATTGTTCACAGAAAGACCTCCCTCCGGTCGGTCTTTCATTTGATCAATCCTGACACCCCTCGTTGTGTTCTACGACAAGAAAAACCTTAAAATATGCATTATCTATAACATACCGACTTGCTTGGTCAATAACTGTAACTTAGTACGAGTACATATACACAGTAATCTCTTAACTTTGGTTTTGTTCCCAAATAGATTTTTCTCCCATAGAATATTTCTTTCTCCCGTAGGATATGTATTTCTCCCATAGGATATTTCTTTCTCCCATAGAAACCTTGTTTCTCTTATGAATTGCCTTAATCTCCCATAAGATTTTTATTCTCCTTTAGAATCTTTGTTTATCCCTTAGGATTTATTTTTTACCCTTAGGATTTTTTTTTATCCCACAGGATATTTTTTCTGTAATGAAATCCCTTACGATTTTTATTAATCCTGTCGGATATTTTTTTATTAGACAGATATCCTATAGGATAAAAAATATCCTGCAGGAAATCCTTTTATTTCTCCTAATGGGTTTTTTAAGTCCTAAGGGAGAAAATGTATCCTATAGGATATTTTTATTTTTCCTAAGGGATTATAAATCCCATAGGATTTAAATATCCCATGGGATTATGACTTTATCCTATAAGATTTTTCAAATTCTATAGGCTTTTAAAAAGTCCATGGGGAGAAAACATATCTTACAGGATTTTGTCACTGTTTTCACTCCAGTTGCCGAACCAGGCGAGCCACACCAAATTTTGTTTAGTATTTTGTTACCTAACCCCAGAGGTACATTATTACCTTGATGATTCTACCGTTAAAAAAGTATGGTTCCAATTTGCACTCATGAGAAGTGCAAATTAATCCAAGAACATGTTGTATGTAATACGTTGTTAAAGTAAATATGCACCAATACGTCCTTTTGTTTGTCGGGGTGTTTTATTATTATTTTTTTTTGTAGTAATGTAGAATTATTTTTAAGAGATGTACACTCTGACCTATTTACCTGTATTGGTGTATAAATACGCTACTACGATTTATTTTAAAGGGATGTAAGAGTACACTTCGACGTCTGTTTTTCTGTATGGATGTATACATACACCACTACGTATTATTTGTAAAGGATATATGAACATTGACTGTATTGGTGTATCAATACACCCCCACCTGTATTTATTTGTTGGGGATGTATCAATACACCATCAAAACACGTCTGTTTGTCTGCGGGAAATTTAAAAACACGAGACCACGCCATTTTGCATAGGGATGTAAAAGGACACTACCACGTCTTGTTATTTGTAGGGGATGAATAAATTCAATACCACATCCGTTTGTATGGGATGTTTCAATGCACTTCCATGTCTATTTGTAGGAGATGTAGTATATTAACAATAAATAAGGGGAACTATACAAGAAAAGTGGAAGTTCTAAACTGTAAATCTGATTCAATCCACTAACAATAACAATAACAAAACAATACTTAATTGTAAGTTAATAACACAGTTAGTTATGCAACAAATGTTCCCTCATGTCAAATAATAGAAAAGCATTAACATTGTTGAAAAAATGCAACGTGTAAATGCCTTACATAACTTCAGTGTATAAAAATCATTAATATAATGTTCAATATGGCAGACAATTATTGAAAGAAAAGAAAATCTACATATTAAACATTATAATCAAGTCATTAATTTCAATAACTGATCTGATATTTTTGCCACGTGAGAAACAAAGAATCATCATCAACTGTCCGGTTATTTAAACGCCCTTACCATACAATCCAAGCTAGATTTGTATGCCATCTATATCAAAGAATTATGTATATCAACATTGTATTTAAAGAGTATCAAAATCAATGACGATTAACTATTTCAAAATGATTGCTACAAAAGAAGAAGATGTACGTGTCGTATGCCTGCCATTGAGTGAAATAGCCACCAGATACCAAATAAAATTGAAAGTTAGCACGTACAGCCTTCCAAAATGAGAATAACGTATTCTGCATAGTAATCTTTTAAAGACCCCGACATGTCACATTGAAATAAAATCTCTTTGTTCTTACTGTGCTATAGGTACCAGTCTTGTATTACAACTCCAGTTTCCGGTGCATGTCAAAACATGGAGGGAAACAAAATAGTCCATTTTTTTCAGAATTTTTTTCTTGACTCAATTTTTTCTGTTTGATTATCGGTCTATGCTGAATTGAAACATATATATAGATTAAACAAAAATCTTGCATCTTTTTGGGGATATCAATCCAGGAAAGTGGAAGGATATCATGTTTACTGGAAGTGGTGCGGCCTAGTAAAAACAGCAAATAGAAGGTAGAAAAAAAATGTTTTGACTTCAGGGTTACGTAACTTTTTATTCTTCGTGGCATGATCCACTTTTGTTTCGTTTATATCACAATATCACATTAGTACATACATGATATCAACATGATTTTTTTTTCTATATAGCATTCTTTATTTTTTTATTTTCAAAGATCAGCTGTTTAGCATGTAACCTTATAGAGCAGTCCATTAAAAGACTGCAACCTATAATCTGGATAATGCATATTAAAATTGTGCATTAACTACCTCAGATATACGGCACAGTTCAACAGTACGGGGACGGATCCTGGATTTTGACAGGCGTGTAATTACATAAATTTTTTAAAATATCACCGAGTGTAGCGAGATTCAAAACAATTTGACGATTTTAGTGTAAAAATATGAAAAGAAAGTGTTCTCATTCCTTAAGGTGGTACCCAACACTTTCACTAAAATTTATTTGTCTCGTTTAATTGTCATAAAATTTTGACAAAGTATTTACTTTGACCCTTTAACAAAACTATAAAAATTTCAAAAATTTTGAACCAACCGTTTTGTCAGAAAAATTACACTGGTTATATAGCAGTTTGACAAACACCAATTTTGATCATTGAGAAGCTTAATATTCCCTTTACAAAACAACGTGATTAAAACGTTTAGCTGACTTTACGGAGTTATCTCCCTGTAGTGTTAGGTACCACCTTAAACAAGGACATAAAATATTTTATGAAATTTTGTGTACAATGTCAATCTGAAAGCAGTGTTTCAAAGTCAAACCAGATAATAACTTTTTTTAGATGGACATATCTTTTAAAATTTAATACATTCGAAAAAGAAATTTCGGGGGAAAGGGGGAAGGGGGGTGGAGATAGTTGAAGAGTTGGAAGTGAAATGTTTTTTTGTCTGTTTATTTAACATTCTAAATTTAGGTACTAGCATTTCTCCTCGGTTCATCTTTCTCTAGGCATAACATTAAGGGAAAAAAGCAATTAATCTTTACCCTTTAAGTTAATTTTTTCATACACCGATTTAAAAGTACACAAAACTGAACTAAAACTGTAGGAGATGTAGGTTATACGTCCATAAGACAGCAATCAAACAACAAAAACAACTAATGACAACATATAGTTTTCAACAACAGATATATTAAGGATGTACACCTCTGAGGAGCCAAAAATTTCTAGAATTAAACTTTTTTTCTTAACCTGTTTTTTGGATGTATAAGACTGTAACAAAATAATTGGTGAAGAAAAAATCATATGGTGGTGCACTTCTTTTTTTGCTACAGCCCTTTAAAAATGCCCAATTTTGATGATTTTCCCATTTTTCATCGATTTTTACCTATTTTTGGGCTATAATCGTGAAAAAAATCACAGTTCCACAATTAAACTTTTTTTCATACTTTCTATAAAGATGAAGTGGACCAATCTGAATAAATTTTACTTAGAAAAACAATAGGTAGGTGTTAATATAAGAAAGTTTTATCATATTTTGACACTTTTTTGTGTAAAATTTACCATGGTGCCAATTGTCTATTTTTGTGATTTTTCTCAGTTTTAAGAAAAAAATGCAAGTTATTTCAACTTTTTTTGTTATAAATGATTGAAAAATACATATCTAAGAAATTGGAAAAGACCAAAATGATATGGGATGTACATGATTCTCGTAAAATCATTTTTTGTATCCCTCACACATTTTCTGAAAATTTTGGCTAAAAATAATGACTTGATTGGTCGTAAAATTTGAAAACTGGATTACTCAAAAACCGTTCATTGTAAATACACAATTTTTTCACAGAGTTATAATTGATTATAATATTTTTAAAATTCATTGATATTTTCCACTTGTATGACATGTTTTGGAAATAATTCAAGAACGAGATTTCAACGAGACTGAACGAGACTGAAACGTCAGAAGAATACATCCTTAAAGTGTCTTCACAATAGGTAAATTTCTTAATCGTCACCTATTTATATAAAAAATGTGAATAAATTTAACACAAACGATAAAACAAGAATTTACCATTAAATCGCAATTCTTCAAATAATGTCACAATTTAGGAAGAAGCCTAAATAAAAAAAATGTTAATAATTTAAACTTACCAATCTTTTATTACAGAAAGGTGTATTTCCACCTTTGTTTACCCTACAAGAAACTTTCCTAGGAGCCGCGGATAGCGGAATATCGTCCGCATATTTCAAAAACGTTCACGTAAATTGATGGCGTCATGTGTTAAAACAGTTATTGATCAATCACATCGGTATATATGATTTTATCTTCTCGACTCGGGATGACCCTTTAACCCGAACGACTATGTCGTTCGGGTTATAAAGGGTCACCCGAGCCGTGCAAATTAAATGATATATATCGACTTGGTTGGTCAATAACTATAACTTAGTACGAGAACATGTAAAAAGTATTCTCTTAACTTTGTTTTTGTTCCCAAATATATTTTTCTCCCATGGGATATTTCTGTCTCCCGTAGAAACTTTTTCTCTCTTATGAATTGCTATAATCTCCCATAGGATTTTTATTCTACCTTAGAATCTTTTGTTATCCCTTAGGATCTATTTTTAACCTTTAGAATTTATTTTTAACCCTTAGGATTTTTTTTATCCCACAGGATATTTTTTCAGTAATGAAATCCCTCACGATTTTTATTAATCCTGTCGGATAGTTTTTTTATCCCACAGGCGTGTTTTATTAGACAAATACCCTGTAGGAAATGCTTTTATTTCTCTTAAGAGATTTTGTTAGTCCTAAGGGAGAAAATATATCCTATAGGGATTATAAATCCCATAGGATTTAAATATCCTGTAGGATATTAAAAATATCCTTTGGGATTATGACTTTTGGGATTATGACTTTTGGGATTATGACTTTATCCTATAGGATTTTCAAAATCCAATAGGATTTAATAGGATTTTAAAAAAGTCATATGAGAGAAACAAATTTGATGATTCTACCGTTAAAAAAAGTGTGGTTCCAATTAGCACTCATGAGAAGTGCAAATTAATCCAAGAACATGTTGTATGTAATACGATTTTAATGTAAACATTCACCAATACGTCCTTCTGTTTGTCGGGGTATTTTATAATTTTATTTTTTGTAGTAATGTAGAATTATTATTAAGGGATGTACACTTCGACGTCTGTTTATCTGTATTGGTGTATAAATACGCTACTACGTTCTATTTTAAAGGGATGTAAGAATACACTTCGACGTCTGTTTGTCTGTATGGATGTATAAATACACAACTACATATTATTTGTAAAGGATGTATAAGCATTGACTGTATTGATGCATTAATACACCACCATATTTATTTATTGTTGGGGATGTGTCAATACACCATCAAAACACGTCTGTTTGTCTGCGGGAAATTTAAAAACACGATACCACGCCATTTTGCATAGGGATGTAAAAGGACACTACCACGTCTTGTTATTTGTAGGGGATACTTTCAATACCACGTCAGTCTGTATGGGATGTTTCAATGCACTTCCATGTCTATTTATAGGAGATGTAGTATATCAACAATAAATAAGGGGAACTATACTAGAAAAGCGGAAGTTCTAAACTGTAAATCTTATTCAACCCACTAACAATAACAATAACAAAACAATACTTAATTGTAAGTGAATAACACAGTTAGTTAAGCAACCAATATTTCCTTATGCCAAATTGTAGGGAAACATTAACATTGTTGAAAAAAAATACAACGTGTTAATGCCTTACATAACTACAGTGTATAAAAATCATTAATATAATGTTCAATATGGCAGACAATTATTGAAAGAAAAGAAAATCTACATATTAAACATTATAATCAAATCATTAATTTCAATAACTGATCTGATATTTTTGCCACGTGAGAAACAAAGAATCATCATCAACTGTCCGGTTTTGTAGACGCCCTCACCATACAATCCAATCTAGATTTGTATGCAATCTATATCAAAGAAATATAAAATGTATATCAACATTGTATTTAAAGGGTTTCAAAATCAATGGCAATGAACTATTTTAAAATGATATCTACAAAAAAAAAGATGTACCATTGAGACAAATCGCATTCAGATACCAAATAAAATTGAAAGTAAACACGTGTAGCCTTCCAAAATGAGAGTAACTTATTCTGCATAGCAAGCTCTCAAAGGCCCCGACATGACACATTGAAACAAAAACTCAAAAAAAAAAAACTTACGGCATGATTCAGGTACAAACAATATGGTTGATGATTGTTGTTTGCTTTATGTCCAGTTGCAAATATTTCATGCATGTTCAAGACGAAAACAAATTAACAAAACAATACAATGGGTAGGTCCTGTAATGAATGCCGTCAGGAATGGTTCATGTTGACTTCAACTGGAATATTGCCAAAATACAAAGACGAAAGGGAATATTTCACGAAAAGCTATAATAAGCCGTTTGATTTTATTTTTTTCTATAAATTAGTTAAAACACGACAAATTTAAAATAAAACGGATGTGCTATACATATTTATACAAGATGAGTTCCCCTTTTTTTTTTGCATTTCTAATTATCACAATCGAAGTCGTGATCCTAAATTATACATTGAGTTGTGTTGTAATGTAAAATTTGCTGCAATGTTTTCAATAATTTATTACAAATTTAAGCATATTTTAGGCAAGCTGTCATCCTTGATCTAGACACAATGTATGTATAGGGATTCAATTCTGACTTTGACATCGTTTGATTTTAGAATATATTTGATCGTAGATTGAGGCCAAGGTTCTTCTTAAGCTTGTTGTCCGAAAAATACACAAATGTCCTAAATGAGCTGAATTAAGAGATTATAACTATACTAGTATGAAGAGATTTGCTTACCTACCATACAGGCTTTTGAAAAAAAGATGCATTTGAAAACCAGGAAGTAACATTTTTGCCTTTTTATGATAAAACAAAAAAGCAATGCCATACCTCACCGATAGGGCATTTACAAAATCTTTTAAGTTATCTGTTTTCATTACAGAAAAAGGCTTTATCGTGATTAAGAGCAAATGCATTTTCAATCTGATGTTTGAAATGGTCATTCAATCAAATAGAAAACTTTCGTTTGATAAGATTGTAATGAAGTGACCACTCTGGATTCAAAACCTTTTCTTTACTGATTCGCATAAGAATATTTGTATCCTTTTATGCTTTGGTAAAAAGTGTTGCTTTTCTCTCTATCGTGGTGCACAGTATTATATAATAGGACTTTGAACCATCTAAAGATGTGTATTTTTGTTGAACTGATTTGTTTTCGCCTGTTAATTCGATAACTGTTATTTTTACGAATTTCGAAGTTGAATTGTATTTAATTATACCCACGACCCGTAGCCAGATAGTTCACTATTTGAATGCATTGTTTGATTACCATTACATGTTCTTTCACGATCTTTATTTCTAGGGATACAGAATGACAGCCGCAATTTTATTCCCTTTTGACCTCTGAATAGCGTGATATCCATTTTGTTTAGTTTTATTGTGATATTACAGAATGGATTAAACCATCATTGTCTGATGCCTATAAAAGAAACAAGGAAACAAAGGGCTGTGACAAGGAACCATAACCTTTGTTAAAATATATATCATCTCCTCAGTTTGATCATAATTTCTTTTATACCGTATTTACACAAAATCATGTAGCTAATTAGACAGGTTATATGGACATCAAACAAATGTTTGGATTATAGTATTGGTTAGAAGACCAATGCAAATGTAAAAGCTCCTTCAATTGTTTTGATCAGTGATTCATGTGATATCTATTTATAACCAAAACAATTCCAGCTTATCACACAATATTTGATGTAAATTTGAGAAAACATTATATATATATATATATTTTCAATATTACAGAACTTGCCTGTATTCTGATCTTGACTTAAATCATTCAGAGGTTTAAATGAGTGTTGTTTTATTGTATGTAGGGTGGATACACAGCATTGCACCTTGCTGCTAATTACGGATGTTTCAAGGTCGTGAAATTGCTAATTGAAGAAGTTGGTATGGATCCATTGGATACGTCATTACGGGTAATATTGAATGTTTTATTCTGTAATATGTTAAATAGAGAATCATTAAAGACACACAACAAGTAACCGTCAACCATTACAGAAACATAGCCAACAATTACACACAATTTATTTTGTTCACAGCATTTACAGACTTTCATAGATTAACGGTTTTACAAATTGTATATAAACTGGTCTAATTTTAAAGATTGCATGCTATCCTCTAAAAAGAAAAGGTGTTACTTTCCAAATGTGTTTTTATGATTTTGTCATTAGTTTGCTGTCTCATTAGAAGCTTATCTTTCAATCAGTTTTATTGAAGTCTGGAGCTGGCATGTCAGTTAACTGCTATAGTAGTCTGTTGTTATTTATGTATTATTGTCATTTTGTTTATTTTCTTTGGTTACATCTTCTGACATCAGACTCGGACTTCTCCTGAACAGAATTTTAATATGCGTATTGTTATGCGTTTACTTTATTACATTGGCTAGAGGTATAGGGGAGGGTTGAGATCTCATAAACATGTTTAACCCCGACGCATTTTTGTGCCTGTCCCAAGTCAGGAGCGGCCTTTGTTAGTCTTGTATCATTTTAATTTTAGTTTCTTTTAATTTTGAAATTGGTATGGCGTTCATTATCACTGAACTAGTATATATTTGTTTAGGAGCCAGCTGAAGGACGCCTCCGGGTTGCGGGAATTTCTCGCTATATTGAAGACCTGTTGGTGACCTTCTGCTGTTGTTTTTTCTATGGTCGGGTTTTTGTCTCTTTGACACATTCCCCATTTCCATTCTCAATTTTATACTTTTTTTAATATGAAAGAATGCAAAGGACGTTCCTTTGACAGTTGTTTACAGAGATTTTAGTTTTAACGTAATATGAACGTACTTTAACAAAACATTTACCGAGAATTGAGATAATGAATCGACAAAAAATATTTTAGAAGCCTTATCTACATGCATATTCAATTAAGAAAAATACTAGTCTAATATGTTTGTATAAACAATTGATTAGCATATTTTTGAAATTAATTGTAATTAAAGAAACTATTAAAAAAAAAAAGCAAAAGTTGCTATTTGTATTTAAAAGACTTTGGAAAATTGTTGACGTAAATAAAAGTTAAAATAAAACTTGAATTGATAACCCATTCAATCTATATCTGATTTATATTATCTGCTTTGACATATTATGTCTTTATATTCATAGAAATATTTTTCTCTATAACAATTTAATTTATCCTTGTATTGTTATGAGTGACAATTCTTAATTTCAAATAAGAGGCGATATTGAAAGAATAGTACTGTAAAAGTAAATTCATATAAAGGCCACTATTAAAATATTTCTCAAACATGTTCTATCTCTTGACAGGTGGGCTTGACAGACAATATAAAGGTCATCTCACTGTTCCGAGGTGAGACCTTTTGATTTTGTTCTGATTTCTATTTTTTTCTTCCGCCACTTCTATTTCTGAATTGTTGATTTTTTTAATTCCATTAGGATTTACTTTCTCCATTTTTGGATGTTTTCCGATGGGATTAGGTATTTCTTTTAAATGAAAATTTTGAATCCTACAGGAGTAATATACAATGGAAAGTTCTGCTGTAGAAAACATATCCCATACAACTTTGATGATAATTTTAACCTAAGGTATAACATTATCTATAGGAGAACAAAGTATCCTAAAGAATTTTTAGGAATCGAAACGTATTTTTTATGAACAATGTGTTTGGGTCATATTTTATCTGTACCTTGACATACATTGTCCTTAAACCTGGTTGGCTTACATAAACACACATCTTTTTGTTCTTAGGGAAGTTCTAAGTAGTTCAATAACCTGGTTAGTGTTTAATGCCACTATTTTGATATTTAAAGGTGGCTAGAATGTTTGTATATGTATTTTTTAGAAGTTATGAAAACTACGAAAAGGACGTAAATAAAGGTAACAGTAGAATACCAGTGTTCAAAATTCATAAAGTTATCACATTTCACAGACAAACACTTAGTTATTTAACTTTAAAGCCTTAAAACATATTTATTAATTTATCATTATAGGACGGAGAAACAGCATTACACTTGGCAGCTTACAGTGGAAACATTGAGTTAACAAACTGGCTGATAGAACAAAAAGGGATGGATCCAATGGTTAAAACAACTAAGGTAAGATTGTTCATTATGTTTGTGCATAGTTCTAAATTAACTTATTTAGTATCATCATGATTGTATTTCAGGACTAAACTGAAATGCACTAATGATGTAGTAGTATTTAGTGCGGTGACAGAAGCGTAAAAAGTCGTCTAGATTACAAGTTTAATCTCCCCTAATAACACACGGCTAAAAATGGTATAAACTTAAAAGACAAATATATTTTTTGTATGTGTTGCCATGTCGTCAGAATTTCGTATCGTCAAATGTTTCTAAAACTTCATGTCAATGACTAGCAGTGTATTGGAGAGTTTTAATCTCACTTTAAAATAGAAAATTTGTGTATAATTGCTTACATTTAATTATACTGGTTTTTTTCTGAAGATATTTTCATATGTCAAAATATTCTATTCAGTATTTTCTTTAATCTATAAAATTTGCTAAGTTTTGACTGTTTAAAGTTGAGATCATTTTGATAGCAAATTCTGACACAAACTTTATTTTCTTCTTCATAGTAGTAATAACAATTATCCCATGATATTTTAAGTGTATAGTATTTCATAAAACTATTTCCTGGTCAAAATTTCGGAACCTAAATATGAAAAAAGCCTAAAAAATTAATTTAAATAGGATAAAGTAAACAACTTCAACTTCAACACGGAAACTTAATCACTTCCCCACCATCACATTTTGTGTATTAGTCAATAATTTGCTCTCAACTGATATGAAATTACTTCATTTTTCGCTATATTATACAAATATTTTCAATTAAAGTGCACTAGTATTTGGCACATTCTTTGTGTTTATATTATATGTGTTTTTGTTATAAAACATCAAATATACTTTGTCAGAAAAGTCTTATTGTAAAATTCTAAATAGTTGACGAATAGGTTCAGTAAATATTCCGCGTTATATACGATTCGTCATGTCCGTTGAAACTTACTCCCTTAAGTCCAAAGAAAAGACAAAAGTCGTTAAATGTTATGCAGTGCTTCATTATACAAAAAACCATTGACTGAAAGTTTGAGTACATATACCAGTGTAGGGAAGTCGACTTTTGTATCTCCAATGAATAAAAGGTTGAATTAGTTGCACGTTAAGGTGTTAAATGCGATTGCTGTGAACTTGAAGAACTGCAGGCATTTAACCATCGTTCAGGCTACACAATTACTCAAGTAAACATCATTGGTCCCCCTTTAGGAACTAGGAAGCTTCTAACCTGAAATTCAATGATGACAGACAATTGTCGGACTGTTGTCAATCAGTTTCGGATGTTTGTACGCGTTCTAGAATTTAGTTCTTATACAAATATCTACTATTGATGAAGCAGAATCTGTATAAGTTTGTTATTTGAAAGTAAACATGGTAAATATAAGAGGAAAAAAATCAAAATGAAAAAAAAAAATTAAATCGTGAAGATGACCTTTTAACTTTAGGCCACACCAATTTAATTTCTTGTTCTACGGATTTTTGGACTCCAAAATATGGGGCGAGCGAGCGATTTGAAAATCTTAATAAAAAAATATTTAATTTGCAAATTTTGGAGGCGAAGCTTGAAAAGAAAAGGCGAGCGATTATAACTTTTTTTTGTAAACATAAAATAATAGGTTTTGACAATATTAAAACTTGATTTATCACTTGTACTTTGACATTTCTTTAATTTCTGAAGTATTTTTCCCTGTTCACCAAGAAATAATTAAATCTTGTCCATGTATGTGTGACTGACAATGAAACAATTCTCCATCCAAGTCATCATCAGTTTGGGGGCAACCCCTTAATGTTATAAATATCCCTTTTACATGTTTTATGAGGGATCAATATAAGTTGTAATATATTTGTTTGTACAAAAGGGCTCATATTTTCTCATAGAACTATATATCTATCTGGTATTAAATGGTCAAGACATGTCCAAGAATTTAGTAATATTCCTAGACTTTAACCATGTTAACACATTTACTTTAACAGTTTAATATTATTCAAAATAAGTGGACCCCTCTTTTAGAAAAAATTGTTTAAAATATGATGCAACTCTCCTCTTTTTGAGTACAAAATTATAAGTGTTCAAAGGTTTTGTATAGAAGAACTATACAAATCCTTGGTATTTCTATTTTCTTTTCTACATCAGTAAAATGACCCCTTGTCTGAGAGAGGGTTGTTCTCAACCTGATAATAACAAACACAGGTCAAAGTACGGCCTTTTACACAGGGCTTTGATACAGACCAAACAGCAAGCTATAAAGGACCCCAAAATTATTAGCGTACACAATTCGAACAGGAAAACCAACGATCTAATTTATATATCCAAACGGGAAAATACCAATGAACAACATGAACAAACGATAACTGCTGAACGATATGCTCCTGAATCAATCAGGACAGGTGCATACACATGCAGCGGCTATGGATAGTTTTGTTTCGCCAGCATACAATATAATTGCAGTTGAAGGCAAATCCTTCAGAAGTTCTTTGTACTTTATTCTAACAACGAACATGTTTTGATGGGAATATAAGTAAGGGGGAAAGAAACCAACTTTTTGCTATAACTATTTATCGGAGCACTCCAGGTTTAATGCTGAAACAAATATACTCACAGATATTTACACAGTGTGGTGGGGTGCTTTTATGTTTAAAATCGTTATATACAGGTTAGACTGTGATTTAAAAACAAATGTTGATATCTTTTTATAATATTTACAAAAAAAAACGGTGCGGGTTAATGGACATGATTACAATTCCGGATGCGGGAAGCGGGAAAATAAAAAAAATTAAAAGATTCTGTTTTGAAAAAAATAGGTGCGGGCGGGTCCGTCGAACAAGGGATCAAATTGGTGTGGCCTTAGTTTTAAAATCTTTTGAGCCATATCTGATCCTTACGACAGGCTTATCATTATAGTACAGGGTTTCCTCTTTCCAATGACATGTTATTTAGCTTTGGGTCATTTAAACGAAGTTTAGTAAAAAAAATTATCCAGATAGAAAAATCATTAAAAAATAAGGAAAAAATTGTTTCAAGTGAAGGGTTTAGTTTTTTATACAGAAAACGTTTGCTACTTTCGTCGATTTTTTTATCTCTTACTGTATATAAATCTTTATAATAGTCATTATTTCATTTTCAATTGTTGATTTTAAATGTTTTAAATATGTAAAATTCTAACAGTTGGACACTTTGTCTTTAAGGTTATTGTCTGATAAGACATTCTTAGCATATGCATACCAAGAATGTACACCTTGCAAATCAACGGATTTTGACAGTTCGAAATTTTCGTTCAATAATGGGTTTAAATGATCAATATTCAGTCTAGCAAAATATAATAAACAGCTACGCCATGAGCACATGATACGCCCGTCACTTTTCTAAGAATAAAGTTCAATAACTTATCAATGTCATATCAGAAATTTATTAAAAAAAATAAAGGGATGTTACTTTATAGTTATAAACCAGTCAACAAAGTTGCATGAAAACTGCTCATCAAGACTGTTTTGTAAGACTTCATTACCTTCAGACATGATTAGAAAGTCATCTGCAAATGAAAGTGAAACGACATAAGAGTTTGATAATTTACGGGTCTGCACTCCTCACTGTTAAGGAAGCTGGCTCGTGATTTTTAAAGTAATTAACTTTTTTTCATATATGCATTTTTGAAATCCTATGGGTGTCTACTTTCAATAAAATACAAAAAAAACATAGGTCACCGTGCTAACTTTTCCGGGAGCAGCCTATTTATGGACATACCGTTTCAGCCATGTTGGTTTTGCACAAAATATCTCTATTTTGCCCATTGTAGATTTTACCATCCTCAAAAGTGGAAATAACTCTATTGTCTGCTTTTATTCAGATAAAATGCTTCAAAACAATTCATTTAGTCAGCAAATTGTTAAAAAATATACATTATGTAAAAAAAAAAAATTTTTTTGGGGGTGATAAATACCAAACCCTCGCCCATTTTTTCAACAAATCTTGAAGTCGACCCTTCATTTAAATTGTAACCTAAATATATGAAATAGTAATAAACTTTTTTTCATATATGTATTTTTGCAATGCTATGGGTGTCTACTTTCAATAAAATACAAAAAAAACATAGGTCACCGTGCTAACTTTTCCGGTAGCAGCCAATTTATGGACATATACCGTTTCAGCCATGTTGGTTTCGCAAGAAATACCTCTATTTTGCACATCGTAGGTTTTAACATCCTGAAAAGTGGAAATAACTCTATGATCTGCTTTTTTTTCAGATAAAATGCATCAAAACAATTCATTTAGTCAGCAAATTGATAAAAAATATACATTATGTAAGAAGAATTTATTTTTTGGGGGGTGATAAATACCATACCCTTACCCATTTTTTTGAAACAAATCTTAAAGTCGACCCTTCAATTTAAATGTAACCTAAATATATGAAATAGTAATTAACTCGTGTTTCCATAGTTATATTATGTACAAAACATTTATTTGATCATAGTAAACCCAAAATAATAGCATGTCACAGTCGAAACAAAAAAAATACGGTCAAGGGAGACTCATTCCAAAAATATGATTTTTACTTTTTTTATGGATAATTGGTTGGGATATCTTCAATCAACATTTGCGATGACAAAATGTTCAACATTCATGGTTTTGAGGTTAAACAAAAACAAACCACACTGAGGGCACTACTAGGTAAATTGCCAATACAACCCTAGGGATCTAACAATTACATGTGCAGTTGTGACTTTGACCTTCAACATAAGGACGAGCATCACCCCTCAGCTCCATTAGTACCCATCTTCACAGAAGCAAACAAATACTTGTTACTTGCCCTTGCTATAAAGTACAGGCATACTAATTTGTATAATAAAACTTTTATTGTAATGTGTACAACCATTCCAGAGCCTTAGGTGTAAAGGCCAAATAGAGAGACAGTAATCTTTGTTAAGAATTGTTTAGGAATGAGATTCATAGAGTGACACGGTTTCAATAAAAAAAATGATTTTTATTGATAGACATGAAGATGTTCAATGTACATATACAAAAGATAATGTTACATAACTAGTAATTACTTTAAAGAGGTTAATACCCTGCAGGAGCAATACCTGACAATATGAACTTCCCCATAAATTCAATAAGGCATTACTCCAAAAGACCTTTAACCAAATTCTATCACAATTTTTATGTATATTTATAATGACACTCGGCAAGAGAATCAAATACAAAATATTTCTGTATTACATTTACCTATGCTAAGATTTTAATTTATGAAGGAAACATTTAGAAACTTGCTTGAAATTGATGATAACTTAAATATATATATAATAAGTTTATCAAGGACATATTTGGATATTTATTTTTTTTCTGCAGCTATCATTGTTGTCAAGTAATTAGGAAATGCTTATGTTTTAATAAAATTTGTAATAATGAGCTCTTTCTACAAGAATTTTAGCCAATTTTTAAAATATAAATATTCTGAAGAGAAATTTTTGAAATTTTAGTTTACAATAACAAATTCTAAATGAAGACTAGATAATATTCATTTTGAGATAAAGCTGACATTAGACAAGTGCACTAAAAATTATTAACTTTCATTGCATGAATTCTTAAAATATTGAGAAATAGCTGCAATAATTTTTGATGATTTGGTCACTCTTGGTCCTTTTCCACAACTTTCTGACAAAATTTTCTGTAATCCCTCTTCTTCTCCTCTAGAATGTGCTAATTTGAGAGCTGCATAGTTCAAGTTGCTTGTTGCCATTTTCTTACACATTGTTTTTGATAAAATGTTTTCATTCACAAGAATTTGAAGGGATGGCAAATTAGTTGCTGCAACATTTGAACGTTCATGGCAAAAGAGTGCATAAGCTAATGAAAAAAATGCTGTTTTCCTACTTTCTTCCTTGATTTTATGTGTAGTGAATAGTTTATGTAAAATTCTTACATCGTCCATGGCATTATGAGCAGAATATTCTTGCTGTAGAAAATGTGAAACAAATGATTGTTGAGAATATGACGATAAACCAGGATGTTGTGAACGAAATAAAAGTTTGGTATCAAGAAAACCAGACACGGAATTATTAAACTTCTCGATTTTTCCAACTGCTTCTAAAGCATTAAACAGAACATGGCAATCAAAAGATTTAATATTGTGTCCATACAGACATATTCCACTTCCAATTTTTGAGAAAAAATCAATAAATGCATCTAAAGCACTAGATATGTTAGTTGATTCAACAAATTTTCCATTGTGATGCATTCGTCCATTTCGTACAGTAATACCAGTAACCTCTGATGCTGATGAAGAAATTGATACTTTTGGTTTGACGTAACATTGCCACTGTTTATCACCACACACTGCAGCCATCTGTGTTATATGGGAGTTGCGACCTGTACTTAAACAAATGATATTTAACCACTGTCATTGTTGCCATTTTGTAAAAAATTGAAATGCACATGCATATGTACGTGCCTGTCCTAAGTCAGGAGCCTTTTACTCAGTGGTTGTCGTTTGTTTATGTGTTACATAAATTTATTTCTCCTTCATTTTTTTGTGCATAAAAAAGGACGTTGGTTTTCTCGTTTGTATTGTTTAACATTGTAAATTCTTGGACTTTTATACCTGACTATGGGGTATGAGCTTTGCTCATTTTTGTAGGCGATACTGTGACCTATACTTGTAAATTTCTGTGTCATTTTGGTCCCTTGTGGAGATTTGTCTCATTGGCAATCATACCACATCTTCTTTTTTATATGAAGTGTCAACAGAAAATGTGGATGACAGCATCGTTTCATTATATTATACACAGCAACCTTTAGTAGTTGTGTAAGATAGATCTCATTATGAAGCCAGCAATTATCATTGATATGTAATTCTAACATGACGTTGTTGATGTCAAAGTAACCTAAATAATAGTGAACCTAGTTGCAAATGAAAGACAAATCATACACGTTGAGCTATAACAATTTCCTTTATAAAATTTTATCTAAATTTATAGTAATTTCATGCATTTCATTGGCTGATATTGTCCTTATAAATTTCAGTAAAACTTTGTATTGCATCAATTGAAGTTATCTCCCTTATACCATTGATCTATAAAAAAAAAAAGATGGTTTGATTTACATACACTGTCCATATTTTTTTTTTCATTTTTAAAATAATTAATTCAATATGAATATATAAAATCAGGATAAATTCTTTACACAGTGTGCAATTGACCTAATATGGAATATATAGGGCCAGTAAAATTCATTCTCTTCTCACCCGTTATGAATTTTATTGATCCGATAAATTCTTGTATTAGGACAATTACACATTATGTTACTAATAATAATCATCATAACAAACTGTAATACCTAATCCAGTGGTTTCTAAATCGAAACAAACATATGCAACATCACCTGGAATCTCAACATCAGCTGGTGGTATTCTTGGTGCTGGAATTTCTGTGATATCATGGCTTTTGAGTGCAACACAGCTACTGTAGCTATCCCCTTCTCTGAGCTCAGAAGCTGCATAGGACTTGCTCCTGAAAAATAAATATAACATCATCAACCTTAAATAAAGAATTTTGTAGCACTTTGACCACAGGCACTTGTTTCTATCCATACGAAGGTATTCTATTTATATGGATAGTCGACCTTCGTATGGATAGAAACAAGTGCCTGTGACTTTGACGGTGACTTTCAATGAAATAAACATTAATTTTATCTATTGTGCTGTGAAAGATATCTTGGGTACAGGGTAAAAAGTATTCAAGCTAGACATTCTAAGGGGAATAACTCCTCTAATTGTCAAAGTTTCTGAAAATAATAGATAATTTTATCAAGCTAAATAAGGAAGATCTAGTCTGTCTCTATCTGTCTCAATTAACTCTAAAAGTATCAGAGCTATCATGCACCAATGGATAGTTTATCCCATTGTTGTCTTTATCCCTAGGAGCTAAATTTACTTGTTGGTACAAATAATTGACACAAAGAGGCAAATCTTGAAATACAACTAGCACAATTTTGATATAACAGGAATACTTTCCTTGTTTGAAACTTTCCAACCTCATCCAATCAAAAATGTATTAAGAAAAGATTAGAAAAGATGTTGCCTTAAAAATTATACACATGTAACTTATAAGAAATGCGATTATTACCAATACTTAGTATAATTTGTTGTATAGTATATACATGTATTTATGAATTGTGGTGCTAAATTGTGCACAAATAAACTTGATTCATTGTGTTTTGAATAAAGAAAAAGATTTATCAGAGTTATCCATTGGTGTGCTATTTGAGTGAAGTACATATTGATTAATACATAATTAATTTCTACCCCTTATATATTTTCTTATACATGTATATAAAACTGTCAAAAGACCAGCAAACAGGGTAAAAGTTATCATTATCGGCTTTGATGTTGTGCACTAATGTTTGCATACTTTTTAGATTTGAGTGCAAGTCTCTTTATCTTTGCTTTCCTAGTAATGGCAATTGCTCTTCTCTTTCTACTTTGCAAGTCTTTCAGTTTTGCTAGGCGAATAGTATGTGCACCTGGAGACAATCCCATTCGTTTATGGACCTGAAATATAAATATAGATGTTACAAGATGAAGATATGCAAATTAGTAAAGAAGTTTAAATTAGAATAAAAATTTCAAGGCCTTAACTGAGTTCTTTTGAGTAATACTTAAATTATCAATAATCTGCATGATATTATAAAGTTTGTTAGTGTAATCCCTATATAATAATTAAGTCCTAACAAGATAATCATAAAAAAATCTTTTTCATTTCGTTTCGGTATATATATGTTACAGGCATTTTCTAAATTTAGGCATTTTGTAAAATGACTGAAATTTTTAGGCATTTTCTAAAATGCCTGCATGATTTAGGCATTTTACAAATTGACTATTTTTTTCAGGCATTTTATAAAATGCCTGAAAAAATTGTAAGGCATTTTACAAAATGCCTAAAAGACTAAAACTGAATATAATGTACTCAAAATTAAACGACTTGAAATATCAAATAGATACTTTTATTCTATCCTTAAATAAAGCATGCAATTTAAACAGTTACAGATTGTTAAATGTAATTGAATTATTTACATAAACAGTGAAGTTGACAATTATTTGTCGCTACATGTAAGGTTTGGATGACAGCGACTGTTACACATTTGTCCCGACTTTTTGCAAAGACAACGTTTAGTGTTACATCTAGTCTTACCACTAGCACTACAGCCACATTTTATGTAACCCTGACCATTACGTAAAGAAACTTTACTGATAGCTTTTCTAAAGGATATTTCATTATCATAATTTACAGATTGAATAGCAATAAAATTACTGTCAGACAGTTCAAACTGATTCCTGGTGTAAAGTCCACGTAGTATTCCTTTTTAGCTCACCTGGCCTAAAAGGCCATGTGAGCTTTTCTCATCACTTGGCGTCCGTCGTCGTCTGTCGTCGTTAACAATTTTTCAAACATCTTCTCCTCTGAAACTACTGAATGGATTTGGATGAAACTTAGCATGATTGTTCCTTAGATTATCCTGCACAAAGTGTGTGCTTCGATTTTTGATCCGTCAAAAAACATGGCCGCCGTTACTTAAAATAGAAAATAGGGGTCAAATGCAGTTTTTGGCTTATATCTCAAAAACGAAAGCATTTAGAGCAAATCTGACAGGGGTAAAAATGTTCATTAGGTCAAGATCTATCAGCCCTGAAATTTTCAGATGAATCAAACAAACCATTGTTGGGTTGCTGCCACTTAATTGGTAATTTTAAGGAAATTTTGCAGTTTTTGGTCATTATCTTGAATATTATTATAGATAAAGATAAACTGTAAACAGCAAAAATGATCAGCAAAGTAAGATCTACAAATAAGTTAATATGACCAAAATTGTCAATTGACCCCTTAAGGGGTTATTGTCCTTTAATGACATTTTTTCACAATTTGTTCATCATATTTGCTAACTTTAAAAAATCTTCTCCTCTAAAACTACTAAACCAAATTCAACCAAACTTCAACTGAATAATCAGTAGGGTGTATAAAATAAAGTTTGTGCTTTATTTTTTATTTCGTCAAAAAACATGGCCGTCATGGCTAAAAATAGAACACAGGGTAAAATGCAGTTTTTGGCTTATATCTCAAAAACACCAGCATTTAGAGCAAATAAGACAAGAAGTTAAAGTATTTATTAGGTCAAGGTCTACCTGTCCTGAAATTTTCAGCCGAATTGGGTAACTGGTTTTTCAGGTATAATGCCCCTGAATTGATGATTTTAAAGAAATTTTGCAGTTTTTGGTTATTATCTTGAATATTATTATAGATACAGATAAACTGTTAATAGCAAAAATGTTAAGCAAAGTAAGATCTACAAATAAGTCAATTTGACCAAAATTGTCAATTGACCCCTTAAGGAGTTATTGCCCTTTAAAGACTTTTTTCACAATTTGTTCATCATGTTGACTTACTTTAGAAAATCTTCTCCTTTGAAACTGCTGTATCAATTTCAGCCAAACTTAGGCTAAATGAGTTTCAGAGTATCTAGTATAAATTTTATATTTCATTTCCTTGTATGTCAGAAACATAGCTCCTATGGCTAAAATAGAACATAGGAGAAAATGATTTTTTTTTGCTTTTGAAGAAAATAGGACGATTCAAAGAACATTATTAAAAATAAATTGAAAAGCCAAAATAATCATTGATGAGAGATTTAACCAAAAAAATTAAGGTGAGCGATTCAGGCTCTTGAGAGCCTCTTGTTTAATTCCCAGTTGATAACGATGCTCTTCCTTTCCAGTCACAACAGCCATAAGGTTAGGGGTCATACATAATTGTCAACCATTTTCCAAAGTGTACAAAACGTAGGGGGTTAAACAATCAAAATTTTACCGTACGCCTTTTAAAAAAAAATAAAAATAAAACAGCCAGATATTTTTCAATCTATTTTCAATGCAAATTTTGATATGAATCTGAACAATAATAGACATGATCTTCTTTTTATTAGGAATGATTGATTCTTGTCTTGAAATCTGAAAATGGTTGATGTACACTTTTTTAGGAAGGGTGGGGGGTTGGACAAAGTGTATGTTTTGTACACTTTGGAAAATGGTTGACAATTATGGCTACATTTTTAAAGAATAATCTTTAATTTATTTTACTTAACCCTTTTGTGTAGCTTTACAATATATTTTTATCATCTATTTCATGTATTTCATATTTACACAATTTGCCTGAAACAGACCAGGCAATTTGTGAAATTTTCATTAAAAATTTCAGGCATTTTACAAAATGACTAGGTTTTTTTAGGCATTTTGTAAAATGCCCGCCAACTTTAGGCATTTTAGAAATTGCCTAAAAATTCAGTCATTTTACAAAATGCCTAAATTTAGAAAATGCCTGTAACATATACACATGGAAAAAAGTATTGCAACACCTTGATTTTTTAAAACTTGAAAAATCAACCTCTTTTTTTGGATGAAATATAGTAAAATATTTGTATAATATTATTGAAACATAGTTTATGATAACATTGGCATTTAAACGAACTAAAAATGTTTTTAAATTTTTTTTTTTATATAACCACAATTTTGATAACAAAATGAAGTGTTTTTTGTACAAAAAAATGCATTTTACAACTATTACTGTAGTCGAACATTACAATGTCAGACATTTTAAAATTAATCTTCCGATGACTGTTCACATCATGAGTGATCGTTATACGCCAAAGAATTAGTACTTTGTGCGCAGCCTCCATTCAAACGGATAACCGCATCATAACGTCTTCTGATTCCTGCCATAAATCGACTAATTTGTTTCTAAGGTAGCAGCAACCATTTCTGATGAAGGGCATTGTTTATTTCATGATGTGTTTGAACTGTGGTGTCCTTTCGCGCACTTTACGCCCAATAGTGTCCAATATATGCTCGATATGGTTCAAATCCGGGCTACGATCGGGCCAAGGAAGATGAACCAAATTCTATAGGAAAATGGATATTCCTCCACGATGCTAATTTTCAACTTTGGCGAGCTCTGCACTACATTGGATACGGAAAACTGTGTGTCTGTTCGTAAGCAAGGGTATCCGAAATGGTCTTATCGCACGATAACCAGTAGCGATGAGTCGATCTCGAACAGTTCTTGTTAAAAGGCTCCTGTATACCCACCACTCTCTTTTTAGGATTGTATTGTATGCAATGGGTTTCCTTCTGATAAACCTCCATTATGCCTAATTTTTCCTAGCAAATGGTATAGGGGGTCTTCTGTATCTCGGAAGGTCTTTAACAACGTTTATTGCCTGATTTTTATTCTCAAAACGACTTATAGTGGAATGGTGATGACCAACAAAACATGCAGTTGTAACAGCGACATCCCTGATCGCTCATGCTGATAATATGCCATCTTGCTGCAGTTAAGAGTTGTCGAGGACCCATTACAAGGTGTCAATCACATAACTTCAAAAACATGGTTATTTAAAGTGTTGAAAACAATGAGGATTAAAACACCTGTTTTGCTGTTTACGGGTACAGTAGCTGCATGTGCAGATAAGAACTTATCGAGTCGATATTTATTGATTAAACTCAGGTGATACTTAAATAATGTTTAACTAATTCTATTTTACCAAATTATATCACAAAAAAATAAAATGTGTTTTTTTAATTTGAATTTGAATTTGGTGTTGCAATACTTTTTTCCAGGTGTATATATATATGCATGACATGATATAGGTTCAACTTATTTGATTTCAAATTTCAAATATATTCCTTTTTAGCTCAATTACTCATTATTCTCACCAATGATACGTATGTGTAACCAATGTTCTTTTGTAATACACTTCCAGCAACCCTGTAGTTCAAGCTGGCTGATCCACTGTAATGATGTGATTTAGGTGCTTTTGAACCAACTGTTTTGTTAAAGCTTTCATTTGCTTGCGTGCTACCCAACGATGCTAGCTTTTCTGCATGACTGATGTAGGAATCGAAAACTTCTGTCAAGGTTTCCTTTAACTTTTGATCTTATATGGGTTTTCCATTAGGAAGAGATTTGTAGACCTCCTGTTGATTTGTTATAAAGCGGCACCACGATTTGTTACACTGACTGTGATCTCCGAAAGGGTGCTTTGATAAAGATTTTAAGGCTTTCTCCATTACAATGGTGTTACCATGATTTTGTGCAATGACATAGTTGAAGCATTTCTTTAAATATTTGATAATTGTAGATGTCAAGCTTTTGTTTGAATTTTGAAGTTTATACAATGTTTTACTAAAGTTCTTTTTTACGTGGTTTTTGTCTGATATTTTCTTAATGTTGGCATCTACATGGCGCCTAAGTCTTGCTATGGTGGTTGAATCATCATCTCCAATAACTGTTCCTGTTTTAAAACCCTTTGCATTGCACTCTGAGACCATTTCAACTATCATGTCCTGCTCCATGGCTTTTGCTGATCCCTCCCAGTTTTTTCTGCAGTCATGATCTTCAGCAGGTTCATTTCTGCTTGCAGCACTTGAACAAACTCTACATGATCTTGATCGTACTTTGTAGTTGGTTGTCTTTCCAGTGTATTTTCCTATCATTGAACAGTGTCCTAAAAATTAAAATGATTATTTATTTCACTCCCTAAGACTGTTTAAAATATATGCCATGATTTTTTAAATTTTTTTTGCAATAACCTTTTAATAACAATGGGTTGCAAAAAGTGTGACATCAAAGCAAAACATGATCAGTCAGGACTCTGTAGTTTAGTAGTTGTCTTTGGTTTACATATGTCATATTTGTTATTTCGTACATTATTTTGTTAAGAATAAGACTGTCAGTTTTCTCAATTGAATTGTTTCATATTTTTTCATGCCTGGGATTTTTTTTAGCAGATTATACATTATTGGTCTTTATTATTGTTGAAGGCTGTATGGTTGCCTATAATTGCTTATAACAACTGTATTTGAAATTGGTAAATATTATATACAATATAGTTATCTCATTGCCAATCAAACAACATCTCTTTTTCTATATGATTAATATTAATGCAGAAAGTCCATGCAGACAAAAGAAAATTCAAAGTGCATTTTCACCCCTGAATTAAAATTTTCCACATGGGCAATCATTATATTCTTGACTGGGTACAAACATTAAAATAATAAAAATGTTTGAGTTAAATCAGGTTTTAAAATGTGGCCAAACCTCCAATTCACATATATATCAAAATTGTTTTTAATTTCCAGCAGCAGATCCAGAACTTTTTGTAAGGAGGGGTGGCACTGACTCCGACCGCTCCAGTTATGCTTCAGTGATTCCCTATATTACCAACCAAATATTTCACACCGGGGGGGGGGGGGGGGGAAGGGGGTGTAAATTCAAAAATTATTGTGTATTGTGATGTTGGGATATCTACATTCTTGAGGAAAAGAAGATAAAGTCATACTCAAAACATTATTTTTTTTAATCCTTCTTTATCTTTCTATAAAGGTTCATACCTGACAAGCTGTCATATGCTTTTCCAGATCCCCTTTTCTACCAACCAGCATCAACTGATACAGCTAACTGGTCATCACCTGTTTGTCTAAAAATTGTAAATAGAAAAAAGTTATGTATGATTCTTAAATAAGATATTGTCATGAATGTGTAAACTAAAATTAGGAATCTTTGCTACCGTTAGCGTAAAATTTTATTCATTTTCAAAGCTTTTATGCACTATTTTCTTTTCTGTTATATATATGCATAAAAATAAAATTATTTATAAGTTTTTTGTTTTCAATTTCAATTTCCTGCAAATCTCAGGATTCCTGCATTCATGTGTATTGTGCATGAATAGTTCACATAAAAGTAGTTTTGGAAACATGGTTTATCACAGTGTAAACCAAATGAAAAATTAATATTGACCAATCATATTCATGTATTTATTGATATGCAAATCAATTCATATAAGAATTATAATAAGATAGTCAATATTTATAGAGATTAATATACATGTATGACCTTTTTCATATGTGCCCTGGTATTATCAAGAGACTCCTATAAACTGGAAACATATTGCAAATAGGACTTAATTGTTTTCTTCCAGTCATTACACATATATATGCAAAAAGCACTGTATTAAAAATGAAATACATTAATAAGATTAAAAGCTCTTTAAATATGTAGAGAACAAAATCATCTTTTAAAATGTGTATATATTTACTCTAATGTTAATCTCTGTTCTTCAATCATCCATTCTTTAGTAGAATTCTGTGCCATTGCCTCTAGTGCATCCCTTTGTCTTCTATCCAGCATAGCATGACTAACAGCAGGTATATTTAGAGCTGTCAAGAGGCTATTTATCTGTGTTGTACCAATCCCAGCATGAAGCACACCTATAGAATTAGTAAACATTTTGAGTAATACTTTTAAGTTTGCAAATTTAGAGAAAAAACAATCTTCCTCAATTCACATGAGTTATGAAAATTAGCTCTGTAATAATTAGTAATTAGCATGTTTAACAATTTACATACACAAATTACAATGTAAACAGTAATGTCATCAATTTATCAAACCAATTAGGGCATATATCATGTATATATAGGTTTTTATGTCTGGTTATAATTAGACCTGTTTTAATAATTAATAAACCCTATTTGAGAACAAATGTCTTTAAATATGACTTAAATCACCTTTTATAAAGCATATATTTGAAAATTATGAAGTAATACTGCACAACCAATAGCTAAATTGGACTGATTGATTTATGGAGAGTTAAAAATCATTATACATTTGCATGTTTGCCATGTTACTGTTTATTGTTTAACTGATATTATATAGTAGTTTGTTTCAGTACACTTGTTGTTTTGCAACCCTCTTAATCTTCCTTCAAAGCTCCCCTGACACTTTTTACATGAGGGTGTAGATACATGTACATGTATAGGGTTAACAGAATATAGAATAATGGGTCAAAAAAAAAAAAGAATAGAGAAAAACTAGCCTTTAAAAGGCCAACAAATAATGAATAGAGATTAAAGGGGTGCTAAAATGTAGAGAATAACTGCAAGTGAGTGCAAGAATTAAAGAATTGGATACAAAATATATCCTGATTGCAGAAAACAATATGTCTAGAAAACTGCAGTTATCAAGTTTAATTACAATATAGCCAGATACATATATACATGTATTAGACAGTTGGTTTTACAGTAGTAATTTTGGGCCGCTTTATAGCTTTTTGTTTTTTGTGAGCCAAGGCTCTGTGTTGAAGGCTGTACATTGACCTGTTTACTATTCTAAATTGTTTTTTTGGATGGAGAGTTGTCTCATGGGTACCCACACCACATCTTCCTATATCTATGTTCATTGTTTTTAAAGAAAGGAGAGACAAATTCATATTCCTGATAAGTATACTGCACATTTCCTTATTTAGCTATGTGGGCAATTAGTTCATGTGTAGCTACATTGTACATTGTACATCACAGGCACTTGTTTCTATCCATACGAAGGTCGACTATCCAGCTTCTATTTATATGGATAGTAGACCTTCGTATGGATAGAAACAAGTGCCTGTGTTGTACATGTATGTATTTTTATGTGTTCTTTTTGACCATATAATATGTAGGAATAAGATTGGATACAGTGTATATTCAACATGTCTTACCAGTGGCTAACTTTGTGTTCATGTCAAACACCTGCTGGTGTCTCTTTCCTGTTGGTACAGTGTTTACGAAATGGCAAACAGTATTCATGCATTGTATCTTCAAAAGTGCCCCCAGACCATAGTTCAATACACGGGTTGTATGTGATAGTGATAACGGATTGTTACACATCTTACATCCAGCCAGACCATCTGCAAGAACAGAGAGCTCAACAACCCGCCTTCCTTCTCTCCAGTCATCACTGTCTCCGACATATACATTTTTTTCCACAAAGGATAAATCGGGAAAATCCCGTGTGACATACTCATCAGGGCGGACAGGGTTTGTCGTCGGATTGTCATGAGTCTGAGGTAAACCAGAACAATAGCCGTGCTCTCTATCTAACTGGTGTATGTTCCATCGCCTAACTTGGGTAGTTTAAATTGTTTTTCATTGCGAAAATAACCCCGGTTACGTCCCATTTATAATTGTTCTGTCACCTGACGACATAAATAAACAATGCCGTAAATTCTTGTTTTGCGTCGTAAAGTAAGACATAACGAAGATTTGGTTCTTTTGCAGTATGTTAGTATGCAGATAAATAATATAAAAGTTTATTCCATGCGTATATTAACCATCAAAAACCCTTATTTTATTTATTTAATCGACTATATTTTACGACATCATACGGTAACTCGATATGCGCGGCGCATTCAAAAAACGGCCGAGCGAGCTTCCTTAAAGCTTGGACTAAGGTAATTTATAAAGATTTTTAAATAGGGTAGGGCTTATGGAATCCCCTTGTTTTACCCCTCTTAGTATCTTAAAATATTCTGAATGTTTCTGGTCAATCTTTAGAGCTATTACTGTTTCAGAAAGGATATTTGTGATAGTTTTATATAAATATTTTTCTATATCAATATCTGATAACTTGTTAAGCATAACATATCTCAACACTGAGTCGAACGCTTTTTGGAAATCCACAAAGCATACATATAATTTATTTGTATTTGTTATGAAGTTTTTAATATAACCAAAATGTGAATTAAAGAACGTATCTCTCATCAACATGTTCAGCCTGTTGTTGGCACGGACAATCTTCGCCAGACTATTTATTAGTGAAATCCCCCTGTAATTTGACGGGTCAAGTTTATTTCAAGACTTATGTAATACAATGTAAGAGTAAATATGATTTGTTCCATTGCACTGGATAAAAGCCAGTTTTTTTTTTTTAGTTTTTTTTTATATTCAATTAAACAGGTTAGTTAATGATCAGAAGTTATTTTAACATTACTGCTATACTTTAATATTTCATAAACAATGCTATCAGAACCACTTAATGTGCCTGGCTTTATACTTTTAAGAACCCATTAAATTTCCCGCTAATATAATTGATTTGTTTGTTTCAGCATTAATAGTTTTCAAAATGTTTTCAATGTTAGAAATTTCTTGTTTAAAAGTTTACCAAAAGTTCATTATCTTATTAGCATGTTTTTTTGGTGTTTAACATTAAACGGAGGTTTCATTATCTTGTTACTGATAACATTTAAAGAATTTTATTGTTCAAATATTGATATGTCGGACAGCTTTTGTCTAACCAGTTTTCTGTTGGTCTTTCTTTTTCTCACCATTCGGCATCATGTGTCTGCTATCTATTAAGCTCTTCATTGGCCGAATTAATTCCATGTTGGACCTCTGTAAATGCTTTGGTATCAACATTTATAATATCATTCATTATAGTGTAATCACAGAGAGCATTTACAATTTCAGCTATAAACTCATTAGTCCATTCTATAATTAACATTCTTTCTCAATTAATATTTGAGACGTAGCTAAATCTGTGAATGATCAGACAAGCAAATTATTTCATGTGTAGAAAAATATAGAACTGAGGACAGAAGATGTCCACTAGCTATAGCATAATCAATTTTACTATTTATATTAATTAAGAAGTGTGATAGATATAATTAAAACCAATTGAAGGTCTTTCCACCAAAAACAATGTATTTTAATATGAAAGTGGTAAAATTAAGTTTAAAATGTCATTTCAATAGTCAAATGATAGCTTATTGTACGCTAATTCAAAAAATATATGGTTTCTATACAATATTTTTAAATAAGGGAGATAATTTGTTACTTCCGGTTTGAAAAATGATACTTCCGATAATATTTGAATATTTACTTGACACTGATGCCAAAAATATCTCGTTCTATATACTTTTATTTTAATAAAGTTTAAAAAAATTGCTACTTCCGGTTTACACAAGGTCACTTCCGGTTGTTATTTTCAAGGTTAAATGGTTTGATACTTTTGCCAAAGGTCTCATGGCTTTATCATGTATACATATGAATAAAAACAAAGGTCAAAATCTAGAACGTCAAAATAAGCTATGACCTTGAGATCAATTTCAAGTTCATAAACCAAGGACCTCAAATCAAAAGACCATAGGTTTTAATTGTATTTAGTTAATGAGTTATATCACCATTCGCGTATTTTTAAATACAAGAGGGGAGAAAACTCCCTTTTACGTTCAACTTTGTTTTGAGTTGTTGTTTTTTTCGTTTTTTTCGTTTTTAATTTTTTAAATAATTGAAAAACGAATGGACCGACAGTCCGTGTATATTTGCGTTCATTCGTTTTTCATTTTGAAAAAAAAAAATCAAAGAAAATATATTTTCGTTTTTCATTTTTGAATTCTCAGAAACAAAAATATATGTTGTCATTATAGGAAGGTAAAACAGCATTACATTTTGCAGCTGAAAATGGAGAGATGGAGGTAACAAAATGGCTGATTGAAAAAAAAGGAATGGATCCCATGGTTAAATCATCTCAGGTAACATTTGATATTATAGACATTGAACTTAGTGATATGTTTAATAGTGAACTATTTACATAAGTTTTTTTTTAAATAACATTGCATTTATTGATTTGTCCGAATTGTTTTTATTTTTTTTAGTCTGTAGAATTTGAAATAATAAATTAATGATAGGTGTATGTACTTAAAATAGACTGAACCTAAATATTCATTTCCTCGCTTAATTGCTTAAAAAAAATATTTACTCTAAAATGATTAAAAAACTTTCAATTTGATTAGAAAAAGAAAAACCTTATCCGAAATGGAATTCAGGATGTTTAGTACATGTACAATGGTTAAAAAGAAAATAGTGTGACTTTCCTTTAGACGAAAGCACAGGTCTGAGAATGGGAAAACAATTTGACCATCACTTTAAATTATGTGGTGTCTCTAAGTATTAGATATATTGTGTGATATTTCTTATTTGACTGTAAACTATAGTATATGATAATATTTCACTAAATTTTGTTTTCGCAAATAAAAAAGAAATAAATGTCGTGTAAATATTGGTTTTAACAGTTTAATAAGGTTAATACACCAAATAGAACATTATTTGTGTCTGTCGGTACAGGAAATTAGGTTTTTCTGAAGTTTGGAGCAGTTTTTATCAGATATAATATAATTTCAGAAACCATAGCACCTCTTTTTTTCAAACATTTAAAAATAACCAGTCAATCTCACACATTGATCGGGAATTTGTGTCATTAGAAGTAAAATTTACATTTCTTGAACAATGAAATCTGGGGATATTTGGTCAATTAAAACAATTCCTTCACTTAATCATGTTAATACATGACATAGGTAAAATCTCTTTGTTCTTACTGTGCTATATTCTTGATAATGCATAGTAAAGGTGTGCATTAAATACCTCAGATATACTGCACAGTTCAACAGTATTCTTACTTTAAGGGGACGGATCCTGGATTTTGACAGGCGTGTATTTACATAAAATTTTAAAAATATCACCGAGTGTAGCGAGACTCAAAACAATTTGACGATTTTAGTGTAAAAATATGAAAAAGAAAGTGTTTCTCATACCTTGAACAAGGACATGAAACATTTTTTGAAATTGTGTGTACAATGTCAATCTGAAAACAGTGTTTCAAAGTCAAACCAGATAATAACAATTTTTTTTTATTGTCGTTCGGGTTATAAATCACCCGAGCCGTGCAGATTAAATGATATATATCGACTTGCTTGGTCAATAACTATAACTTAGTACGAGAACATATAAAAAGTATTCTCTTAACTTTGGTTTTGTTCCCAAATAGATTTTTTCTTCCATGGGATATTTCTTTCTCCCATAGAAACTTTTTCTCTCTTATGAATTGCTATAATCTCCCATAGGATTTTATTCTATCTTAGAATCTTTTGTTATCCCTCAGGATTTATTTTTAACCCTTAGGATTTTTTTTATCCCACAGGATATTTTTTCAGTAATGAAATCCCTTACGATATTATTAATCCTGTCGGATATTTTTTTATCCCACAGGAGTGTTTTATTAGACATAAAAAAATCCTGTGGGAAATGCTTTTATTTCTCTTAAGGGATTTTTTTAGTTTTAAGGGAGAAAATATATCCTATAGGATATTTTTATTTTCCTAGGGGATTATAAATCCCATAGGATTTAAATATCCTTTTGGATTTTTACTTTATCCTATAGGATTTTTAAAATCAAATAGGATTTGAAAAAGTCATATGAGAGAAACAAATATCCTACATGATTTTGTCACTGTTTTCACTCCAGTTGCCGGACCAGGCGAGCCACACCAAATTTTTTTTAGAATTGTTTTAACTAACCACAGAGGTACATTATTACTAAATTTGATAATTCTACCGTTAAAAAAGAGTGGTTCCAATTTGCATTCATAAGAAGTGCAAATTAATCCAAGAACATGTTGTATGTAATACGTTGTTAAAGTATACGTTCACCATTACGTCCTTCTGTCTGTCGGGGTATTTTCTTATTTTATTTTTTGTAGTAATGTAGAATTATTTTTTAGGGATGGACACTTCGACGTCTGTTTATCTGTATTGGTGTATAAATACGCTACTACGTTCTATTTTAAAGGGATGTAAGAATACACTTCGACGTCTATTTGTCTGTATGGATGTATAAATACACAACTACGTATTGTTTGTAAAGGATGTATAAGCATTGACTGTATTGATGTATTAATACACCACCACATGTACTTATTTGTTGGGGATGTTTCAATACACCATCTAAACACGTCTGTTTGTCTGCAGGAAATTTAAAAACACGATACCACGCCATTTTTGCATAGGCATGGAAAAGGACACTACCGCGTCTTGTTATTTGTAGGGGATAAATATATTCAATACCACGTCCGTCTGTATGTGATGTTTAAATGCACTTCCATGTCTATTTGTAGGAGATGTAGTATATTAACAATAAATAAGGGGAACTATACTAGAAAAGCGGAAGTTCTAAACTGTAAATCTTATTCAATCCACTACAAATAACAATAACAAAACAATACTTAATTGTAAGTTAATAACACAGTTAGTTATGCAACCAATATTCCCTCATGCCACATAATAGAAAAGCATTAACATTGTTGAAAAAAATGCAACGTGTTAATGCCTTACATAACTACAGTGTATTATGGCAGACAATTATTGAAAGAAAAGAAAATCTACATATTGAACATTATAATCAACTGATTAATGTCATAACTGAAATTTTTGCCACGTGAGAAACACAGAATCATAATCAACTGTCCGGTTTTGAAAACGCCCTCACCATACAATTCAAGCTAGATGTATATGCAATCTATATCAAAGAATTACAAAATGTATATCAACATTGTATTTTAAGAGTTTCAAAACCAATGGCGATCAATTATTTCAAAATGATTTCTACAAAATAAGAAGATGTACATGTAGTATGCCTGCCATTGAGACAAATCACCATCAGATACCAAATTAAATTGAAAGTTAGCACGTACAGCCTTCCAAAACGAGAGCAACTTTTTCTGCATAGCAAGCTTTTAAAGGCCCCGACATGACACACTGAAACAAAAACTAAAACAAAAACTTAAAGCATAATTCAGGTACAAAACAATATGGTTGATGATTGTTGGTTGCTTAATTTCCAGTGGCAAATATTGCATGCATGTTCAAGACGAAAACAAATTAACAAAACAATACAATACAATAGGTAGGTCCTGTATTGAAGGCTGTCCGGAATGATTCATGTAGACTTCAAATATAATATTGCCAAAATACAAGGAAGAAAGGTAATATTTTCTCGAAAAGTTATAATAAGCCATTATATTTTAATGGTTTTTTTGTTTTATAAATTAGTTCTCAAAACGACAAATTTGAAATAAAACAGACGTTCTATACATATTTATACAAAATGAATACCCTTTTTTTTGCATTTCTAATTATCAAAATCGAAGTCGTGACCCTAAATGACCCTAAGTTATGTTGTAAGTCATTTTTTCCAATAATTTATTACAAATTTAAGCAGAATTGACGCGAGCTGTCATCCTTGATCATAAAACAATTTAAGTATAGGGATTCAATACTTACTTTAACATCGTTTGATTAAAGAATATGTTTGATCGTTGTATCCAAGGTTCTCCTAAAGCTTGTTGTCCGAAAAAAATGCCACACATATTCTGAATGAGCTGACTTTGGAAACTATAACCATACTAGTATGAAGAGATTGGTATGCCTAACATACAGGCTTTAGAATAAAAAGAAGCATTTCAAAACCACTATGTAGCATTTTTGCTATCTTATGATAAAACAAAAATGCAAAGCCATAACTTACCGAGTGTGTTTTTTACAAAATCTCTTAAGTTATATGTTTTCATTACTGAAAATGGCTTTATCATGAGTGAGAGCAAATGAATTTTCAATCTGATTTTTGAAATGGTCATTCAATCAAATAGAAAAACTTTCATTTGATAAGATTGTATGGAAGTGTAGTGTAGAGATGTTGCAATGATATGATTTATTTAACCCATATTCTCTATACAGCGCAAGGACCCAAATACAGAAACGTTTAACATTTTATTTTTACTTTAGTGGATAGTTGTCTCATTTGGCATTCATACCACATCGCCTTATGTTATACTAGTATTCAGGTTGTCTTGTATTTATCTATAAGAAAAATATAAGTGTATATGTTAAGTATCAAATGGAGTAAAAACATATACTATATAGTACAATATACAATGAATATGGTAAAAATGTATATGATTTATTAATTCATCGCATTAACTATGGAGGTTACTACTGATGAGACAACAGGTCCGCCCGTTATAGTCTGGCCTTTTCTAAAAACTTTTTTTTCTAGAACAACGCATTGTACTCATAATTTATAACTTGAAGTCGTTTATCTCGTTTTTCCGGGAATTCGAACTGCTTCTCGGCAATCACTACAAACCAGTAAAAGTCTGAAATGGCCTATATCTGTACTCGACTGTATTGATTTTTACTCGACCAGTCTGCATTGGTCTGTAAATTACTTAATATTACTCGACTGTAGTCTGAACCATACTTAACAGTGTGAACTTGTACTCGACCAGTACTTAACCATTTTATACGAGTTTGAACCATGCTCGGCCTAGTCTGAACCATACTCGACCTAGTCGGAACCATGCTCGTCCAAGTCTTAACCAACCTAGTCCTATTCTGTGTATCAATCAACTTAATTTTATCAATTTAGAAAATGTTTTTAAAAAAAATGAAATTTGAACCACTTGAAATTAAAAATGTATTCAATATAGTATTGAAATTAAAAGTTCATAATAATCAATCATAATTTAACCTCTACACAATATTCATCAACACTTACATAAATATATATCAAATTTATTCGTTCATAATGTAATAATTTACGTTTTTTGATTGACTTAAGCCTGCCAATTGATATTTTATCGTATGTTTTTTTTATTTTGTGATGTTATGCTATTGTTTCAGAAAAAGGGAGAAGGTTTGGTACCATTAAAACGTTTGATCCCGCTGCAAATGTTTGCACCTGTCCTAAGTCAGGAATCTGATGTACAGTAGTTGTCGTTTGTTTATGTAATGTATACGTGTTTCTCGTTTCTCGTTTTTCTATATAGATTAGACCGTTGGTTTTCCCGTTTGAATGGTTTTACACTAGTAATTTTGGGGCCCTTTATAGCTTGTTGTTCGGTGTGAGCCAAGGCTCCGTGTTGAAGGCCGTACATGGACCTATAATGGTTTACATTTTTTTTAAATTGTTATTTGGATGGAGAGTTGTCTCATTGGCACTCACACCACATCTTCGTATATCTATATCAACTTTAAAATATAAATAAAACAAGCTTATCAAATTATCTCAAAAATGAATTGTGACTAATATTTTTAATGTTATTCAAATTTTTTTGAATGTTTCAGAAGTATTTTATGGTAACTGGACTATTTTCACCATTAACTTAAGCCTAGTATAGATTTATGGTATCTGTTGAGTTTTGTTATTAATGCAGTGAATATTTTTTTTTATTAATATATATATAAAATAGTATATAAAGCAACCTAATAAATTTAAAAAAAATGAAACCTTTGTTTTGTTTTGTTTTGTTAAACCAAGAATTTTATATAATTATGATAATACAAATTCCATAGTAATCCTTGATAACCTTTTTAAAAAATGACATTTGTTCCAAAGTAACAGTAAAAATTTATTTCAATTAAATTTGAGTACTTTTTGTCAAAATTAAGCACTTTTATATGGTTTAATTACCTCCGTACATGTGTGTTTAACAGGTAAAAGACAGCCCTATTTTCTTAAACTCGTGTATTACTTATCTAGTATATTCGAAAGGCTGTGTTGTTTAAGTTAAACAGGATGTTACAATTTTGAATAAATGTTTTTTATAATTTAATACTTCTGACCAGGTGTGATCTTATTAATGAGTTTGCCAATAGCAGAGGTTATACTTTATACTTCACCGCTATCAATCAGAAGAAAATTTTTATAAATTTCTTAAATTTTATTACTTTTTGATATAAATTAAATATAAAATATAAAAAATATCCCAAATATAATAATAGATATATTTCTAATATAAGATTAAACAATTCATGGATTTTGTTGGCTGTTGATATATATGTCATTTTAAAAGAAATTAATTGTAACAGTTAAAAGAAGTAGAGGTGATTTGGTGCAAAATGGTTCAGACTGGTCTAGTATTGGTCAGACCTTTGGTTAAGTATGGTCTAGACTGGAATAATATGTCGAATACAAGTCGAGAATGGGTTAGGACTGTTTCAGACAGGTCGAGTAATAGTTCAAACTATTTTCAATGGCAAAGATAAGGGTCAAGTACGATTCAGTAGAGTCGAGTATGATTCATACTGGGGTCGATAATGGTCAAGTAAAAGTCAGACCAATTCAGACTGGTCGAGTAAAAATCAGTATAGTCGGGTACAGATATAGGCCATTTTAGACTTTTACTGGTTTGTAGTGAATGAAATCCATGAAGAGTCCACGTATCAGTTGTTTTGATTGGTAGATAAGATTTGATTTTTATAAATATAAAAATTATTAATGGTATTTTATTTTCAAACATACGAACTCGTGTAATCAAATTCGATAAAACGAGAAAGGTTTGTAAATTAAAGTTGGTAATAATTGATGACTAATTAGGTCCATCAGCCAATATTACACTAAAAAGCAGGACGGTTATGTGCTATTGAAATCAAATAAGAAAAACTCCAAATCGGAGTTTAACATATAATTTTATGGATGACAGAAAATAGAGATAAGTAACCACACACTGTCAAATTATTGTAACTCACGCATTGCTTGATTGATATACAAAAAAGAGCGGGAATATGATTACCAATGAGACATTTATCCAACCAAGATTATATAATGTCAAAAGAACCAACTATAAGTCACCATACAGCATTGAAAAAGGAGTTAAACGTGCATGATATAGCAAGCTGTATAAGGCCCAGAATGGAAAACATATAGTAAACTTTCAAATTTGTACATCCCAAGCGCTTTTCGGGATTGAACTTCATTAAAAATGTCAAAAGAGATACAACGACAACGGTCTGATTAAGGGGACGATCATTTGATATTCTTATAAGTGGGGACAGGTGGTATTATTCTGAGGTTGTACTCACTTCACCTGTTAGCAGTTTGGCTACTCTCTTGTTTACGGTTATTTTAAGATTTTTTTACAGCATTTACCGGGTCAAAATATTCATTTCCGAAATCAGCCTGGCTCCCATAACCTTTCCTCCCGGAATATCCGGATTCCATAATTTTGAGACCAGTAATGAAATTTGGTAGTCCATTGGCAAAGAATTCAATTTTGTTAAAATGTTAGCACTTTGTATTGTGTTGGCATTTTCTTAAATGTATTAACAAGTGCTAAGTTGGTCGGGAGAAGTCTAAGGAAGACAATATGTCAATAGTATAGTCAGCTCTTCGGGTTTAAATAAAATCAGATATAAGGCATACTTTGATGAGACAGCACTCGAACCATGCAGAACTATCAAGACATCTAGAGTCAACATTCAGTCTTTTATAATTGACAGATGTCAATACAATATATCAAGCTCGAAACCGACTTATGTCTGAAAAACTAAAGAGTAATTAAGCATAATTTGTCATTAAAAGATATACTGACAGACACCAGAACATTTTGTGCGTTTGAAAAATGTCATCCTCTCATTTTTAATCGCGATTAGTTGAAATAAATTGTAGACAAAAGTAAGAGTAAAAAAACAGTCTAGTTTATTATCTTCAATATTTGTATTTTAACTTATTTTTTTTTATTTCTCTTTTCATTTTTTTGCAAAACACTACATGGCCAATTATTACTATATTTTTAAAAATATATTTTACCATGGTTCTTCTGTAATCTTTAATTACAGTCTATTATATATTATAATGTCGTGCAATTGTAAAACAAGAACAGGTAAAAGACATGTTTGTAAGAGAATACGACGAATGACTAAAATAAAAATACTCGTAGAAAGGTACATGTAAGGAACATTTCATTATAGCTTATAATCAATTTAAGGTAGTTCAGGGGTATAGAAAAAAATGACAGAATTTTCTTATACTTTGTGAAATTTAACTTTGAAGTATTGTAAATGAAAAAATCAAAAAAAAATTGGGGGTCACCGGCCATCTAAGAGATATTTTGACCTCTGAAAATGAGTGCAAATAGGTTATATGGAAATATAGGGAAATGGACAAAAAAACAATTTGATTGAATTTTCAACGCAAAATAAATGACAGAAGTTGCTCATTTTTTCATACTGTAAAGCTTGATGTCTCTATTTTATAAAATTGAAATAAAATTTAGGGGTCACCGGCCATCCAAGAGATTTTTTGACCTATGAAAATGGGTGCAAATAGGCTAAATATAGGGAAAACAGGCATAAAATATCTTTGATTGAATTTTCAGAGCAAAATAAATGACAGAAGTTGCTAATTTTTTCATACTGTAAAGCTTGATGTCTCTATTTTATAAAATTGAAATAAAATTTAGGAGTCACCGGCCATCCAAGAGATTTTTTGACCTACGAAAATGGGTGCAAATAGGCTAAATATAGGGAAAACAGGCATAAAATATCTTTGATGGAATTTTCAGAGCAAAATAAATGACAGAAGTTGCTAATTTTTTCATACTGTAAAGCTTGATGTCTCTATTTTATAAAATTGAAATAAAATTTAGGGGTCACCGGCCATCCAAGAGATTTTTTGACCTATGAAAATGGGTGAAAATAGGCTAAATATAGGGAAAACAGGCATAGAATATCTTTGATTGAATTTTCAGAGTAAAATAAATGACAGAAGTTGCTCATTTTTTCATACTGTAAAGCTTGATGTCTCTATTTTATAAAATTGAAATAAAATTTAGGGGTCACCGGCCATCCACAAGATTTTTTGACCTATGAAAATGGGTGCAAATAGACTAAATATAGGGAAAACAGGCATAAAATATCTTTGATTGAATTTTCAGAGTAAAATAAATGACAGAAGTTGCTCATTTTTCATACTGTAAAGCTTGATGTCTCTATTTTATAAAATTGAAATAAAATTTAGGGGTCACCGGCCATCCAAGAGATTTTTTGACCTATGAAAATGGGTGCAAATAGGCTAAATATAGGGAAAACAGGCATAAAATATCTTTGATTGAATTTTCAGAGCAAAATAAATGACAGAAGTTGCTCATTATTTCATACTGTAAAGCTTGATGTCTCTATTCTATTAAATTGAAATAAAATTTGCGGGTCATCCGCCATCCAAGAGATTTTTTTTAGCAAAATAAATGACAGAAGTTGTTCATTGTGCAACGAGGGGTTTACCTCTGCGGTTGTATAAAGCTGCGTCCTGCGAAGCATCTAGTTATTATTGTGCTTAATAAACCATATTTGTGACAACATATGAAAAGTGTGAGCTGACAGTTTGCTAAGTTTTTATCCATAAGTCTCATTCTGACTTTCTATCTGAAAGGTTTTTATGTGTCAATATTTGTGTTTCAATATAAAAGGAAGATGTGGTATGATAATTGATTGTTAATGAGGCAACTCTCCGCAATAGACCAAAAGACACAGAAGTTACTAGCTACAGATCAAAAGCGGTTATTGCATAGCCCTTCAATTACTAATGAAAAACAAGTCAAATGAGAAAACTGAAGGCATATTGATGTACAAAATGAACACAAAAAAAATATGTGACACAACAAAAGACAACCACTATCTGAATTACAGGTTCATGACTTGGGACAGGCACATACATAATGTTGTGGGGTTAAAGTTTGAAGGTGACAACCCTTCCCCTTAACCTGGGACAGTGGTGTAAATTGGTACAACATAGGGGTTTTATCAATTTGTATTATTTATTTTTGAACTCTAAATCTAGCGAAAAGTAGATTATCACAGATAAATTTGCAGAATGAGTTGTATGAATAGTCGGGACACTTGTCTTACAAACTTTATGGAGCAAGAAAAATGTACTTGAGATTTGTATGTACATAAAGTCTGTCATAAAATTAAAGATTTCAGTATATTCGCATTTTACAATATTTTTTGTAACTGCTGTATTTAACATGTTATTTTTGTTTTCTACTGTAGGATAGAAAAGAAAAGTAAGTGGTTCAAATATACATGTATGCCTCTTGAGACTAAAATTACATGCAATAAAAATCAGCCCCCAAAAAAGCAAATTTTAATAACTACAGCAGTAGAATGCAATTTTAAATGTAAATACAATGTATGTGCTGGGGGCCTAAATTGACCCTGAATTATTTCAAGTGTTTTTGGCCTTAGACTTTTTAATACATAACGTACTATTAAATTATTACATGTAATATACTTTGCCATTTGTAATTTCCTTTCTATTTAAAGTATATTTTAAACATATCGGAGGATTCAGAGGCAGCCCTGGGAAAAATTTGGTTAATAATATAGGGAATCACTGGAGCATGACCTGAGCGGGTCCCTTCTTAGGCAGTCAGTGAGCCCCACTTATGAAAAATTCTGGATCTGCCACTGGGATTATTTATACAACAAAAACATTCACGAGGTTTTAAATTGCAGGAAAATATCACCTCTTCATACAAGACCTCCCCCTTTTTCATTCAAAAACCTACTAAACATGCTAAAAGGCACATACTCATACATTTTTATAATTTTGACTTTTGAATAATTATTATACATTCTACATGTCTGATACATGTACATCAAATTAGTCTTTAAAAACATTTTGTCTATAACATATATCTTATAATTGCCATGAAACTTGGTCCGTAGGCTTTTAATTTAGTAAGCTCTGGTCACAAAAGTTGGTTAAGATCAGTTAGTTCCTACTATCCTATTAGATAGGAACATAGTTAATTTATTATCCTTTGATTTTATCTTTATTTACAAAATAAAGACTTTAGTTTTCTCGTTTGAATTGTTTTACATTGTCTTACCGGGGCCTTTTATAGCGGACTATGCGGTATGGGCTTTGCTCATTGGTGAAGGCCGTTCGGTGACCTATAGTTGTTAATGTTTGTGTCATTTTGGTCTTTTGTGGATAGTTGTCTTATTGGCAATCATACCACATCTTCTTTTTTATATCTTGCGTGAACATTACAATGCGTTCCACATGAAAATCAATTATATAATCATTTTTATAAATTTGATTTCATACATTGTACCTTGAATTTTTTTTCATACACCTTTAAAAAATATGCCTTTAAATAAAGAGGAAGTATTTAAAGAGTTGAAATTATACTGTTACTTTTGGTCATGAATGGACCAGCTAAATAATGTTAAAAAATGTCTGAAGCCATCAAGAAAATATGACACCCACTTAGTGCAGGTGTAATTTTTAAAAGTTTGCATTTAATGTCTTTAACATATTAAAGAAATGCACTTCGAATTAACTGTAGAGACCTAACAAGCTTTTAAATTTCGAAAAATATAATTTTATGACAAGACCGCTTTTCCTGTTTAGGTAGTAAAAGTTTTGTTTTCTCTCATGTTGATTCTGTAGGATCAAATATATTATAGGAGGGTATGGAAAAGATTTAAAAAATAGAGAATAATGCATGTAATGTTCACAATACATTTGTAAATATAAAAAAAATAGACATACATGTAACAATGAAGAAAAACGGGTTGTTAAATTATAAGTACAGAAAAATGGAAAAAAAATAAATAGAGATAAATGGTATAAAGAATTAGATAGAAATGAAATGAAGGACCCTCAATCCAGACCATCGGTAAGAAAGGTAGTTTTGTGAAATGATTCATATTTAAAAATAATTTATACAGTCTAGATCCCGCTAACTTGTTTAACCCCACCACATTATTTATGTATGTGTCTGTCCCAAGTCAGGAGCCTGTAATTCAGTGGTTGTCATTTGTTTATGTGTTACATATTTGTTTTTCATTCATCTTTTTTAAACAAATAAGGCCGTTTGTTTTCTTGTTTGAATTGTTGTACATCATGTACATTGTCATATCTGGGCCTTTCATTGCTGTCTATATATGCGGTATGGGCTTTGCTCATTGTTGAAGTCCGTACAGTGACCTATAGCTGTTTATGTCTGTGCCATTTTGGTCTCTTTTGGATACATTGAAGTTGTCTCATTGGCAATCATACCACATCTTTTTTATATAGATGGGTTTTGTTCTAACATGTCTAAATTTTAAGTCAAATGTAAGTGTGCATGCTTAACCAAAAATGTTATAACTGGAATCCTAGTAAAATCAACTGCATTCACATTCGAATACTCACGGTTTACAACAAGAAAATTATGTTTGCATATACATGTAATTATATAAACCCCCTACTTTCATGAATCATGACCTTTTCTCCCAGAAACCTAAATGGTCTGAACCCTATGCAGATGACATATTTCTCTGGTCCACAAATTTTCAAATCTATTACACGATAAAAGTACCATGAGCTATGCCTTTAGTTACATTCATAAATAATTTTCAGCCTGAAAAGGGGGGGGGGGTCATTGTTTTGTTGTTCGACACGGATATTGTTTTGAAATTTATTTACGCTTAAAGGTTATTTTTCAGTGGTCGTGAATCGCTCTTTGAACTTGTATATTCAATTCATTAGTACTTACTTGTCAGTATAAATTTCCCCCTTTTCATGATTTGTTTACATCATCTTTCGCATGTTTGTCGGACCTTTTCTAGTGTAAGACAAGGGTGAAACTGCTTCATAAGCTACCAAAATGAAGTTCGTTATCTATAATTTCGATCTGCATTACAGTATTCATGAAAAGCAGTCCACGTGTTCGATAAATGTGAGTTATTCTCTTTTCATTTTTCTCCTTCGTCAAAAACATGCTTCATAAGTTCATATTTATTTTTAGAACGGAAGTACTATTTCAACAATGACAATTGTAAGAATACATTTTATTAAGTTTTAAAATTGCATTTAAAAGTTATTCAACTCATTCTCAATGCATTTGAATAAAAAAGATTATTAAAATGATCATATTTCGCTGTTACGGAAAATTACGACAATGTACATCACTTACGATATCAATGCGCAACTTTATGCGCAGACGGCGCGAAAATTTAAACCCCCGAACTACCTTAAGTCGTAAGTTTGTTTGGTTTTTTTTGTTTGTTTTTATTAATTTAATTTTTTTTTGTTTGTTGATTATTTTTTTTTTTTTGGTTTGTTTTGTGAAAAGAGCTACTGCTTGTGAAGAATCTCTCTCCTGATTACGAACGGATTAAGAAGGCAAAATCTATATAACAAAAACATTCATTGGCTGGTTGTCAATCAGGTCGGTATAAGGAAAAAATAACTAATTTATAAAAGACAATAAATTACATTATTTTGAATATTTGAGGCAAAGAAATATAAATTATCCCTTATTTTACAAAACCATGTCATTGTGTCTATTCAAAGTTTTAAATACGGATACAAATAAATCCTGTAACTGTCATGCAATCGGTCTGTTTACCTACAAGTGAGAATTAAAATGGAGAATGTGTCAAAAAGACAACAACCCGACCAAAGAGCTGAAAACATAAAACCTGTATCAGTCTGAGAACTATATATGTAAATTACAATTATACCGATCAAGACTCGCTTATTCTATGGAAATAATATTTTGTTAATGCTTTTTCTGTACCATTCTTAAATGTTTGACGGTTTGTAAACAGTAAAAGGACTGTCAAAATGTCCACACCATTCGGACTCCTAGATGTCAATACCCCTTTTGGTCGAAGATCTGTTAATGTCAATATTAACTTATTATTAAACTTTTACTATTACAAATATGTATTGACATGGTAATTGGCTATACTATTTATTGTTTTATGTTCTCCTTCCGTCGAAGGGGAATACAAAGCCTAATCAAATAAAGGAACCAGTAATACTGCGTTAATATATTAGCTGATAAGTTCCCTCAATCTTGTGCTTGAAAGAAAAATACAATGAAATATTTTAACCCAGATACATTTCAAAACTAGGAACCCCATGATGATTGCTGCCAATTTTGTTTAAATTAAAAGCCACTGACAGTTGTTTCAGAGAAGATTTTTTTTAAAGTAAACAGACGACTACGACGGAAGACGGACGCCAGGTGATGAATCAAGCTCACTTCGTTTCCCTGACCTAGCGTTATCTCTCTCGTCATGGGGCCATTATTTTAAATGTAATGTCATGTTTACACCAACCAATCAACAAAGTCGACGATCTATTTTCCTAGGTTCACGATATTACGAATATATGACCCTTTTTGTTGGGTTGTTGTCTGTTTCACGTATATCCTTTGTCTTATTGTAAGAATTTAAAAAAAAGTTGAATGCACAATTGTGTAAAAGAATCATATTTCATACACAGACTAAACGTTATAATTTTCTATAAATGTTGTATTGTCTTATATGAAAACAGCGTTATCCGGTCAGCATCTTAACCCCTTAAGGACGTGGTAATTGTAATTATAATTGTGTAGAAAGCAAAAGGAAAGCTTCATATTGTCTTATAGATTCAGATTTAATCATGTTGGTTAACACCATTTTCGATATCAAATTTGTCAAATATCGCGTAAAAGAGGTACGGCCTATTTTTCCTGAAATGAATTCATACCAGGACAATTTTCCTAAAGTCTTTCCATCTTAACTTAGATTCATAGTACCACAGCCCAACGCTTTGAGCTTTTTACAGTTCATTGGTTTCATTTTAAGGATATCACCAAATTATAAACGCTTAAAGCTCAAAACTGCGATTTTGTGGGATTTTGGCAAACCCAAACCTATAGGAGAAATACATGGCGGTTAACCACAAGCACAATTCTGTTGAAAGTAAGGCAATCATTGATTTTAGACTTTTTTATATTCAATTTTAGGTAGAATAACGAAATATATAGAATAAATTGTAAAATATTACCCTTGTGAGTGAACTGAATACAAGAGAAAGTGGCTATACCTCTGTGTTATTTTGTATCATGCTGCAACAAATAGCGATGATTAACATTTAGATTTATGGAAAATATAGATTAATGAAACAGTATCTTACTGTGTACGTTATTGATATAGATTCTCCTAAGTTTTATATCCATTATGATTTGAAAATCGAAATACAGTTTAAGAGAGAATACATATCCGTCTTAAAATCCCCAATGTTAAATTAAGTTTGTCATCCCGTCTCTTAATCAGCAATCAACATTGATCGCGGTAATAACTGACAACCTACTGGAGCCTTTTTATGACCTCAAAAAATATACATTTGAATTCGAAATCACAAATCTAAATCGTTATCACGAATTGAAGAATTCGCTATTACTTTTTAAGTTCGAAATAACAAATTTCTAAAATTCTAAAACAGTTTTTGGAATTTATTATCACAAGGTTTTTGTTCTGATTGTGATGACAAATTTTGTAAAAATCGACAATAACGAAATTAATTCGAAATCACGAATTACAAACACCAACAGTGATAACAAATTGCACCCATTCGGGATGACGAATTTAATTCGTCGTTTTGACGTTTTTAATCCGTTATTGTCAATTGCAAAAACTGTAATAACTAATTCCATCATTTCGTGATAACTAATTTAATTTGTGATAACGAAGTTTACCATTCGTGATAACGATTTCAATTCATGATATCGAATTCAAATTACATTTTTGGAGGTTCTAAATGGGCTTATGTAACAACCTTGTATATTGTATATTCTTCATGAAATACCCTCATATACAAATAAACATTAGGAAATGAGAAAAATATGACGTGCAATTAAAGGACAGCTGTTATGAAGCCTTCAAATCCAAATGAGCATATCTAAGTTGATAACGAATTTTCTAAATAAGCAAAGGATAATTAGCATAGTTCAACACTGGATAAATGACTAGTTTAACGTTAATAACAATATCATATCCAATGGAACCTCAAAACGAGTTTATATTCTGCATAAATATATGTATTATCAGATGTTCGTTACTGGGAATTATATAATTGCTTTTTCAATTGTAGACTTATTAAGTAAAGGTTATAGAAAAAAATCTAAAACAGGAGATTTGATATTGTTTTGTTTCAAATATAATGCAAATAAATAAAGTTATTTAAAAATCACAACACACATGATAGTTGACTTATTTTTACAAAAACAATATACAATGTACATGTACGTATATAATACAATGTCTCTGGTGTATACAATTATTATAAGGCCATAAATACTCTTAGAATATCTAGTAATTCAAAAGATGTTTTCTAATAAGTACCTAGTGGTTATATAAAACCGATAACAATCATAAAAGTTACAAATTAATATCCGCTGATTTACTTTGAACATGTTTTAAGTGCACATTACACGATTAAGGATATCGCACAATTAGCGCACGTTTCACGATTTAAGATAAATGCACAGTTGAACGCACGTTGGATGGAAAACACAAGGAACTATGAATGATAAACGCACGTACGGAGAATGTAAGATGAGTGGAAAGAACACGCTCGTAGAATGGACGATGAGTAAAAGGAACACGTACGCAGAATGAACGATGAGCGAAAGGAACACGTACACATAGTGGACGATGAGTGCAAGGAACACGTTCACAGCATGGACGATTAGTGAAAGAAACACGTATGCAGAATATACGATAAGTGAAAAGAATACATTCGCAAAATGTACGATGAGTGAAAGGAACATGCACACAGAATTTACGACGAGTGAAAGGAACACGTATGCAGAATATATGATAATTAAAAGAAACACATACGTAGATTGTACATATGCAATGAGTGAAATGAACACATACATATAATGAACTATGAGTGAAAGGAACACGTACGGAGAATGGACGATGGATAAAAGTAACACATACGCAGAATGGACGATGAGTGAAAGCAAAACTAGATAATTGACGATGAATTAAAGGAACACGTACGTAGAATAAACGATGAGTGATAGGAAAACTAGAGAATGGACGATGAACGAAAGGAACGTGTACGCAGAATGGACGATGAATAAAAGGAACACGTACACGTACAATCGAAGATCAGTGAAAGGAACGTGTAAAGAGAATGGACGATGAATGAAAAGAACACGTACGTACAATCGTGTAAATACATGTGTTCATGTTTAAAATATGGCGCAATTAGACACCTATAACTTAGATCCTACCATATATAGCTAAAACACTGGCAAAGATAGGATAGTACGAAATGAGTTTCTTTTGGTTTGGTAATAATTTGAAATAAATAACTCTCACCCAAAACATATGCGAAAGCATGAACATGAATTGTTTGTCCAACAATTTCCAGAATAAGCAATCATAATTGTGTATAAGAATGAACCAATGTTTTACCAACCTTTTTATCGAGGAAAACTATGCTTAGCTATATATACATTTGTAGCTTACTAAGACCATCATAATTAAACAAAAAGGAGATCAAGTAATATTCCTGAAAGGCAATAAAGAATAAAACTTAGTTACCAAAACTTATCAATACGTTGTCAAAAGCACAACAACTGAATAACTCATTAACTGAATCTATACAATAAGAATTATGCAAGTTCCATAAAGCTATGGAAATCAAAGTTGTATATTCATATAAGCGATAGATTAGTAAATAAACAAACAAATAAATCAATCAATCAATCAATCTAGTTGATAGATTTAATTCTGGTTCATGAGAGCAAATTTATTATGATAAATCATCAGCTTTTTCAATAAAGGGAAACAATCCATATGAACAAATGAATACAGGTTTTTTTTTCTGATAGTGACGATTTTCACTTTTGCCATCAGGAGTTATCCTCCTTGATTGATATTTAGTCTTTTGAGTTTTAGGTCAAGGTAATATAATTATTTGTGTGATGTTGATCATTTTTGTTCATGTATAGTTTTTTTTTTAAATTTTATTTCAATTTCACAAGGACTTGTCTGTAAAAAAGATACTTAACGCTATACATTCTATATATGCATGTCAATATCTGCTTTATTCTGATTACAGAATGTGGAGCAATAACATGATTTGATAGATCATTCTCCATAATTATATTGCAGGGTGAGACCCCATACCACCTGGCAGCAAAAGACAGAGGTGATGATGATGATTACGAAAAATTTAAGAAGAAACAAGTAATGGACTACCTGAAGGTAAATGTTATGTTTTATTTACCAGTATAAGAACTGTATCACAAGAAGGTAATGAAGGAGAAGAACAAGAACAAGATGATTTCTATTAACTGGGCTCACAATAATAAAAGTACATTATTTGACATTAAATTTGAGACAACAAACTCTGGGATATAAAAAAAATGCATAAAACGTCTAATCCGTCGGGGTCAACTTTGCCTGAGTATATGAAAGTTTAACTGCAGTGTAAACTCTCTATCTCAATCACACCCTACACATACAAAGTTATTCATTTTAATATACAATCGAGAAGATTTGTAATCTTATTGCAAAAGTCACAAGGGAACGTTGTAAATTGCAATTCGGGTTATAGACGCACATGGTATATGCATGTGGATAGACACCAGTAATTTGGTTAGATATTATGATGAGATGAATGACCATTACTGATATGTCTTCGTACTTTGTACAGGTGGTCAATACATCTTGTTTTTTACCTGAGCGCAGTCGACACCACAGAACAGTATAAAAGCATATGCCCAAGTGCACATGGTATTACATAGAAAATCACACAAATATATATATATACGTCTAGATGTGTGACAACTTTACGACAGATCTTCTCCATCGAATAACCTGTGATTATACAGGACTATTATCACAACTTGTATAACTTCGTCTTAATGTTAGATCTGCAGATATGCGTTAGCATTATCAAAAAATGAAAAAAACAAAACTTTCGACTTTAAGTAGCAAGATCAGTATTTGACTAGTAATCAAGTACACATTGGAAAAGAGTGAGTTTAACTTAGAATGCATACAGTTTCTCTAGTTTTCAGATGATGTGCATGCAAATTAAAACAAGTGTGTCATCATGAATTTCTATGATGTGCACCAGCGACTCTGTTTTGGCGTGGAATAACCTGATATGGCAAGACAATCACTTGCACTTACCTAATTGTTTGACTTAGGACCCGATCATTCATTTACTATTTGATTGTCCTTTGAACCCACCCAATTGTGAAATACCTATCAAAAGCCAACGAAAATCTACATAAAAAAAACATACAATATACATTGGAACAGGAAAAGCGCTAATTCCTAAATAATAATGTAAAAGAAAACAAAATGATAGAAAAATAGATTAATCAAAATAAGATCTAAATGCAGTATCACACAACATGTGGCTAGAGCGCTCGAGCGTATCTCTAAATCACCAAGTTGTTATCAACAGAAGTTATATCGAAATCAAACGCCATCGCCTACTGACATTTATTTATGGAAGCTATGTCCATTGGAAAATAATTAGTTTTGTTGCTGCTCCGGAATGAAAACATTAAGACTTATATCATCGGAAAGAGTTATTTGATTTCGAATACTAGAAGTTATGCCTTTTGGTAAATAAATAGTTTTATTGTTGCTCCTGAATTGCGACATTTAGATTTACATTATCGGAAAAAGTTATTTAATTTTGAATTATCGCGGAATGTAACCGTAACCTGTATGTGCTTTATAACTGTATAACTTCTAAGCCTCATCTGGAAATTCGTATACACAACACTTGATCCCGGTTGCGCGTTGATAATTTGTGTGGGCATCAACATTATGAAAAAAAACAGAAAAAAAACCCACAAATACTGACATTCAAGCTTTAATCATCAATCCTTTATCACATGTCAATATTTTACTATCTTCTGTTGTACATGTTGTATTTCCGTTTACTTTTCATTATATCTTTTACGATATTTTCAAGGAATATTATAACAGGATTTTTTGAAATTAAATGTAGTAGAACGTATGCGTTTAGGGGTTGCACTAAAGATCAGAACGGACCTTCAACACATTTTTTTTACATTCTGTCTGTGTTGTCAACATTCAAGTTCATTCGGTTGTCATTAAAAGTTTTTAAGACATCAATCGCTTTTCCAAATCGTTATAGAATTTTACGAAACCTGGAAAGATGATTCTTCATGATCACAGGACAATATCCGGAGGAAACTGTAAAAACAATTTTGTTTAAAAAAAATTAAAAGTGTTAAAGTTTTTTTGTTGTTTTTTGTTTCGGGGGGGGGGGGGGGGGCAAAAATAACATAGTCAAAACTTCTTGTAGTATCATTAATCTTTCGCAAAATCTCTGTGATGATTTATACATTATTATACATAGATAAATAGGAAAATAGTAAAAATGATCATCAAAGCAAACAAACCGCTTAATGAAAGATTGTATCTTCAGAGGTGAATCATACTAGTTACTATAATTTTCTTAATCATTCAAACGACAATTTAGGAAAAGTCGAAATAAACACGGATCTGTCACTACATTACACTTAATATTAAATCTTGTTGTTCTTCAAGTTAAAAAAGTGGACGTAATACTTTTTTAATACTATTAAAGATTAAATGCGCATCCAAATTGAATATACCCATGCATGACCAGAACGCATTCAAAGCTGCAATAGAGCAACATCTGAAAAATAAGTAAATTGATTATAGTATTTGTGATTTAATTCAAAGTAAAGCTATGCCCTACTTACATGTCTTGATATATGTCTTAGATTATAGTATACTAGGCCAAAAAAAAAAAAAGAAACGTTATATGTTTGTAAGATCATTTATATTTTTTAAAACGAAAATTGATAACAATACATTAATTGAATAGATAGCTAACATCATTTTGAAGAGAACAATAACAAGTTTTCTCTATTTGAAACACTATTGCACATTTTTGGACAATTTTAACAGGACGAGTACAAAATTCAAGTTAACATGTCAATACCGTGTATAAACACCTCTTGCATCTACTACCGCATGACAATCAATTAGACATCTAATAAAGTCTTGAGGGATGTTGTTGCATACCCTGAAAAATCCTGTTTGGAGCTGGGCGAGCGTTTCCGGTGGATTTTGACTATTTCTTATAAGTCGTCCTAGTTGCTCCAAAAGACGTTTGATTGGTGATAAATCTAGAGACATTGTTGGCCATGGCAACACGCAAGTAGGATTATTATTCGTAACCGAGTCAATTGAAGTCGCGTCATCCTATGACACTGCGTAAGGATAGGTACATTTACCTTCAACCGACAACGAGCTCATCTAAGACCAACTTGACGCAATCGGTTACGACCTGTTCCACTAATTTGGAAACCTGTAGTTGAGTCATTTTTGCTTCCAATATCCCAATAGATCGTTCTCTCTCGTGTTGGGGTAGACGAGAGGCATTGACTTACGTGTAACATGTTCAATTTTTTTAATGTGACCTTTTGTTATTAACAGGGTTCGACACAATTAATAACCAAAATGACAACTCGATTCCATCTCTATACATGTAAATTTGTGAAAAGTGGTTATTTTTTTGGAGTCAGAAAATGTCATATCCGATTTTTTTTTACAAATGAGTAAATTTGATAGATAGATCAATCAGGTCACTAGTTTTAATCTTGAAAATTTTAAAATAAAATCAATGTAACGTTTCTTTTGTTTACCTAGTACATATTCGATGCATTCTTTAAGGATCTGACAGTTGTTATGTGCAATCGTTTAGCGCATCGGTCAGACAATAACTTCTTGTTAGCAAAACATTGAACTTTTCAATACGAACTACGTTATTTCAGTTAATGAGTAAGCGCTTGTGTGACTGTTGTACCTTTTTTGGTAATATTTGTCTATTTGGTAACGCCTCATTTATTCACAGTATGTATACTAAATACCAATATTTTGTTTGCAGTATCATACTCACATGGAATTAAATTTTCTTTAAATTCATTATTCTTACTTAAAGTCTTCTTCAACATAATATGTCCTTGTTTCTTTTAGTTTGAAGAAATTTACCAATGAAAAGGTATTGATCAAACAATTATAAAATGTACTATCAAGCAATTGCACATCAAGCTAGACAGGTTACATGTGCTATATTTCTTTCTATTATCTCTTGCTACAACAATCAAACAATAGTCAAGCTGTAGGTTTTTTTTGTCATGCTGTGACCTGTTATAGCTAATGTACTACAAGATATTGGTTTGCTCAATTTTGACTGGCCGTACATGACCTATATTTTCATTCTCTTCGCCTTGTCTCGGATAAAAGTTTGTCACGTTAACAATCATAAAATATCTCTTTACTTATGTATTTAAATTTAGTTGTCGCCTTTTACGATTTTTATTTCAATGAACAAATCGAAAATATTTGTAATAAATAGACATATGTCATTGTTTTGTTTTAGATCCATAATTACACAGTCATCATATACATTTTATGGCTCAGGATGCTAGTCATAATAACGCATTTGTTGGGCAAAATCGCACTTTTAATTAATTCTACCTATCTTTTGAAGGCTTCATTATACATGGCTTGCAACACAAATATGCGATGGTCGATTTGGTTGCATAGATCTAAAGTTTTAATCCTTAAATTTAAGAAAAAGATCTAATACAATTAATTTTAAAAACAATGTTTCCCAGAATCGAACCTTGTATTTCAGAGTCTCGTCTGATGATAGAATCGATGATACTAAAATAATGATAATAAGTAGTCAATAAGGTATTGGCATTAACAAGGGGAAACACGTATTTTATTGTATTCTTTGATGAACTGACTGGATTTTTAAGAAAAGAACCAAACGATTATGATTTAAAGTAGTGGAAAATATATTACTAGCATTCTATAATGATCAATATTTAATATTACATGTAACAGGGCATACGAACAATGGAAAGATATTGTTTGTTAAAACATTGTTTAAGATAATTAATTATATCTTAATGAATTCTGCTTCAACCAGATGTTCTTTTATAAAACTAGTCCTTTTGGTACATGTATGATGTACATAACTTAAAATATTGAAAAAAGATGTCAGGCTAAGCACGCCCGGAAAGGGTAGCAGATTATCAAAACAAAAACTACACAGTTTACATAGTCGAGATTGTTGTATATATTATAAACTGTGATCTTTAAGAACTGTGCAAAAATAGGTAACTAAAGTAGAACAAACACTAACATTTATATTATATAAATGCAAATCATATATGTGCATGTTTGTAAATAATTTTGAAATGATTGACCTTGTGTTCATGTACATAGCATCAGCGAACCAACGTTAAGTTATTAGTGCAACGGAGATAAACCACACAAATCAGAATAATCAAAACCATTAAGGTCATCCTTTGAACATTGGTGCAGTTATTGCTATCATATATCCAAGCAAAAACGTGGGGTCACATATGATAACCATGTCCGTCTGTCTGTTTATCTGTTTGGATTTCTTTCTGTCAGTATGTCTGTGGTTAATGAGTTTTAAAAAAGGAGATAGGAATTATAATGAAATATTTGGGTATAAATAGGAGCGTGTTACACCAAAACTTTGTTGCTGTTTTTTTTAAATTCCGCAGTTATAACCCTTAATTATATGAATTTACTTTTTCATTCTGTTCACAAGTGATATAACTACTTGCGGTTTGATGTGTTTGTTTATCCTAACATAAGGGTTCAAGTTAGCACCTGTTTCATATTGCAATACAAATCAGACAACATTCAGTTACGGTCTGATTCTTCAGTTATCATTACATTATACTGTTGTCATGTATTTTACTTTGTATTAGATTGCACCAAACAATATTGAAGAGAAAACATTATAGTTCATACATATACACCGCATTTGAACTATGGCACACATGTAAAATCATCATTATTAATGCTTAAGAAACACCATCATGAGCATACAGTTGCTGCATGTGGTAGTATCTGTGATTTCAACATTACTATCTACTGTGATACATTTGACTCTAATACATTGCAATATTTTGACACATCATACTATTCATTTGTGTAGTATTATGGTAAATTGAATACACGCTTTAGAGTCTCTTATTTGTGTTGTAGACTTTCATGTCAAAGGAAGACCAAGAAGTGACCACAAGAGTCTTGAAAGATAAAGGGACAACACCAGTAGTTGAAGGTTGTATTTTTCATATAGATATATACGATTTTTGAAGTTTTTCAATTAAGCAACAAACTCCCAGCATACCATAGCATTTTAGTTCAACATATAACCTTGCCTTTAAAGTTTGTTAAGCTCGTTGCAAAAGTTGAAAAAATGGCTTTAGCAGACTTTAAAGTATTTTCTATTAACAAAATATTCCTCGATGATAAAAACATTTAAATTTCAACAATTCTTTCATCTACATCTATTCTTTGTCTGGAGAAAAGTTTTCATTCGGTAATATAAAAGAGTAGGAGAATGAACATTCCTCAATGGTTTATAATCTTGTAAAGTAAAGGTATTAAAACTATAGCAATCCACTACTGCTATGACACATATATGTGCTTGCAGATGTAATATGTATATTTCTCAAAGTTGGTATAGGTATTCCAGGTCTTATGTGTACTTTCCTAATGTCCAGTATACAAAATGTGAAACATGTGACTCACATGAAAACCAGGTGTACAATGCAAGTTTTATCCTGTAAATAAGTACATCTGGTCAGAAAATAGACATAATATGTAACTTAATCATGTTAATATACTCTGAAATTAATTGTTAACAGAATTTTGCAACGGAAATTCGGTCATTGATTTGAGACTATACAACGGATAAGCGGGCGGAAAGCTCCAATTGTTTTCGTCAATTTTCTCTTCCAATAGTTATATCGATGGTAAATATGTTAATTTTTTGACATATTGACTCTAACAGTTCTATATGGAAGCCATTAAAAAAATTGATCTGTGTTATGGTCTCAAGAACTGATACAAGTATATTAACATTTTCACCAAAAGACACTTATTTTAAAGGAAATATGGCTAGTTGATATTTAAACACTTTTTACTCAAAGAGTAAGTCAAATCAGCGAAATTTATATACAATATGAAAAAGAAATACGATAATGAGGATGTTTTTTTTAATCTAGTGAGATGAGAAAAAAACGAAAATTAAGAATATGCATTTTTTTTTTAGATTTCATCAAGAAAAAAGAACAATCTGTCATGTTAAACCGATTGCTAGGCCAGGGGACGTATGATTCGTTTGACATGCGCTGTATGGTAACAGGTCAGTTTGGAGTCGGAAAATCTACGCTTGTCAAGCTCTTAATTGGTGATGCTATCCCGGATGAAAGACTTGCTACAGATGGGATTTCCCTATTAGAAGGCCGATGTGGCCTTGATATAGACACCAGAGAGTGGGTTCTTATTGATCCAGGTAAGAATGCATTCTAAAGCAATATAACAGTATAAAATCAACAAATATTTTTCTAAGTCTTCATCACACAGTTGGGATTTTTAATAAATTTAATAGCATTTTACAAATCTAAACTCAATTAAATGTTAGATTTCGTCGGTTCAGAACTTATATTTGGAAGTGGGCTGGGGGGAAAACGTCAGTTATCCTTGGAAACTTATAGTTTAGAAAAAGGCTGATTTGGAAAATATTAGGATACTAGATTCTCTACTATATAGACAATAATTCAATTGTAAACTCTTTTTTTCAATTTCGCCTAAATAAACTCATCATAGACACCAGGATTTAAATTTTGTATTTACACTGACGTGCGTTTCGTCTACAAAAGTGACGCTCCAATTAAAATAGTAAAAAAGGCCAAATAAATTACAAAGTTGTAGAGCATTGAGGACCAAAATTCCTAAAAGTTTTGCCAAATACATCTAAGGTAATCTATTCTTGAGGTAGGAAAATTTTAGTATTTCAAAAATTCAAAGTTTTGTAAACAGCTAATTTACAAATATGAACATATCAATTACAATTAATGTCAGCACAGAAGTGCTGAATTCGAAATACATCCTTGATAGTGAAACCCTACTTAGAGATAAAAAAAAAAAAAAAAAAAAAAAACTGACACCCACATGAATGTTTCGCTTTTGGTTAACTTGAATGACTAAATAGGCAATTGCCAATCCTTTTCTGGCCTTATTGCAAATTGAATCTTAGATTGGTAAATACTAGTCTAAGCATGTTTAACACCAGTCTAAGCATGTTAAACATCAGGATTAAAAATTGATAGTTATTCTTTAAGGTATAAATTACAGTTTAGATCCCACGATGATTATTTGACAAAAAAAATTGAGACCTGGTAGTTGTTTTGTTATCCTTCTTTGAATCCTTCTATTTTATCAATATTTGTTTTCTTGTATTGAGACCAAACTGAACTAGCATAGTCCAAATAAGTTATAAGCATGGTTTTATACAATGATATGAATGTCTCAGTACCCAGGTATTTACATGTTTTCTGAGAACTGCATATATGGAGTTGGCCTTATTCACTTTTTTCGCTTATGTGATTTTCAAAAGTGAGTTCTGAATCGATAAGGACTCTTATATCTTTTTCCTCTTTAACCTTTGTTATTGGATGATTTAGTAGATTATAATTTGGTGAGAGTTCAGTGCTGTTTTAATTTCTTTCATATTTTCATGTATTTACATTTTCAGGGTGAATTTTAAGTAGCCATTTGTAACTCCATGCTTCCATCTTGTGTAGTTCATCTTGAAGAATTTCTCTGTCATTCTGGGTTTTTATTATTCTGAAGATCTCGGTGTCATCTGCAAATAGGTAGGCATCATAATCCACTTGGTATGAAAGATCGTTTATGTACGGTACAAATAGAAGTGGTCGGTCCTAATACTGATCCTTGGGATATACTCGATGTAACATTCGCCCAATCTGATTCTTCACCATTCACTATGACTTTTTGTTGCCTGTCTTCTTAAAGGTTTGTGATCCAGCTCACTATATCTTCTTCAATACCTAGATTTTTTTTATTTTGGCTATCATTCTTTTATGAGGTACCTTATCAAAGGCTTTCATAAAGTCAGTATATATGCAGTCTATGTCTAAACCTTGATATAGTGCCGCTGTCCACTAATCAATTACTTCTAATAATTGAAGACCAGTCCACCTTCCTGCAATAAAGCCGTATTGTTTTTTTTAGAGAAAATGTTGTTTGTTTTCATTGTGCTCCATTATAAATTCCCGCAATATTTTCTCCATTATTTTACATACTACCGATGTCAAACTTACGCGCCTATACTTTTCGGCTAGTGATTTATTTCCCTTTTTACATATTGCACTTATCATTGCATTCTTTCAGTCATTAGGGACTGACTTACTCTGAAGTGACTGATTAAAGATAATTCATAAAGGTTTTGCTTTTTACTCAGCAATCTCTTTTAATGATTTAGTGTGTAGTTTGTCCATACCTGGTGATTTATCTATTTTCAATGCAGATAAGTGTTTCAGCACTACTTCCTCCTTTATTTTCTGTTTTGACATTTCATTTATTACTGGTACCTGGTTTGTTGATGGCACTTCTCCGTCTGGTTCTTTGGTGAATACGCTGGAAAAGTAATCTACTAGTAGTTTTGCCTTTTTGCTGTTGTCCTCAGTTTTATCTGATTTTGTATCTTTTGGATCAATGTGTAAATCCCCAATTCCTTCTTTGTTTTTTTTTGTTTGTTTTTGACTTGATATAGCTTCAGATAGCTTTAGGGTTTTCTTTAGCTTTTTCAGACGATTTTTTTCATATACCCTCTTCAATTTGTTTACTCTGCTTTTCACTCGATTCCTTATCTTGTTGTATTCTTTCCTCACCTCTGGGTCGTTGTTATGCGTTATCATTTTGAGAGGATGTTTTCCTTTTAATTTTATCTATGTTGTTTTTGTCCGTTTGGAAGTTATTTATTCCTCTACCGATTTGCTTCCTTTCTTTTGTTGGTATATATTTTTTGTCCATATCTTGAATTATACTTAAATGTTTTTTGTCTATATCGTTTTCTTTTTGTAGTTGTTCTAATTCTTCTTTTATTTTTATGTAGTTGACTCTACTGAAATACTTAATTATTTTAACTTACTTTTAATATTTGTAGAGCAGTTAAAGGCAAATTTCATGGTACATTGGTCGCTTTTTCCTATTGGACTTTTATATTCTAAACTTGAGATCATTTGTTCTTCATTTGTGAAAATCAGGTCGAGGGTATGGGGTGTTTTGGAACCTCTCCATCTAGTTGGTTTTGTAACATGTTGAAATAAGAAAATTTCTTGTAGATTCTCTAAAAAATTGTATTCGTTACTTTCCGTACTATCACCTGGTTAATTCCAACTGTCCCAATTTATCATCTGGAAAATTGATGTCTCTCATTATTAGGATATGTGAGTAGCCTTTTCTACAAGCTTCAGTAGCAAGCGTATTTACTTGTTTAATGTAATCATGTGTTCTGTGTGATGGTGATCTATATATTAAGCCCAATAATAGCTGGTCTGATTTAATTTAATCTTTATAAATAAGTTTTCTTGGAATTCTGCATTCACTTGGACCTGTGATGCGTCCAATTGTTTATCTATATACAATAAAAGACCTCTGCTTGTGTTATTGTCTAGATTTTTACCAAACATATTGTAATCGGATACATCGGCGGCTTAAAAATATTCTGAAATTCCTGGTTGGTACCTATTATTTTTAGGTTTAACCTTTGTAATACCAATTATTTTTGGTTTGTCATCTCTTGTTCTTACTTTTAACCCAGGCAGCTTGTTAAATAACTGATCTGCGTTCGTGTACATACAATTTAATTTGGGTAAAACTGTAAAATTATCTACATTTTAACTTTTAAAAACCTTTTTACTATTAAGATTATTCACATTCTCATTTCCCCTTTTCTGTTTAAGGAGTCTAGCTTCCTTAGTTTGACAGCCGTCCTTGCCCAGGAAGGGCCCCTTACCATGTAGTGAAAGTCCCCCGAGACCTCTTCTTCGGCTTGTCTTCTCGCTTGATCCCACAACTTTTTCTCTTGTTCTCTTTCTGCTTGAGTTAGGTCGTTACTCACTCCAACTTTTGCATACTTTGGATTAGCTTTTATATATTGTTTGTTTTTAAATAGGATATTATTTGGTTCCTCACTTGGTAATTTTACTAAAATTCTTAGTCTTCCTAGTCTTTTGACAGTTTTCAGATTTTCCTTATCTAGTTGGATCCTGCAGTCTTTAAACAGTTCGTTTAGTTTTTCTTTGTCAGTTATATCTCTTTCTTCCTTGCTCTTTTCATCCTTTTCAGGAATCCCAAAGACAATCAAATTGTTTTCTCGTGATTTTCTCTCGTTGATTTCTTATAGAACATTTGTTACTGTCTCCTTTCTACTTTTTGGATTGGTTGTGTTATATACCTCATCATTTGGGGAATCGCCATCGCCTGCATTTTCTGGCTTTTGTATCTTACTTATTTCCTCAGTTATTTTAGCTGACTTATAACTTTTTTCTGTGGTTATGTACATTACTCTGTTTTATTTTATCACAGAAACTTACAATGCCCTAGATGTTGTGTACAATAAGGTGTTGATGACCTCCGTAGCAGAAGATGAAAGTAAACAAGATGAAATACAAGAAGCTGGCCGCACAAGTGGTAAACATGCCGGTGATGTATCACAGCAGTCAAAAGCAAGCAAGTCAAAGACCTCCCCTGGACATATCACAGGGGATCTTTCTCAACAGTCTCAATATTTGTTGCCTCAGTCCTCTTCCAGTGTGCATCCTACAAAAGAGCAGTCAAAAAAGAAAATGAAAACCAAAATGACCAAGGATGAAATAAGAAAGAAAATGGAGGAAATCCTCAGGAGTGGAAATTATAAGATAAAAGTTGGAAGACTTATCTTCTGGGACTTTGGTGGACAGTATGTCTATTACACAACACATCAGACCTTTATGACATTCAGAGCTTTGTTTCTGCTGGTGTTTGATGGAAGCAAAGGATTGCATGATCAGGTCCTAGATGTGTTATGCTTTCCAGGACAACACATGATACCAACTCCTGCAGGTATTGTTTATTAAATGTGTTACATACTGTATTGCATGCGTTTGAACATCAGATAGATATGAATTACAAATCAAGTATATGCTCTATATTTTACAATATTGTATATTCTATGCAGAAATCTTGCAAATTGTTTGTGTTTCTGTCCGTCGTTTTTATTCATACTATTTGTATTTTCTACAGGAACTTACAACAACATTTTCTCGAAATTGGTAATAGGCAGTGTGATTCATTCAAACATCCATCACATATCAATAAGCATTTGGACTTAATACTTATATATTCTCCAAAAACCTTTACAAGTGGTTAAAAGTATAAACAGCTAGACAATTGTGAAACATTTATACATGTGTGGTTCTGGGAATTTGTTAGCTGTGTTTATTGCTTGTCTGACAGGATGTTAACTTTGACTAAATTGTCATTGCTCATTAATTGATATGAATTATCATAAGTTAAAAGTGAACTATATGTTGTGGTTATACTTTAACAGTGTCCCATTCTGAAACATAAAGTAAGTCAAATTCTCAAGTGTATATTGGACAAAACAATGTTTGCATGCTACGTCTGTTATTGGCAGATAGTTACTTTACCTCGATTAATGGGAGATATACAAAATCAGCTTCAATTTATCAACACAGCCTCTGTTATTGATTTTACTGTAACTTAATATATTTTCAGTATTTCTTCAACATTGGGTCAATTCCATCCTGACGTATTGTAAGCCAGTATATAAAAACATTCCGAAGATCTTATTAGTTGCAACACATAAGGACCTAATTACCCAGGTAATAACTGAACTAATTTAAACTCCTGTAAGTCACATAATGTTACAGTTCAATTAGTGAGTTACCTATTGTTAACTGGTATAAAACAAAACATGAACAAACAGTATTATGGGTTAATGAAATAGTAAATTGCATATTACATTCGATGACTGTACTGCGAGTAACTGGTATATTATGAGTGTTTATAAAAAGTAAAATCATAAAAATGCCGATCTCCGATGAAAAATTCAAAACGGAAAGTCAAATGGCAAAATCAAAAGCACAAACACATCAAACGATGGATAACAACTGTCATATATCTTACTTGGTACTGACATTGTTTTGTGTAGACCTATGTGCCCCATGATTTTCAGAACATGATTTTCAGCACATGATTTTAAACGATCGTCAAAGCAAGTATTGAAATGACCTAAATAAGTGTAGTGCTTAATACTGAAATCATGTTAAAAGAAGTAGAAGTATATGCATGGTAAAAGTACCGTAAACCCGGTGTAACTAAGCGTGAACATTGTCTGGGTAGTTGTTATGTAGTCGTAAACGAACACCATAGTCTGAATAAGTGAGTAAAAACATGGTAATAAAAGGAAAGTGTTTTAATGGCCTTAGTACTGTTTTTCTGGTCTTAATATTGTAACCATGACCTTAGTACTGTAACCATATACAGAGTGTGTACCCCAATGACGAAGTATTGTAAATATCGTGTTAGTATAGGAAACTATGGTTTAAGTATTGGAAAAGAAAAATAAATAATACCGAACTCAGAGAAACTCAGAGAAAAGTTCAAAACGGAAAGCCCCGAATCAAATCGAAACAGCTCAAACACATCGATTGACGGATAACAACGTGATATAAATCTTGTGGCCATGGGCTAATAATTTTTACCATTGACACTACTGTATTATATAAGTAAGTGTATCTTACTTTAAGTAAGTGCAGTTATGGTCTTAGTTATCGTTGACGTGGTCTAAACATTGTTTTCATTGTTTAACAATTGAAGTCATTGTATAAGCATTGTAATTATTGTCTACGTATACTTAAAACTAACTTAGTATTGTAGTGTTGTAATTTAGGTCAAAGTATGGGGAACTATTGTCTATATTACAGTACTTGTGGTCTCTGTTATTGTTGACATGGTCTTAGTAAATATAACCATGGTCTAAGTATGTTTTTCATTATCCTCAATTAAATCAGGCAACGAAACAGTGACAAAATCATAACCATGATTAATTTGCATGAAGAATATTTTCGTATTACACCCAGCCTTTTATTTATATACGACAGTTTATGTGATTGACAGCAAATGTTCTTACTCCTAATTCTGCTGAATACAAACTCAAATTCAAATTCAAATTCAAATATATTTTATTGCTAATCAAAGCGCCCACAAGGAGCAGAACAATCAACATTAATTACATACAAATGATTACAAGTGATTCAATATGATTAACACACAATGTTATAAAAAAAAAACAAAAAAATAATCAAACCAAAAAATATTTATTAAGACAAGTACAAGAATACAACAAGCACAGTGTTTAATAACATAAGGGGGTGACTGGGCATTTTTATATCTATATATCATTTAAGGAAACTTTCCTATATGAGGATAAATTTTCCAATAATTCTCCGAGTTTCTGGAGTATGAAAGTATCTTCAGAGGACATTAGCCAAATAAATTGTGATTTAATATCTAAACCACTAAAATTTTTAAACCGTTGTTTTATTTCATTTAAAAAGTTGAAACGAATATTTGAAAGTTTGTGGCACTGAAGAAGAAAATGAATTTCATCCTCAACCTCAGTACCGCACAATTTACAGATACGTTCTGACACTGTCAGATTTTTGTACCTTCGCCTCTCAATCTCTAAATCGTGAGCACTGATACGGAATTTTGTTAAATAATGTCTATATCTAAAATTTTCCTGCAAAAGGTAATTTTCTAAGCAAAATCTGCTTTTAAAAAGTCTATAAGTTCTGAGCTTGTTACCATATAGTTTATTGCCTCTGAAATCATTATTAAGCTCAGTTTGCCATATTAAATCATATTTTGATTGCATCTTTTTGCATAAATAGTTTTTTAACTTCGTCTTTAAATTAAGTGCATAATTTTCATTGATGCTAAAGTATTTAAATAAAGTTTGAATACTGGTATACCAGCTCTTTTTCTGCTCATCATGTAGAGATTTTGAGAGGTTGAAAGCCTCTTTTAATAATAAGTCATCAGATTTTTTTAAACGTATATAATATTTAAACATATTTAACAAAACCTCCAAAAATAGAGGATATCTGCCCAGTTCACCCATAACTGCAATATTTGTTGCTTTTTTACTTACTCCAAGTATAAATTTACAAAAGCTTAAATGAGCCTTCTGAATACATGTTTATAAAGTATCATTTGAATAAACTACAATTACTTTTTGGTGCCCTTAATTAGGTGTAATACCACCATTGATTTTCCCCTATTAGTCTTTGTTAAATTTGCACTTTTCCAAAAATTGTGCAGATTTTATCTTTGTTTCAAATAAAGAAATACTTGGCATGAGTGAAGTTTTATCCTGTCCAGTACTATAGAAAAAAATTCACATAATATTTCATTGCATATACGAAAATAACTATCACTGGAAGTTAACCAATCAAATTTCTCCCCTTATTTAACCTGTGTACAAAATTTAGTAACCATGTAACCTCAAGTTTACAAAATATTCTATAGAAACCCCAAATAAAAAAATAATGGTGCTATTAAATACCCAAGACATATGTTTTATGACACAGAAATTTTTTACTGCAATAAAATGTAGGATTAATTACCTACTACTGTCAAATTCAAGGGAATATTTTTTTGACCTATTTTCGTATACAACCGGATGTGACTTTTCATGATTTGGTGGTATTACACCTTAAAGTCTTCTAGATTGACTTAAATCAGAAGTAATTGATAATAAATAAACAAATTTTGAAATTTAAAAAAACGACAACATACTTGGGCCTTTACATAGAACAAAAACCGTGAACCCCTATAAGTAAATTAATTTTGCATTTAGTTCATTTTTTTTTTATCATAAACTGATTCAGTGATATACAAGAAGTTTTGTCAAATACATATTTTCGTTTATACATATACAGTTGTTAAAACTGGCGTTTGTCTATCATTTTTTAAATCCATTTAATTTCGATAATTGTCTAATTGGGATTCATAACACATTTCTTTCTTTTGATATAATTATAATTTCTCTTTTGTCATAGGAGAATGTTGAAACACGACGAAAAGAGTTGTACCATGAAGTAGAAGAGTTGTTCAAAGATCACGAGGGAAAACAACATCTTGTCCTCAGCCCTATGATATTTGTCAATGCCAAAGACAAAGCTGACCCAGATATTCAAACTCTCAAGAATGTCATTACAGATCTCACTTTCGAACATCCATGTTGGGGAGAAAAAATGCCAAATGCATGTGTTCCCCTTGAGCTCGAGATCGCGGAATTGGTTGCCGAAGGACAGCAAATTTTGTCTTTGAAGGAAGTAGTAGAATTGAATGTCATCAGTCAGTTGTCTGTCTTGTCTTCTGAGCAGCTAACCGATTTTCTAAATTTCCAACATTCGCTCGGGAAAATAATCTACTTTAATACACCACAGTTGAAAGATTTTGTGATTATCAGCCCACTACTATTGGTAGAAGTCATGAGGTCTTTTGTAACAGGTATTTATACGTTGTCTTTTTTGATGCTTCACAATTGAGATATCATGCTAATATCCGACTTATACTTCTACCACTGGGTCGATGCCACTGCTGTAGGTCGTTTGGTCCCCGAGGGGATCGCCAGCCCAGTAGTCAGCACTTCGGTGTTGGCATGAATATCAGTTATATGGTCATTTTTATAAATTTACTGTTTGCAAAAGTATGACGACTTTTTCGAAATACTTATCCCCAGGCTTAGATTACCGTAGCCGTATTTGGCACATCTTTTTTGGAATTTTGGGTCCTCAATGCTCTTCCACTTGGTACTTGTTTGGCGTTATAACTGATCTGAGCGTCTCTAATGTGTCTTATGTAGACGAAACGCGCGTCTGGCGTATTAAATTATAAGCCTGGTACCTTTGATAACTATTCTATTGATGCGTAACAATATTTGTATAGTATGTGTACTGTAAACACTCATCACCTGAGATTGTTTGTGACAATCATCTCACTCCTCTTTGTATAAGTAATGAGATCTTTTGAGAAAAGGTATTATGCTATGTCTACTTTGACAACCACTACTGACGAATTGATCTATGAGCAATTATCAGCCCACTGATCTTACTAGAGATTATGAGAACCTTCGTAACATGTATTCATACAGATTCTACTTAGATCCTCAACGGCATAGACAGTTTGTGATCATCAACAATCTGCCCTTGATGCCAACTTTTTTAACAGGTATTTAGCTGTACATTATTAGCTTTGATACTTCACAGCAGATAAATTTTGTGATTATCAACCTGTTCTTTTTTGTGAAAATAATGGGAATTGTTGTAATTGGTATTTATGCTTTGTGATCGTCAGCCCAATTTTCATGGTAGACGGGTCGAAATCTTTTGTAAAAGGTGTTTTTGCTATTTATACCTTCATACTCAATGTCTGAAATATTGTGTGATCATCAGCCTATATTTTTCTTGGTAGATGTTTGTATGATCATCATCGTACTACTCATGGTAGGGGTTACAAGTTATTTAGTTACATGCATTTATGCTATTTCTATTTTGATTATCATCAAATGAGAGCTTGTCATCAGTACATTACCTGTCGTAGAAGTATTACGATCTTTTGTTATAGGTTTTTAAACAGATACTGAAAATTCAGCAATTATTGCGAGGTTTTGCATAAATCTAACACAAAACTAAGGGAAGAAGCTTGATATAAATTTCAATTAAACAGAAAAAGGAAATTTGTATACTAAAAAGTATAGTTGATGTTTTTTTTACAAAGAAACTGGTAAAAGAGTGTTATGAGGAAGTCCGACTGAGTTTACACTAGAAACTTTGATGGTGAAATTACAAAACGGTTGACCGACACGACAAGGCTGTATCCATATTACTTCCGACTTTTTGTTTGTCTTCTTCGATCTTATAATATTTGTTAAAATTTATATCATGTTAAGATGTTAATTTATAAATTGCAAGCACAAGTTTTTTTTTTTATTTTTCTAGACAAGCAATTCTGGCCAAGTAAGGTTACAGTACATGCCATTTTCAAAAAGATGTCAGAAAGTGGAACAATACAAAGAAGGGAACTGTATCAGATCTGGGAACAAGAAGCCTTCAGTAAAGTATTACCTTATAAAAAGTATATATTTGATATGCTTATTCACCTTGATATTGTGTCAGAGCAGCGACGATATAACACAAAAACTGGACGTCGCCAATCAGGGATTAACTTCTTTGTTCCTTGTATGGTTACAGCGAGAAATACTACTAAGTTCATGACCGAGGAATGCACACCTAAAAGAGCTATAGGTTTGGCGTTCACTTTTAAGGGAGCTATAATTCCTCCAGCTTTGCCAAATCGACTCTTCAGCGCATGTCTTAATATGTGGAATGTTAAAACCTATAAAGAACAAAAAGTAAAAGGTACAACTGGAGAAAAGAAAGAGATCAAACTCCTGTTTTCTGGATTTCTTGGCCTATCGTATGACAAGGCACATGATATTGTTGTATGTGCTGAAGCCAACAGAATTTATCTTTACATAATCCACAAGACCTCCAATGACCTAATAGTATCCGATATCGCCACAAGTATCAAGGAAAGCTTCTATATTACATTGGAGAGAATTATAGAATTCTATCAGTCAACAGTCCGTGCCAGAGCTAGCAGTTTAAACAAACCTTTCCAGGTTGAATATTCTTGCTCCAAGTTAGAATGCTTTATCACTGAGGAGGAGGCCTTGCAAAGAGTCGAATGGGTGTGTGAAAAGCATAAGTTGGTGCATAAAAGAAACCATTGGAACGTATGGAATCAAGATCAGGTATATTTTAATAATAGTGAAATAGTAACAACAATGCTCGTTATTTTCAAATAGGACGTATCTGTTAAACAAACAAAGTTATGCTGTTATTGATAGGTTACTAACACCAATGAACACGGTCTTTGCCTTTTATCTATTCTACATCTGCCTCAACGTTATTTTGTTCGTTTTAACATGAACATGACATTGTACGGTATTTGAAAATATTCTTTACAGAAAGCGTTTTCTTTAAGAAAAGAAAAGCATGAACATAATCTTGCTATTCAGAACGTTTAGTGTATCCCGTTATGACATAGGATTGCCGCTTCTTTCACTGAATATTGGATAAGCCTTCACAATCAATAAGCCATTATTATTTCTATCTTCTATGCACTTGATTTGGAAAATATCCAACGAGTCTGTATGAGGCACCAAAGTGTTAAACATACTCTGCATATCGAAATGTGAGGTACAGAAACTGGATACCACGTAACCTACTTAAGAATATCTGTGATATCATGCATGTTCCCATTACATCATGCTAGGCACTTTCAACTCCAGTATTACATGGGTTTTGTTTGTCGATTTTTTCTTTGAAAAAAAAAATCATTTTTTGGTTGTGTCTTTTTTTAAAGTAGAAACAAACGTTTAGGTCTCTGACAAATTCACCATACATCATTGTAAGACACATTATCACAACAATATATATGAAGATTACATACCCTTCTTAAATTTGAATAATTGTATTCCATTAAATATAACTGCACTTGAGCAATCCAGTTTAAACAAAGAACGTTGCTTATTTTATTTTGGACTAGCCAACAACTAATTATTGGCAGAACACTTTAAAGATGTTAAAGGAAATAAATGTTAAGCACCATGCAAGAATAAACGTTGCCACACAGCATCGTTAGATTTTTTTCCTTATAATTGCATTTTTGAAGATATCAAATCATACCTACATATCGTATGAGATAATCATGATAATGTCGGGGAGTAAATCATGCAACATCGTTTGAATTTATATGATTTCAACAATATTTTTATGGTGTGCGAACATGCTTGTGTTTGTATTATATCTTAAAACAGAAAACAAATAGCGGTTGATGTACAACGCAAAATATAGTCATACCGTTACTATTTTGTTTTATTTAAATATTTTCACGTTTTTAAGAAGATTGATTTTCAACAAGTAAATTCGGTCGACCTTCTCGTAATTGTTTTTTTTATATTTAATTTCTTGCATGAATTTTGTAGAGTTTACGAGTTACATCAGTTTGTTTTCTTTATTCCTGTAAAGCTTTTTAAGCATCAGTTGTACACATAATCTGACAAAAGTATGTGAGATTTCCAATGACGTACCTATAACCATATCTCTGCTACGGGCTATAATGCTTCTCAAATTATTACACAGGCTATGTAAACCTTCACAACATGATCTACATACACTTACACATGGTGAACCCTTTACCACACAGCGGATTCTTATCACGTTAATCAACCCCAGAAGATCCGATAAGTCGGTTTTACAGAGTGAATACTTTTTATGTCGATACAGGTATTGAAAATTCAGATATTATAGCAATGTTTTTATTTATACGAATAGTGCGACTGGGTTAGTACCGTATTAATTAAAACTTTCATTCTGATTTTTGAAATATGCATCTGATGCAATGATTAATCTCGCGTTATTGTCTATTCTTAATAAATCGCAATAACAAATTCACGCAATAATTTTCTGAATTTACAGCATTCAAAATATTATCTTGAAAACTATTATAGATTGGTAAAAAAAAGTACACCGCAAGAATGTGCTTTAACAAAAAATGAAGCAATTGGAGTAACCTCTTGAGATTTATAACCCTTAAAATCACATGACAAGAGTCATCGAAACCACTGAATACTTTCAGGAGTAATTGTCTTTTCAATTGCATCTTTTTAGAATAATTTTGGATGTTTGTGATATTAACTAGAAAGCTATAAAATTCGAAAATTCATCAAATTGCTAAAACTATTATCAACTTTTATCATATATTTAGTAATAAATACAGTAGTTTCGAATATTTGATAAATAGCTTACTGTTTAATCCGTATCGTTCAACTTTGAGGCACACCCTTTATCACATCCCTTTATCACATCCTTACTTAAATTCTTCATGTATAACAGTAGTGATTCTGACTAAATTATATGAAATCTATGTTTAAATTAATGCAAGCTTCTCAAAAAGAGTTTTTCCTTAATGGGTCCTAAATGAAACGGTCATTAGGGCCTGACGTCAATTATTGAATGACATCATTGTTTGGCATGTGACATGACAGACGTCGAGCTTTCATATTATCTGGCACACGACATGCAACTATTAAAACGAACTCAGTGGGTATCATACAAAACACATACAAAAAAAGCAACAAACAAAACATTTCTATCAACAACAGGTTGCAAATTGTAAGGTAACCCAGGTGCCTCGGTTGAATACCTAATTGTTCTTTTAATGCTTTTATAACAAGAAAAAAAGTAAATCTGACGGTAACCAAGGGTAGGGATCAGAAAGCAGTACTCTACTGTTCAAATATATGATAAAGCCTATAAAACATGGCAAAAACCGTATCACAAGCCGTATCATCCTCGACCAATATCATCTCCTGGCCCTTAAGGCCCTCGGGCTGATATTGGTATCTCGGGATTATACGGCATATGATAGGGATTTTGTCATGTATTATTCTGTAAGTAGAATGCATATTTTTGGCGGATGAGTGATGATATCAATTTTGTAATTTTGTAGATACAATGTAACTGTTTCAATTTCTTTGCAATCTTTTGCTATCATTCAAAATGTTCAGAGACATAAGACAATGGTTAATTGCCAATTTTATCTTTGTTTAGACAAAAGAAGAATGTGAAGATAATTGTCAAGGTATGTATTTTGTCGTAAATCTTAAAGAATATCTAACGAAACGAGGTTAATGGACATGTACATCTGTATACACTTTTCTGAGACGGAACGGTTTATGGTATACTGTAGTACGTCCCTCCATTTATCCGCTCATATGCACCTGTACGTATGTCTGTCCAAAACACAACAATACTCACTCACCGTTTGATAGAAAACGTGCATTCTTGGATTTTTTTACATCATATTCTCTGTACCATACTACAAAGTGCATATGACAAGTTTTATAGAATAATGTTATGGGTGCTTTGGAACGTTGGCCATATTGTGTACATTAATAAGTAGGAAAATCCGTTTAAATGAAAATGAAGTTGACCACATTATACCCTCATATAGATTGGATCATTTTTCAGCACAAAGTTAAAGGACGTTCACCATTTTTGGACTAGCATACCGAATTGACTTGTTTTGCCACATTTGTTGTTAACCATATATTAGATATCATTGCATGAGTGTTGGTACCAAACTGTATACATGCAGGAACAACACATTTCTGTCTAAACGTCAAAATTAACAGCAACACAAATCCGAAGGAAAATCTTCATTTTATAATGCCATCAAATGTCTTATTGTAAAACTCTATATAATACAAATAATAGTGATCTTTATCAACACAGCGGCGTCTATGCGTCCGTTCATCCGTTCGTCCGTTTGTCCATCAGTTCGCCCGTTAATCTGTACGTTTGTCCCGCTACAGGTAAGAGTTTTTGGTCAAGGTAGTTTTTGATAAAGTTGAAGTTCAATCAAATTGAAACTAAGTAGTACACATGTTTTTCTATGATATGATTTTTCTAATTTAAATGACAAATTAGATTTTTGAACCAAATTACATGGTCTTCTGAACATATATAGAAAATACTAGTGCGAGTTCTAGGTTAAAGTTGTTTATAAAAAATTTTGGTCAATGTAGTTTTTGATGAGGTTGAAGACCAATAAACTTGAAACTTAGTACATACAAATGTATGTTCCCTATGTTATGATCTGTATAATTTAAATGCCAAATAAGATGTTTGACCACAATTCACGGTCCACTAAACATAGAAAATGATAGTGCGATTTGAGATCCATGTACTGTGGACATATTCCTGTCGATTATGTTTTAGGTTTAAGTGTAGATGCATTGAATCAGATCCCAAGTGATACAGAGTTATTGCGTTTTTCATCCAAATGTGAACCAAATAAGATGCACGAATTGGCAACACACCTACGAATGCTTCCTAAATGGAACAAAATCATGTATAATCATCAACAGGATATAGAGATTGCAACATTTCTATTTTTGATTGAATGGAAAAGGAAAAATGCAAAAGGAAAGTTTAAGGTGCTGGCTGACGTTCTAGGAAAAATTAATTTAACAGTACACACGCTATGTTATGTAAGTACAAATATACATTTAAAGCATGACAATATTCGTGCATTTAAGTGATAACGTCAAAATGCGAGATATTATTAACAACATGTATTGTGTACACACTCTGAAATAACCACACATTTAGTTATTTATATAATAGGACAACGAGATGTTAAATTAAATTTAAAAAAAAATGAAACTCATTTCAAATATGAGTGTTTTGCAAAACCAAATGCAATAGTCAGGAGGTAGTATACCATCAAAATGAAATACCAACCAAAATGTTTTGATAATACATGAATGATTGGTCAACTGCTAACCTCCAGACAGCTTTGCGTTGGATTTATCTGTATAAATATTACTGAAATCAAAGGATTTAGGCCTTTTAACTGGTAAACAGTTATCATACATGAAATTATATTCAATATCAATTATAAATGTGTAATATGAATTTATCTGGAATTCGTGGTTCAAGATTGCTATGTACATGATGTATAGTTTTCAAACATTCTGCATACATGTTATTAGGAAATTAGAGATCTTTAAAAAACAAAAAACAAAGATTATATGTCCTTGATAACCCTTATCACAGAACTCTTCATCAATTATGATCCAAAAGATACATGTAATAATCAGTCCACATTGATAAACACAAAAAGGAATGTAATTATTCTATGTACAAGCTATTGATTACATGGCGAAAAACACAAAAAAAAACAGAAGCTTATTTTTCAACTTTACATTTGAAGTACATGCATACATAGAGATTTTTTTTTTTTATTTCAAAAGTTATTTGCAAATAAATAGTATATACAATTAAGATGTGATACATGTATGATTACTAATTAGACAACTAACCACTAAAATCAAAATCAAAAGCAACCTTAAAACTTATACATGTCATTCAACGACCTTCACCAATAAGTTAGACCCGCAAGCTGATATAGGTGACGGAAAACGAAATTTCAAAAGGGAACACCACCAGTCTTGTGTTAACAAAAACAATAACGCGAAGTTAACCTACCTCTGAGCGCTATGTTATGGTCTAACATTTATTTTTACAGGTGAGAAGAGTCACAAAAGCAGAAACAGGTAAGGTGAAAAAACCCAATTTTAGATAAAGTTTTGTATCCAATGCACACAATTGTAAAATTAATTGTAGTGTTTACGGTTTGACAAATCTTCATTAAAAACTTATCAATGACACAGAATTTAAAAAAACAAATCAGATCAAAGATCTATCACTACAAATTTTCAATAAAAACACAGAAACGGACGAAAACACTAACAATAAATTAAATCACATATCAATCAAATTTGTTATTTTAACAGACAGAAATTCACTTAACAGTGCCAACTTTAGAAGATGTTATAGCAGTGCTTACTTATTTGTTATATAGTAATTAGACATTTTTCTTTTTCAAATTTCTCCTTTGACGTGTTTGATACAACTACAAGAACAAATCGCATTTAAATTGGTAGAACACTCATGATGATTCCTTATTTATGTTTTCTTGTTCCAATTTGACCTTGTATGTACATCTTTTTCGCAATTCATAACTACACGAACTAGAAGATGGTAAAATAAACTTGCAATATATAATGAACATATTGAAGTTTATAAGTGCGGTGACAGAAGTGTAAAAAGTCGTCTAGATCGCGACTTTAATCTCCCCAAATAACACACGGCTAAATATAGTCTTAACTTAAAGACAAATATGTCTTCTTTAGTTTTTGCCCTGTCGTCAGAATTTCGTACGGTCACATTTTTCTAAAAAGTCATTTTAATGACAAGTAGTATATTGGGGAGTTTCAACCCCCCTTTTTCAAAATGAAACATTGTGTATGATTGTTAACATTTAATTGAAATAGTTTTTCCTGAAGTTATTTTTATATGTCAAAATATTCTATTCAGTATTTTATTTTCTTCTAATCTATAAAATTTTCGAAGTTTGGACTGTTTAAAATTGAGGTAATTTCAATTGCCAAATTCACACACAAATTTTTGTTTCTTCTTCATAGTAGTAATAAAAATTGTCCCATAATATTTTAAGAATATAGTATTTCATAAAACTAATAAGTGATAAAAATTTCGGAACCAAAATATGAAAAAAAACTTAATAAATCAATGAAAAAAGAATGGAGTAAATATCTTCTATTTCAACACGGAACTTAATCACTTGCCTTCCGTCACATTTTGTTTATAAGTCAATAATTAGCTCTCAACTGATATATGAAATTACTATCTTTTTCGCTATTATATACACATATTTTCAATTAAAGTGCACTGTTATATGCCATATACTTTGTTTGTATATGCTTATATTTTATGTTTTTTTTGGTTATAAAACATCAAAAATACTTCGTCAGAAAAGTCTAATTGTAAAATCAAAATAATTGACGGATAGTTTCAGTAAATATTCCGTGATATAACAAGTCCGTTGCAACTTGACCCATTAAGTCCAAAGATAAGACAAAAGTCGTTAAATTTTATGCAGTGCTTAATATGCCAAAAAATCTCAACTGAAATTTTGAGTAAATTTACCAGTATAGGGAAGTCGGTTTATGTATCTTCATTGAATAAAAGATTGGATGAGGCGAACATCAAGATGTTTCATGCGATAGCTGTTAATTTGAAGAACTCCGTGCAGGCAGTTTATCATCGTTTATGCTACAAAAGTAACACAAGTAAACATATCTGTTCCACCTTTTAGAGCGAGGAAGCTTCTAATCTAATATTTAATGACGACATACACTTATCGGACTGTTGTCCCTCAGTTTCTGGTATTTGTACGCCTTCTAGAATGCATTCGTTCAACTGGAGCGCTTGTTTATTTTGTTGCAACAAAACATTTAAGAAAGATAAAAATACTACTCAAGTTTAAATCAGATGAGCGTTTTAAGAATGTGTTATCCGTATGAGATAAAGTTAAGGTTGAAATAGTTTCCCGTCCATCTTTTAAACATCAAACACTCTGTCATTTTGGTTGCATTACAAATTATTTGCTAAAAACGAAAAAAAAAATCCAAACCCGTGGAAGCAAATATCTCAGATCACGATACTGCTTTTACTGATTTTAAATTGACTATTGACAACGATTTAATGGTCATTCCTCATGATATCGTTACTTGATAAATATAGATCTTTTCTTCCGGCTGATTCTAATCTAAAATATTCAATTTGTAAAATGCAGTCTAAACTCATTGATTTCTATCGAAATTCAGTTGTCAAAGAACTTCAACAAGTTCAAGGCAAATATAACATAATATTTAGTAGCAAAATAACTATTTGAGGTGCCATATCAGCTGCTAGTCAATTTAAAACTGACCTCAAAATCTCAGTGTCAACTTTGATAGACACAAATAACGAACAGGTATTTCATTCCGCTGCAAGTATACTTAGAAAACACATCGAAACTCTACAGAAGAATACCCAACTTCGGATGAATTGTCTCTTCCTTCTTCAATTCAGTGAATGCCTTCGTATTTATTGCAATTCATTTTATGGTTACTCGATGAAACTGCAAACAGCCAAGACTATTCTCAGGAAATGGCACCAGAGAAATTGCGTAAATGCTAAGCAATTGTTGAGGTAATCGTTTGTGTGGCCATTTTTGTTTTACTCCTTTTCATTTAGGATTGGTTTTACAAATGTACCATGAGTTTTGTTAAAAACAACTTGTTGAAACATTGAATGCCAATGGATTGTATGCTTCTTAAAGTAAAGTGCGACGCTATCTAATGTGTTGCCAACCATGAAATTGAGCAAATTCAAGATAGTGTGTACGTCTCGTATAATGTTTCCCCAGCATCTTTGCAGACAAGCATATGGATGTCATCACACCTTCCTAAACCCCCTTTTAGATCTCTGTTAAATCTTGGATGAATTGATAGGGATAGTTTGAACCTGAATTTTTTTTAAGGAACAAATGTCTTCGAACTTCCTATAATACCTTGTCTGTTGTTGTAATGAAAAACTCAAAATAACGTGTTTGCTTTGAGCAGAACCTTTCATGTGCAGACCTGTAGCCATGAGTGAAATGTGTGTAGAAATATTAAAACATGTCTTGTGACGGTTGATGAAAATGAAGATGATGGAAATAACGGTTGATTTGTTTTAAAGCTTGTTGCACTTGTACACACTGTCCCAGCCCCCAGGTTAGGGAAGTGTTGGCGCGCCCTTAAAAAAGTTAAACCCTGCCACATTCTGTATATATCTATTTCAAGTCACGAAACGGTAATGCAGTGTTTGTCGTGTGTTTCTGTATACTATATTTGTTTGTTTCTTATTTATTTTGTACATTAATCAGGCCGTTAGATTTTTCGTTTGTTTTACATTATTCATTTCGGGAATTGAAGACTATGCAGTATGAATTTTAATCATTGTTGAAGCCCGTACGGGACCTATAATTGTTAATTTATGTCTCATTTGGTCTCATTTGGAGAGTTGTCTCATTTGCAATCATATCACATCTTCTTTTTTTTATATGGAAAACTTTTGAAGTTTGTAGTACGTTGCAAGGAAAAGGGGGGTATAGGTACAAAACCTATTATGTAATAGATATTAACCAGCGTAAAATACACAGCAACATATAATACTATGGAAGCAGTAATAATTGTGAGGAAAAAAAAGCAACGAGTAATCATACAAAAAGCTGAAGTATCCGCAAATTCAATTTGAGGTCATATTTGACTGTTGTGTTCTATTGCTTTGGTTTGATACCTCACCCATTATGATATTTTAAGTATTGTCCTGCATGACACTTAATTTTTACCTGAAATCGAAACTTTTCATAACGTTAAGGTGTTCTTAACATTTTATAGGTTGAAAACTTGATTTTTGAAGTTTTATTTATAAAACGTCGTTTTAGGATTTTTTTTCATAATAAAATTTCAATGATTAAGGTTTATGTATAATAACAAACATTACTAAAGTCAAAACAGTATCATTTGTATTTAGGTAGAGTTTAGAAATAGAAAAAAATGTCAAAATAGAAACCCTCCCAAATTTTCACTGATTTTAACATATGACCTTTGACCTCAATTTAAAAAAAAATGTGACCATAACAAGTCCTGACGACAGGCATATTGTTATAGTACACGATTTCCTGTTTCCAATGATATATTATATGGGTGTGTGTTCGGTGGGGAGATTAAATTAAAAAAAAATCTGACCAGTCACCGCACTATATAGGAAAAACATGAGACTCATGTTTCGATATTCTATTCATGATTATGATTTGACAGTTTTTAAAACTTCTGTTCTGCAAAATGTTTCAAACTTGTAGAGCTACAGAAAGTTTTTCACATTGATCCAATCATTCAGTAGTTCACAAAAACACCGATGTCAAAGACACATGCTATTTCTTACTGTTTAATATATTTTTTAAATATGTATTTTCTTATGTGATAAATCACGAAAGCAGTCAAGTTAAATACTGTAAAGTCGTTTCAACAGGTTTTAAAAAATACATGTGGTATAAAAAGAACCAGGTAATCAAAATAGCCTCTTTATAGCCTCTATTTTGTATATATTATAATATTCTTTATTAGATAGACATGTTTTGCTTTCATGTGAAAATAAACTCTATCATTCATGTGTATTATCGTACATTTAGCTATTACCTCACTGTATCAATTATGCAGACATTCCTGTTAATTAATCATAAGAGTTCTTCGAGATTTATTTTTGAAAGCCTCATACTACAATGTATATGCTGCCCATAAACCTTCCATTAGATCTTTGTTCAATATAGCACGAAACCATGTTTGGACGTTGCTGTACCATCAAAATTACTTAAGCAAATAAGCTCATCATATACACCCAAATGTGCATCTCGATTACATTTTATAAGAATCACAACGATCTAGAGCAAACATATATTAATGTGTTTAGAAATTATCGACCATATACCACGAAGTCCTATTACTTTCATCTCAAATGGATTTCTCGCGAAAAATAATCTCATTAAATGATTGCTAATATAAAAGAAAAAGTCACTTTGAAACTTTCAAACAGGCAAGATGAGTTTTTTTAGGCAAGTTCTCGTTTTACATAATAATAATAATAATAATAATAATAATAATAATAATAATAATAATAATAATAATAATAATAATAATAATAATAATAATAATAATAATAATAATAATAATAATAATAATAATAATAATAAAACACAATGAGTATATGTAATGGGTGACAAGGACAAGGTTAATTTTGAAAACTAACACTATATTAAATATATAAGACGCATTCTTCATTTTTATATCAGCCAAACTCCAATCGAAAGCTAAAATACATAAAAAAAAATGTATCACTTAAAGTGTTAATTGCAGTTAGATTTTATATTGAATTGTTTTGATTATTTTTTTCTTTAAGATATTCCTGATGACATCCTATATTGCATTCCAACAGATAAAGTTATAGATTCCCTAGCATCACAAATTGGCAAAAAATTCTTTCAACTAGGTACAGAACTAGGGTTATCTGTAGCAGAATTAGAAAATATAGAAAATAATCATTGCAATGACTTGGCAGCTCAGAACAAGAGAGTATTATTGGGATGGAGGGAAGACAAAAAATTGAAACCTTCGATCGAAGTGCTTGCACAGGCTTTAGTCAACATTGACAGAGGCGCAGATTGCTTAGAGGGTATTATAGAAGATATAGATGTTAATACTTTCAGAGCAACAGAAGATATTAGAGGTAAAAGTCAAGTAAAACAAATTGTTATGCCCGCTCATGAAAGCCAGTGTATATAAAGTGCGAATCCAGTCAGTTCATTTTCACTGTTGTATGCGAGTATGCTCATTGTAGAATAAAGAATCATGGGAAAACTTTATTTGTTTACGTTTTAAAAATACCAAAAAAATTGATTTGAAACTAAATTTTAACATATTTTCATTATGATGTGTCTTTTTAATGTAAAATAACAGTATTAAAGTTCAAATATGTGTAATAAAAGCAACATAACATAGAATATCAGTTATTAAAAGCGATCCATTTTCACTATAGATGCGATGAATTATCACTGTATGGCATTCATTTCTGATGTAGAATTTTTTCGATACCACAAAAGGAAGGTTGGGATAATGTTGGGGATGATGGTTCCAACCGTTTACGAAAAAGGGGCATAAAAGAAGCATGTTTTTAGTTTTAGGATAATTACTTGTGTATACGAATTTGGATTGTTCTGAAATTGTACCACAGTGTTCAATACCACAAGTAGAATGATAGGTTTCATTTTTGGGTTATGGTACTAACAGTTTAGGAATGTAGAACAAAAAGGGACAAAAAACAATCATGTTTGTAGTTTCCGGATAATTACTTGTAAGTACGTTTTTGGATCTTTTTCGCATTATCACAAATGGAAGACTGGGATTTTGTTCGGGGATAGTTGCCCCAAACATGTAGAAATTAGGGGCAAAACAAATGGCAAAACAAACATTTTTCTAGTTTCCAGACAATATCTTGTGTTCAAGTGTATGGACCTCTCTAAAATTGTACTACAAGGTTCATTACCAGAAAGGAAAGATAGGGATTTGGTTTGATGGTTATTTATCCTAGAAGGAAAACAAAATGTTTTGGGCGGGAAGAAACCTTCAATTGTACAATATTGCGCATACGATTAGAGATCTTCGACCACATTTTCCTTGTGTCAGAAACCTATCTAACGTCATAAATTTGATCACAATTCAAATTCAGATAGTATTAAGCTTTAATATTATGTCAAAATTTGCCCAAACTGTTCAGGGTTCGATCTCTGCGGTCAGCGAAGCATTTTTAATGGTTTACTATAAAATGAGCAGATGTGATTAAAAGTTCATGTTGCTTCCTTCATATGGTAAGCTATGCCAGCATAGGCGTATCCAGGGCGGGGGGCCTTGGAAAAATTTGGTTGATTATATAGGGAATCACTGAAGCATGACTTGAGGCCCCCCCTTTTAGGTCAGCAATTGGGCCCGCCTTACAAAAAGTTCTGGATCCGCCACTGCCCAGTTCTGCTTTTGAAGTGTTTGCAACAATGAGTACAAATCAGGCTTTCTCCATGCTATCAGTTGTTATGCTTATTGAGAAGTCTTAACATTTTAATTCACACTGGTCACATTTGTTTAACCCATTAGTTTGGATCTTCTTATGCCTGGGAAAACAAGCTACCCATTTTGTCTAGAAAGGACAATACGTGCATTGGTATGAAGACCCCTCCTTAACTTTAGTTCTTTTTTCTGTGATTCATCTTCACTTGCCTCCCCTATTGTTGAGCCCCCAAATGCCTTAACATCCATATTCTGAAGGAAAGATAGTTTTTAACTCGATTGTTGCTGCATGTTCTGTACTGTATAAATTGAAACGACAATGTGACATATAATTATCCAAAGTCATTAAAGCTTGAAATGCAAGTCAAGTTCTGTAGGGCAAACTTTATCTGTCAAAAACGTATACTGATAAAGTTGCATTAGAACATGCTGTACGTGTTGTACAGCACCCTTGATACTACCGCAGAGATCGAACCCTGAACAGTTTGGGGTAAGTATGTATACAACATTCAAGCTAGATTTCATTTTTGATGAAATCAAAAGAAAGTTGAATTTCGGACCCTTTGGGCCTCAATGTGGACCATTTCGATAACTTGGCCCAAAATACCAAAATCCCAAATTTAAAAACACGGTAAGATTCAGCATTCCAAAGTACCCTAAATATTCAACTGTTGTTGAAATCCAAAAGAATTTATTTTTTGACAGTTTGGACCCCACAAACTTGTTAAATGGGCCAAAAATTAAAAAAAATAATAATAAACACAATCATGTATGGATTCAGCCTACCAAAGAACCTCAAATTTTATTTTGGACCCTGTGGGCTAATTTAAAACAGGACCCAAAATCAAAAATCTTACTTCAAAACCTTATTGAAATTGGTCAAGAAGTGATTTATTAAAAAATATTAGAAAGTATTGTTGTTTTTATCCCCTTTTATCCTATTTCGATAGATATGCGAGATGTACGTATTCAGAGATGAAGTTTCAATGCATTGGATAAATATAACTACACCTTAAATAAAGATTCTGATGAATTATAAGAAATTCTATGACATGCTTCTTCTAATTGGTAAATATACCCATACTCGAAATCCAATGATAAAATTTGTTTGTACATGCGTATAATGACTACTGCAGAAACCTGAATTTTATCAAATTGGCATGCATTTGAAAATATTTTGCATTAATCTAAAAACACTTTCAACTCTGAAATGATCCACATATTGTTATATTATGACAACGATGTGTTTTATTTGAAATAAATGTTAATTCTATTGAATTTATTGGAGTGTTCAATCAAACTTTTCATCTCAAAGTCAGCACTATCAAATCCTTTTCTTACTTTAATTATTGTTTGTGCAAGTCGGCTGAATTTGGAATTTAATGCATAAAAATTAATGAAATTCATACAGTCAAAATGCACCGCATATACAATACTAATGAATCGCTCTACAGTGAAAATGAAAGTAAAGTATCATTATTCAACAGTAAACATGACTCGCATAAAGATAGCATCATAGTGGAATTCATTACAATATGGGCAAACTGAATAACAAAAGCTATTCTACGTTATACAACATTTATAATTGTGTTGTAATGAATATTTTTTTGCAACTACATCTTTCCTGCTAGTTTTTAATCACCTGCACGATTTGTTCGTAAAACGTCCTTAATATTCACCTATTTCGGTATATATTTCACGTATGGATGGTTCTCGGCGCGTTAAAAACCCGTTCCCATCTCTTATTTTGTATAACTTGTATTATTTATTACTAAATATAGTACATGTGAACAATTTTCTTCATTTTCTTCAAAAATCATTATTTTTTCGTCTGTTTATTTACCATTCTACATCAGAAATGCATGGCATATACAGTGAAAATGGTATTTTAGGATCCGCACTTTACATACACTGAAAGTCTGTAATTTGTAGTCACATACACTGTAAACTCAGTAAACCATTTCATTATTAATGTTTTTAATTTATATGTCCTTGTCCAGCTTTTAGTTGATGTCATATGTCACTCAACTTGCAATTGTGATAGAATAAAATCAATACATTTCCAGGTTAAAATTGTCGGTGAAAGTAGCTAACCATAATTCAACTAGAAACTTTATATATAAACATATAAATGCAGGACGAGAAAAGTGTTCTATAGACAATTAGTAGTTTACTGCTTACATTAAGCTGTTTTAAGGTAGAACAATCCAAAGATGTTTTCATCCCAAATCAGGCAACTTCAAACTGATGTAATTCATTTCATTCTTCTTTAAATTTTAAAAGGGAGGAACCAAAACAAGAAGAAAGATTAATCTTAATCTTTCAAGTTGTGATAATTTCATTCTTACATAATTATTACATAATTAATTGTAATGTAATTAGTTGATATATTGTGATGTCCACACTTGAATGAATTTAGCTTCTATGTTGTTCATAGCATTCCAAAATATTTTATCGATTCTTGTACAACACAGGGTCAAAGATTTATCCTATTGTTTTTCATTCTCTCATAAACCTCCAATGACGTTTACGACAGTAATTCATAAGAGATCACTAAATTTAACTTGGTATACAATTTGTTCCATTGATGTTTTTGGAAATCATCACAATTTGAAAGATTAATCCTGCTTCTTTCTTTAAGTATCTCATTCATATAGTTTAAAGAAGGCTGAAATGATTTACATCAGTTTGAAGCTGTCTGATTGGGAGCGAAACACTCTTTGTATTGTGCTACCTTAATTGAACTTGAAACAAACAAAAACTATGGCAATAAATTGCATTATATGTTCGTATAAAATACGCCCATTGTACACTAATCAAACTACCTCTCTGTAACCATTCTTCAAGTCGGAACATATTGCAATTTGAATTACCAAAAAGAAACAAATACTCACATTTTGTTCATACACGTTTGTTTTTTTTTTAACAGCGGTATACTACTGTTACCTTTATTTGTCTACATCTACTAGTTATTTAATTACCAGTTGATAATTGTTGCAGATAGAATAAGCGATCATCGTGATGAAATCATACAGGATATAGTTATAAGCGATATCTTAGATGATATGATGACACACCTGGTGATATCTGCAGATGATAGACGTCATATTGAACACTATCCACGACAGGATGATCAGAATAAAGCATTGCTTGAGATAGTGATTACAAGGAAGGAGCAGACGTATTCCTTGTTTGTTGATGCATTACAAAACAATGGTTACACAGATCTAGCAAACAAACTGAGTTACGATTCACATGATGAGAGTTTAAGTTCCACACCAGCACTTTCTGAAAATAAAGGTATGGTTGCATGTATATAATAAAGATGGAATGATTGCCAATAAGATAACTCCCCACTAGAGGACAAATAACACAGCAATTAACAACTATATGTCACCATACGGCGTGTTTGTCCTATTATCAAATAAGAAACTTATATTGAGTCTAATTTATAAATTATTATTCCAATATTTATATATAGTTACATGTAATATATTACTTTTACACAAGATACTGCAATTGAAATTTCCATACTATATAGTGTGATCAAACAATCGACATCATTTTGCATCTATCATCTTTTTATTAAGCTATTATCAATGTCATTATCTGCATGAGTTAATCCTGTCTGGGTTATAGACACATGTGAGATGTTTTGGATGTTTGTATATGATCTATTAGTGGTTTTATTTTGTGTTTCTAGATTTCTGTTGGATTGTTGATTAAGGTATTTCCTACATTTGATCAGATCACCTTATTGTAAGTGCAAGTCATGCTATTGCCATCACTCTGATTCTGAGGTGGTCGTTGGAAGATTCTGTTTCTTTGTTGACCCCGCCTACAATAGAAGAGGGGCATTGTCCTTTTCTAATTGTGCGTTTGTACTTTATTTCGTTTGTCCAATATCAGGTTTAAATATGTTTGAAGTAGTTTACAATTTAGTAGTCGTTACATTTACCTAAATCTTCTTACACCTACTCATCATGATTTGAAATTTCTGAAATCATGGTTTTGACACCAATTTACTGTTCAATGTACTTAGACATGGGATAGAGTTAGCAAGGCATAGTGTACTACAGACATATATAATTGTTTCATAAGGTCTTCGGTGACAGTATTGTCTGAGAAGTTCATATACAGCGATGACAAGCATGTCAACACTAAGGTTGAATTTTCGAACCCGCTGATGCCAGGTGTGTTTGTTTTCAATCGTAATTGATCAGGTTTGCCAGTGTATCTGCCAAAGGTCGATTATTCGACAACAGTGTTTAAATATACTCTGGTTTCCAACACCGATTAAAACCTCATTGCAACAATGAAAAATCACTAACCAATAATGAAATTTTGTTTACAAACCTTTTCTTTGAAACACTAGAAGTTATCTGTAAAAGTTATAGAAATAGTGTTCAAGAAAAATATTGCTGATAAATGAACCATGCAAAATAGTTTGTAATAGTTCTCCGTGTTAAATAATATAAAGATATCAGAAGATGTGGTATGAGTCAACTCTCCACCCAAGTCACGATTTGTAAAAATAAACCTCTTATAGGTCAATGTACTGTCTTCAACACGGAGCCTTGGTTCACTCCAAACAGTAAGCTATAAAAGTCCCCCAAAATATCTAGTGTAAAACTATTTAAACGGGCGAAAACCAACGGTCTAATCTATAAAAAAAAAAACGAAAAACGAGGAACACGTCTGAACCGCAGCAACAGACGACACTAACTGAACATCAGGTTCCAGACAAGTGCAGACAAATGTAGACGGTTAAATTGTTTTAACAAGTACCAAACTTCACCCTTACCGGAAACAATAGGTATTGTTTTCATGATTCACTGATTATCAGTGTATACTGTACATAAAAGCATACTGTAAAGTTCACACAACATTTCTCGGATTTTTTAACGTGAATTGTTTTATTATATAAAGGTGTGAAACCACCAAATCATAGTACGTCACATCCAGTTGCATACGAAAAAGAACAACAAAAAATATTTCTTTGAATTTGACAGTTGTAGGATATTAATCCTAAATTTATTTCAATAAACAAATCTGGGTCATCAGCATACATCTTATGTGTATATAAGCACCATTATTTTTTATTTGGTGGTTCCATCGAATATTTTAGAAAGTGGAGGTTAGATGGTTACTAAAGCTTGCACACAGGTAAAAAAGGGGTGACCATTTGGCTGGTTAATTTCCAGTGATGGTTATTTTCTAATATGCAATGACATGGTATGTTAATGTTTTGATATTGTACTGGACAGGATAAAACTTAACTCCTGTCAAGTATTTCTTTATTTGAAACATAGATAATTTTTACACATTTTTTAGAAAGGTGCAAATTTAACAAAGACAAATAGGGGGAAAGCAATGGTGGCATTACAGCTAAACTTGTAAATATTTGTAGGATCATCAGAGTGGACTGTCCCATTATATAGAGTTCGTCTTCAGAAGAATTATTGCAAGATTATACGAGAGATACATCACCTAACCATAGTAGATTACCTAATATCAAAATCTGTTTTCTCACCTGATGACAATGAAAAGATAGAATCTGGTAAAACTCAAATGGAAAAGAACAGATTATTGATGGATATTCTTTTACATGGACGTGACGAAATAAGATATACTGAATTTCTCAAAGCTCTACGAAAGGAACCTGTATATAAGAACTTAGCAGATCAGATAGAAAAAACAGAAGTTACCGACAGAGATAGGTCAATACTACAGAGTTGTCAAAAGTCAAAAGGAAAAGATTAGTTTAATATACGTATTGTGAACAGGCATAGTCCATGTTTCAGGTATTTGTTTTCAACGGAAAAATGGGTCACCATGTTTATGACATTCAAGTTTATATGCAGAATAAAATATATTTTAATAGTTTTACCACGTACAATTAACATAAGACAGTACAATTATAACTTTTAATTAAACAGTGAAGCAATATCAAAATTGTTGGTTTTTTAGATGCAAATGTATGACATATTTTTCAGGAATATATATACAAAATCAGGTGTCAATAAGAAATCAAAAGTAATTGTTTGTTCTGTACATATTCATTTGATATAAACTGACCCTTACTTCAAATTCATCAGTATTTTACTTTCATATGATCAGTAGTGAATACATGGCATATAGAATCAAATTCATAACAGTGTGGTCGACGGTAAAACGTTTATTAGTAATTCTACATAAAAATTTACCTGTAACTTGTTTGTCGTTGGCGATGATTTTATGCTCACTCAGTCTATCGGAGGCCTTCAAGTGGGGATTTAAATAATCACTTGTTACACATTTTGATAAATAAAATGAAACTTTCTTTTCACAAATCATTTTAAGGAATTTGTTTTAAAAAATTGTTATACCATCACTTACAAGTTTCACTTTTAAGAATATTAATATCAAGAGCTGATATCAATAAATAATAATAATAAAAAAAAAAGTTTATTCATGGTAAAAAAAAACAACTTTTAAGTTAATGGGGACCCGCGTTATTTCAGAAAATATCTTATTGATTAAGAGAACAAAAACTTCTACGTTGTGATCATTTAAGAGTGGCCTACTATTTATTCAATGCTAACCATGTGGGCTTTGTTTTGTTTTTTTATACCATAACTCGGTTCGTTCATTCAGGTATTTGTCAGTTTGCCTTGGCTCTTCAAGTCTAACACACAACTTCTCACGAAATTGGTATTTTTCTTACAAAAATTACATCCATGTGATGTATTCTTTTCATGGAGAATGAATGTTGCACCTTATTTTATTTGTTGTCGGTTTTTTTTTTTTTTTTTTGTGTATCATTGACGTATAAGACAACCTGACTCTTCTTTATTCAAATTTAAAAACATACGAGATGGCAATTATGACACAAAATAACTAAATTAAACTTACAGCAGAAGTAAAAGATAATGAATATCGCTTTTACAGTCCACTAAATATCGAAGTCACAAAGTGGTCTTTTTAAAAATGATGTTAGTAAATTTATAAAGGAAACAACAAACAAACTAGTTCGAATATTTATATTGGAAAAAGTAACGGTGTGTAAATCATAACAATTATTTTATTTCAATGAAAATCAAACTGTTGAATCTTTCCGCTGCGAGCGAATTTTTAATTTTGGTCGCATTTTTAAAATCAATAAATCTTGTATTCTTGTTGGAAGTTGCACTGTGTAGTTTATACTCTTTTTTTTTTAAATGCCACACAAATCCAACACAGACAAAAAAATGGTAGGTTCAAGAAATAATTGATGCAAACTATACTTTATTGTAGTTTTAACATGGGTAGGCATTATATTCGTGATTATTTTTGCCCGAGCGATATCGAAAAACTATTATAAAAAGTGTACTAGTTCAGTGAAAATGTACGTCATACTTAAATTCTAAACAAAAATTAATAAACATACGAAACTACCAAAGGCCAGAGACTCCTTACTTGTATGATTTTGTAAAAAATGCATCTTTTTAAAATAGTTAAAAACAAAATTGTCTGTCCAATGGAAAAGTCGAAGCCCAAAAAAGATGAACGGTGCATTATAGAAACATGGAGGCTGGTTGCAAAAGTTGACGACAAGATCTATTTTATAACTTGAGTATGGCCTAATACTATTAACCTGAAATACATATATTTATAGCAATTTCCTTGATACGAAAGATCTACATGTTGTCTTGGGCTTGTTTTGCTCTTTGGTTGGATTGTTGTCTCAATGACAATTCAATTCTCATTCTTATTATAGATATAACTGCTTGTTAAAATAATAATATGTAGTGTGATAGACAATCAGACAAATTCTTTCCCGGGACCAACAGTCGTTAGCAAGCTATTGGTCCCCGTATGGCATTCGACCATTAGCAAAATACACACTTTATAGAATGAAAGCTCCAAGAGGTCTTGGCATGAAAAAAACAAACACAAAAGTTGAGCGAGAGAAAAAAAAATAGGGATACCGCATGAAAATTGGAAAATGGTCCGCAACATTACTTTGGTCAACTCACTAAGTTGAAATTAAAGGCCTGGCGAATTTTAGCCTTTTTCAATGGATGTGATGCATGTTTAAAAAAAGATCATGGTTTGTTTGGACATTTTTATAATTCAAGTCTTGGTTTTAAATTATTTGCAAGTAAGTTTAAAGTCATGAACAAATAATCACTCACAGAAAGACGTCAAATCCATCAACAAAAGAAAAAAAAATAATAGACGACCGACAACGCACAGAATATCATGTATGTGTTCCGGACCATATGAGTATTTGGACCATACGCATATGTCATGACCATACGCGTATACTCATATGGTCCAACCATACATGTATGGTCCGACCGTACGCGTATGAAGGGTATGGTCATGCGCGTATGGTCCAAATACTCATAAGGTCTGGAACATATTTTATTTGCGATCACAAAATGCACGAAGACGTCCATTTCTATGTAAATTGGGTCAATTTTGATATAAATAAGATGAATGCGTTTCTGTTGCCAAGTGTTTTTCACAAGTATAGTAGCAGTATATCAGAACAGTTTAAGTTTCCTATATACACCAAATGATACATGTTGCCAATACAATAACCTAAATGCATGAAAATTTCACAAGGTTTAATCCAAATAGCTTTCTTACTATCCAATAACTTTCAAGTACGAAAAAGACAGGGCAGAAGTATATTTTGTCTTTATGTTTTGTATTTGCACAACTTGTGAAAGTGGATTATGCATTCGTTCTAAAATAAAATTAGACCAGATAAAAGTGAAAAGATGACATAATTCGAATTGTTAAATCGCTTTGACATCCGAAAAAGATAATCAATCAATACATGCATTGCAACTTTTAAAGCCAGTAAGTCATTCTTTTTTTTCTGAAAGAACATGGCTTTGCGATATCATATTATGAAAATTGATAGTCGAAACATAACAAAAACACAAGTAAAGGACGTTTAATTAATCAATATAAATCAAAACACAAATTCCTAATTAGTATTTCGAATTATTTTATATAGGCGTTGAGAACCTTTGGTGACCCCACGGTTTAAATGTCTATATTAAGGACGTCGTGAGCAATGGGCGTTATAGACGAACGTTCACCTAATCTGTCCCAGTCAATGGGATATTAAAGTGCGCCAATCAATGTCCACAGCCGCACTGTTATGAATTCGATTCTATAACGCATTATTAGTTCTTATTGGCTTTGAACTAGCTGTCAGTTACTGCGAGTATTCTCAGATCTGTACTTAGTGTCTTTTTGTTGTTGGGATGTACAAGTACCCGGCCACGACCACTCTGTGTTTTTGTTAGATGTATTTCTATTTGTGTCCATCTCGTGAGTTAAGCCTTTTTCAAATGACTTTTACAGTTCGTTCAATACTGATGTTGTACTGTTACAGCACTGTCCCAGGTTAGGGGAGGGTTAAATCTCGCTAACATGTTTAACCCCGCCACATTCTGTATATATGTGCCTGTCTCAAGTCAGGAGCCTGTAATTTAGTTGCTGTCGTTTGTTGCTGTGTTACATATTTGTTTTTCGTTCATTGTTTTGTACATTAATTAAGCCGTTAGTTTTCTCGTTTGAATTGTTTTACATTTGTCATTTCGGGGCCTTTTATAGCTGACTATGCGGTATGGGCTTCGCTCATTGTTGAAGGCCGTACGGCGACCAATAATTGTTATTTTCTGTGTCTCTTGCGAAGAGTTGTCTCATTGGCAATCATACCACATCTTCTTTTTTTATAATTAGTCTTAGGGTGATCCATAAAATATATTCATTACTCGTTAACCTTTTAGAAGCATTTGATGGTAAATTCTATAGAGTTGGGATTTGCTTTGTTTATGCCATATAGTGACCGGGCTATTTATATCTATCTGTCTCAATTGATCAAAACTGTAGTAGATAGGGATAAACGATATGCTGCCAATCCGATAAACGATTTTAAATGGAATGTATTGAAATGAGAAATCATTCGTATTGAAAGAAACGTCGAATAATTTTACATTGAGCGCATTATCTTATAGAGTTGAAAAGGAATATGTATACAATGAGTTATAGAGTGTACATAAACCAGACAGCAAATCAGCAATTCGGAATCCTCACAAGAATATATGTGAATCAATAAACAGTCTTTCACAATGATATTATAATTTAATGTTTAGTAAATATTTGAACTCTGGTTAATGTGGGATTAAGTTATGAAATCGTGTACAGAAAAAAATTAATGACGCAAGGTTATTTATTATCTGCAGTTATTTTAGAACATATGTAATTAAAAAAAAGTTATTCGATTACCATGCACATGTTACTGTTTTATTAGTCAAGTTCAAAGATAAACTCTGAAGTATTATTCTATAATACTTATTAGGACAAACCCTTTTTCATATACCTAAAAGAAACTACTGACATAGTGTTGACTTAGGACATGCTTGCCAATTTAAACCATCAATTTGTCAATACCATATAAGATAAATTTATATTTGTATTTACAATACAATAGAAAAAAAACACATTACCATCTTACCCGAATTATACAATCGTTATATTCCTCTGCTTTTTACAATGGCATAATTAATGTCACAAAGGTCCGTGTAACACTTATCAATTCAAAGCTTTAAAAAGTTTTGAAATTTTGGATTTTTGGAATTTTGATCAAAGTTTTAAAATATCAAAATTTCAAATTGTGTAAAAGTTTTGAAATTTTGAAATTTTAACCAAATTATTAAAATATTAAAATTCTAAATATCGTTTATAAATTTGATAGTTGATGAATTTGATCAAACTTTTAAAATACTAAACCTAACGTGCAATTTTGATTAATTCACTTTTTGAAAGTTTGATTGTTTAATTTTTTGATTAAAATATCAAAAATAGAAAAGGGGCGAAAAAAAGGGGTACCTGTAAACACTGATGTAAACACGGCTCTGATAACAATCATTCTTAGTTATAAATAAATAGCACGAACTATTATCAAATCATGTTTAATTACAAGTTACAAGAAATAACACGAATACTTAATGTATAGCATCGCAATGAACGTTGTGCTAGGCGCGCTTCAGCTGGCCTCTAGACAAAAAAAAGTGTACTGGTTCAGTGATTATAGACGTCATAATAAACTTCCGATAACAATGAACTAAAATCAAAATCAAACAAGACTTAAAAGTACAGAGGCTCATGAATTGGGACAGGCGCACAAATGGGACTGGGTTAAACATGTTTCGTGAGATCACAACCCTCCTCTATACCTCTAGCCAATAAAGAATGAAAAACACACAGTAATACGAACAGTAAAACGCACTTGAAAAGGAAATACAAGTCCTATGTCAGGATAGGAAACAAACGAAACTAATCAAAATGACAATGATAATAAATCAACAAATGACTACTATATATAAAGCTAGCAGTTACTGCCATACGCCAGCTCCAGACCTCAATCAAACTGATTGAAAGGTTATGTCTTCATTATGCACACTCTCTCCCTGTGGTATTTATTGCTAATTTGTTCCGGAACATTCATGAAATATGCGTCACTGGCAACAAAAAATCGATAATTTAAAATAGGTTGTTTACGTACAAATTACGAAGAAACTTAGGATTCAACTCCCTCGGACAAAGTAGCACTTATAGATGGATTTTGATATGTTTTAACTTCACTTTGGCCAAACATCTCTTCAGTTTTGTTCGGTTCTTATTTTTCTTGACTTTCAAATTTCATTTTTCAGCGTTCCGTAGTTGAATTCTTTACTTAAAACTTAGCGTTGTACATTGTACTGGTTTTTCGAGAGCAACATTGGTGTAAGGCCAAAAATGGAAAAATCCATCATGCAGCTGACACTGTGGCTTCTCTTTACACGCCCCATTCTGACTGGATGTACCTGTGTTCTTTTAGTTTGCTAAAAGTCGATTGTCGTACGATAACTTAAAAATGTTCAAATAACAAAATGCAAATACGGAACAATAATATCCCTTAATACAAAAAAATCCCTTTCCTTTTATTTACTATTTAAAAACAGTGGTTGATCTAGGACCCATTATGGAGCTACATGTACGTATATGATAACCAGTCCAAACGTTGTCTATAAGGGAGCACCCATTTAATTTTAAAAGTGGGGTGTTTTTGTTTTGTCGAAGCGCTAACAATTTTATTAAGTATATCGCTGATATAAACTTTAATTTGAAAAGAATTTTCAATTTTCAAAATGCCGACACCTACAAATAGATAGATGGGCGCTTAATGTAGTACAGCGGCAACTATTACATACATATGAATGCTGATAATAATGTTTATGATATACGTTTATATATGATATGAATGGTTTCAACTTTTACAAAACCAGAGCTATAAGTTTGATATAAACGTTTAATTTATTTGGCCTTTTAATTTTATTTGACTTTATTTGCCTTTTTAACTTGATTTTAATCGAGCGTCACTGATAAGTCTTTTGTAGACGAAACCTCCCACATTGTAGACTAGTACAACCTTAATTGGAACACCATGCATTCAGTATTCCTACCGTACCAAAAAACTATTAACTAAAATCATTGATACAAGGCAATATATAATTATGATCGTCATACAACCGATAGAAATTACAACATAACGTTAAAAGTTACGACCGAAGCGCTTTTCTGGATCGACCTTCTTAGGGAACGCTCAAAGCTGAATATTAAGGGCCAACAACTTACAAAGAACAGATTAAATGATATATGCTTTAGCAAACATGATTGCAGAAAGTAAGAAGTCGTAGAGCAAAACAGAAAAATTTGAAATCAAAAGAGATAATACACCGTGTATTGAGCCTTTCTATTGCTTAGAGTTCAGTAGAAAATATATATACATGCTCAACCTAAACATACTATTTGACCTACTGTGAGTTGTTCAGTTTTTACTGTTACTCCTGTTTCTTTAAAATATGAGTGCTAGAAAAACCAGCAAGTAAAATGGCGAATATCAGATCCGTACGTCTTTTTTTGAAATGAATTCTCTTCTTTTGAGAAATATTTATTTTGTCATCCAATTTTTTACCGCTTACAATTGTCCGTCTGTAGTTTTATTTCATACATTAACTTTTAAGTATCAGTATGTTTTCAATCATATTGTTTTGTTTCGTTCCGCTTTTATTTCGTTTCGCTTTTTACAGGTACCCCTCTTTTTGCCCCTTTTCTATTTTTGATATTTTATTCAAAAATTTGAAAAATCAAACTTTCATAAAGTGAAATAATCAACATTGCACGTAAGGTTTAATATTTAGAAGTTTGATCAAAATCCTAAACTATCAAATTTAAAAACAATATTTAGAATTTTAATATTTTAATAATTTGGTTAAAATTTAAAAATTTCAAAACTTTTACACAATTTGAAATTTTTGATATTTTAAAACTTTGATCAAAATTCCAAAAATCCAAAATTTCAAAACTTTTTAAAACTTTGAATTGATAAGTGTTACACGGACCCACAAGGCCTAGTCAAAGGAGAGTCTTCAATTAGCTTTGAATTTACCTATCTCGATAAGATTCAGTTTTCAGCTAACTGGTTCCCTCACTCAGAGAGTATCAATTACAATCATAGATTCACAACGCCTTCTTATCGAATAGATTCAGGCCATCGCGAGTTGTAGAGTCGATTACGGGGAGGGACTGAATTATTCTGGTTTAATAACTCCATAATAAAATCATCCCTTCGTAAGTTTTGTTGGTTGACCGTTATGGATTGTTCGTTTCACAGATGATTACGAATCTTCCAAATTTGTGTGAAACATGTATCTTTTTTTGTCAAATTCGTTTGAACAAAATTTAGTAATCATGAATTCTGAAATGCTTTATTTCGAAGTTTAATCCGGGATAACATATTAATTAGAATAGTGAAATTTTTTTTTTAGTTATTCTGATTTAAAATTCAAAAATAAATCCAAGAAAATCGAACAGTGATTTTTGTGAAAATTGACATTTTCGACATTTGGGCTGGTGGACAAATATGGCTCAATCGATCAGGTGAATTAACTGTAAATTTTTCACCGGTAAAATATCTAAAGTTTCGTTCACACCTTACCGGATAGCTTGAACGGACGCCAAATGGATAACTTTTTCCTATCCGTTCATGTCCGTTAAACGTCCGTTCTTATCCGTTAGATGTCTGTCCATATCCGTTGCATGTCCGTTAAGCGTACGTTTTATCCGTCGACGTCCGTTCTGTCCGGTGGACAATTTTAAGCATGTTAAAAACTTTGAACGGACGTCCAACGAATAAAATGTCCGTTGAACGTCCGTTTGGCGTCCGTTTTGTACGGTACTCGTCCGTTTGGTGTCCGTTTTGTATCCGTTACCTTGTCCGTTATACATCCGTTGGAGGTTTGAAAGATAATTTCACCAATGGACTTCTACCGGACGTTTAACGGATAAAACGGATGTTGAACGAATGAAAACGGACTTCTATCGGACGTATAACGGATAAAACGGATGATGAACGGATCTGAAACGAATAAATGCCAACTGAAAATTTCGCGTCAGAAATGACAATTATTGGTATGTCAGATTTCTTAAGGTTCATGAATTCCTATGATTCATAATCGGTCTTAGAGTAAGAGCACGTCTTCACAATCAATCAGCTCTTATTCAGGCCAGACACTGTTCTTTGGCGGCATTTTGAAGAACAAACCAAAACCATTTACACAAAAACATTTTGAATATTAATGCGATTTACATGTATTATTATTGTCGCCTTTAATTTTCCGTAATCTTGTTCATCAGTTTTATCCGGTACGCTTCCGTTAGGTGTCCGTTTTATGCGGTACTCGTCCGTTGGATGTACGTTCTACATCCGTTCTGTCCGATACGTTTCCGTTTCTCGTACGTTGCATATCGTAGGGTTTCGTTAGGCATTCGTTACACGTCTGGTTTTTTTCGGTCAGTACATCAACGGACTCCCAACGGGTAACTATTTTGTCGACGGACAACATTTGAATGTTTTCATCCGTTAGTCGTCAGTTCGTGCTATCCGGTAAGGTGTGACCGAGGCTTTAAAAGATAGAAATCTAATGCTTCTTTTGGTGATGACGATTCTCTTCGCAATAGGTTTGTAAGTATGAAGTGTATGTATGTGTGGAGGGAGGGAAGGAAGGAAGGAAGGAAGGAAGGTCACAATAAAAAAGTATGCAAAGTATTTTCAAATTTGAAATAAAAGTCAAGTCAAGTCATTTTAGAGATGTGTCCTCTCGACCTCGGACCAGACTGACATATGACAGTATCACTTTTCTCATGAACGAAATACAGAATCAATATAAGAATAGAAAATTAAGAAAATTGACATTTTTACTAATTTTCAGAAGAACATTAAAAGCTATCGGGGGAAAAGGGGAAGGGGTATTTACTTAATATATGATACGTCTTCCAATATAGACGATCTAATTTGAAAAACAGTTTTAAGAGGTAATTCAAAAGGCATCTTCGTTTGTGCTGTTTGATCTCTAGTGTTTCCATTTGTACAATTTAAGGTAGCACAATACAAAGATTTTTCATCCCCAATCAGACATCTTTAAACTGATGTAATTCCACTCATCTTTCTTTAAATTTTATAAATGACGTAACCAAAGAAAGAAGAAGGATTAATCTTTCAAATTGTGCTAATTTCATTATGACATACTTATTACATAATTAATTGTTATGTAATTAGTTGCCATATTGTAATGTCCATACCTGAATGAATTTAGCTTCTTTGTTATTCATAGCAACCCAGAATATTTTATAGCTTCTTGCACAACACAGTTTGACCACCAAAACTGTGTCTCAGATTTTTCCTATTGTATTTCATTCTCTCATAAATCTTCAATGAAGTTTGCAACATCAATTCATAAGAGACCACTAAGTTCAATTGGGTATACAATTTGTTCTATTGATGTTTTTAGAAATCTGAGACACAGTTTTTGAGGGCAAGCAGTGTTGTACAAGAATCTATAAAATATTTTGAGATGCTATGAAGAACAAAGACGCTAAATTGATTCAAGTGTGGACATCACAATATAGCAACTAATTACATAATAATTAATTATGTAATAATTATGTCATAATGAAATTATCACAATTGGAAAGATTAATCTTTCTTCTTTCTTTTGGTACCTCATTTATAAAATATAAAGAAGGATGAAATGAATTACATCAGTTTAAAGTTGACTGATTGGGAGTGAAAAAATCTTTGTATTGTGCTACCTTAAGGTCGCACAATACAAAGATTTTTCATCCCCAATCAGACATCTTTAAACTGATGTAAATCTTTCTTTAAATTTTATAAATGAGGTACAAAAAGAAAGAAGAAGGATTAATTTGTCAAATTGTGACAATATCATTATAACATAATTATTACATAATTGATTGTTATGTAATTAGTTGACATATTGTCATGTCCATACTTGAATGAATTTAACTTCTTTGTTATGACCTTCAAAACTGTGTCTCAGATTTTTCCTATTGTATTTCATTCTCTCATAAATCGTCAATGAAGTTTGCAACATCAATTCATAAGAGACCACTAAATTCAATTGGGTATAAAATTTGTTTTATTGATGTTTTTGGAAATCTGGAGGTCAAGCTGTGTTGTACAAGAATCTATAAAATATTTTGGGATGATATGAAGAACAAAGACGCTAAATTCATTCAATAGTGGACATCACAATATAGCAACTAATTACATAATAATTAATTATGTAATAATCATGTCATTATGAAATTATCACAATTTGAAATATTAATCTTTCTCCTTTCTTTTGGTACCTTATTTATAAAATATAAAGAAGGATAAAATGAATTACATCAGTTTAAAGTTGACTGATTGGGAGTGAAAAAATCTTTGTATTGTTCTACCATAAGCAAGTAACATGACTTTGCTTACATTTTGTCTTCTTTTTTAAAAGCTCGGAGGCGAAAATTAAAACAGATAATATTAATTTAAGAAGCAAAAAATACAACTCGTGAATAAATCAAATATTAAAGAACGGTTAGGTGTTTTTTTTTTTGCTTAACAATCATTTTCTCCTTTTTTTTACATTTTCACTTTTATCCCTTAAAACATAAAGTCGTATATATGAAATTATTTTCCTAAAAGGGACAATTCAAAAATTTTCATTGCTTTTTTCTTCTTAATTATGAATGTAAAAATGAATCCGTGGTCTTTCTTATTTAAAGCCTACCAGACATCTCCAGTTCGCTATTCTCTTCTTTGTCATACACATAGGCAGAAAACCAGTAACAACATACTAAAATTACAATGTTATAGTTACTTCAATATATGAATCACAGTAAAGTTTATTTATTCAGAAACTTGTATTTACCTTACTTTTATTTCTCTAAATAAAAGTAGGATTGTTTTGTGTACTTATTATACATCACAAAAGTTTGTCATCATTTCTCTCCAACTTCTTCCTTTATCTTATTGTTTTTTAAATATTCGAGCGCCACTGGTGATCACATTTTGATCCTTTTACCTTTAATGAGTTTTATTACTACTCATATTTAGCGTTTAGAGCCTCGTCATCATACATCGGCACCTGTCAATTTTCAACAGTCACATCGTCCCTAATTCCATGGCAAAATCAAATGATAAAACACATCAAACGAATGGACAACAACTGTCATATTCCTGACTTAGTACAGGCATTCTCAAATGTAGAAAATGGTGGATTGAACCTGGTTTAGTAGCGCTAAACCTCTCATGGTATGACAGTCGCGTCGAATCCCGTTATATCTATAACGATTCGTGAACAAAACAGACACAATGGGCAAAATTGTCAAATTAGGGACATAGCCATCATTATCGTGTTACAATCTCAGAACAAAAACAAACAAATATATAACAAAGATGCACAAAACATGAAATATAAAATTTAACAAACACATGCATTGATACTTGATATGTTTTTAAATCAACCAAAATGACTGCTATCGAGGTTTACATCAACTCAAAAAGGTTTATGTTTATTTTATAATAGATATGTGTTTCCTCTCTTTGGTTATTGGTGGGATGTACAATATGAATATAGTAAAGTGAGGTGTGGACAAAAAAATAATTACAAAAAAGGCCAGTCAGATCATACTAAATAAAATATATTATACACCATCAAGAACTTTATTGAAACAATTAGAATGGTAACAAAGAATCATGTATCACATATTATATAAGTGTGTAAATAGTATTGCACCTGATTATCTCTGTCAATTATTAAAGAATGAGAAAAAATTTAATGCAAGAAGATATATTTGCGTGTATCTATAGCTGTCTTTTGAATACCACGTCCACGAACAAAGTTTATGAAAAAGACATTTAAAAAATCCGGTTATGTTCTATGGAACAGTATTCCTGTAGAATAAAAACAAATATAGGGAAAACAATTCAAACAAAATTTTTAGGACAAATATGTTAATAAAATATAACACTTAATTTTCATGTTTTTTACCATCATTTAGAAGGTTTGAGATGAAATTCATATTGTATTATCTAAATTTACACTTTTTAATTCAAACAAATTTTTATACTTATCATAATGTTAAGATATTTAGTTGTACACGTATGAAAACAGTCAAGAGGCTCACCATAATACAAAAGTGCTCTGTAAAAAGTATCACCAAAGAATACATGTCAAGGTAAGAGCATTATATTGTCCTCCTTCAAGAGCTTGATCAAAATGCCCCTAACATCCGTCAAAAGATTGATTATTATACACGTGCCCTCTGTCTGTCCTGTCAAATCTTATCATATAACACCTGCCCAGAGCCTAATCATAATTTACATATTTCTCTCTCTCTCTCTCTCTCTCTCTCTCTCTCTCTCTCTCTCTCTCTCTCTCTCTCACAAACACACACACACACACACACTCACACACATGTATCCATAATATAGCTAAATGCTAGTGTCTTTAATTCAAAAGTATAGTTTCAAAACAGCTTTTCTTTACTAAACTTAAAAATATTCACTTACCCACCCAGAGCATATTAGACAAATTGTGTCAAATGCAAAAGGTTCATGGACATCAATATATTGAACACACATAGACACATGCTCACGAAAGTAGTTATAATCCATGGTACAGAAGTCGTATTTGCTCCATGCAATTATATCTAAAATTATTCCTATTACACTGAGAATCCCAAGTATGCCACCAAGACATATCTGTATACCACCGAACACCTTAAATGTCTTCACTTGAAATTCTGGTTGCTGTTGTCCTACTTGTAGAACCTGGTGAACTCCCAATCCTTGGGGTATAAATTGTGATGACATCGGGATATTTGAAGCCGTAGTTGACATTCTGAAATTTAAAAAAAAACTCAAACAATTTGATTCAAAACAGTGTTCGGGTAGATTACTTCTACAAAGAAAAGTATTCGGTTACACAGGGTCAATTTCAAATGTGAGTAAACTGTTCAATATCATATACAAAACATCTAAGCGACATCATGCGAAACAAAATTGATACGCAAGAAATAAAAGAGGCGGAAGAAAAAATTATAATCAGTAGCAATTTAATAAGTCTTTCCACAGAAAAGTGGAAGGACCTAATTAAAGTAAAAAGTAAAAAGAAAGAAATAACGAAGTAAGTGAAAAATGCTAAGTCCGCGAGAAATAACCAATAATAATAAATAAAACGAAGGGGATAATAACAATCTTGCTTACAAGAATTTCAAAGTGTCTTACCAAAAGAACTACAAAACTACATCAAAATTGAGAGGTTGCCAAACAAAAATGAATTAATTAAAATATATAAGGTATACAGATGGATGTGTATATAAAGTGTAAGAGTTGTAACCGATCATCCTGACATAACATTTAAAAACACAATGGAATGGAGTAATATATCCAAATTCATTTCTGAAATTACAGGGTCCATAAAGGCTATAGCAATCAGTTACAGTTGATTGACATTATTGATAATTACAACAATAAATTTCCCAGTGTGTATGTATATTTAGTACATAAGTATCGGTCAAAATCAAAGCTATCAACCATATGAATTATAAATACACAATCAAATTATAAATGACATAATATGCACTCATCATACAATTATTTACTAGTATCACTATTCAGACCTGGTCTCCTTAAGAGAATTCACTCGCTTATATAACAGCCCATTGTTTCAATAAATGATACATATTTGTGTGGCAAGTGCTATACAAATTTAGAAGATTTATTGAAGTGTTTTTTTTCGTGTAACAAATGTTAACAAATATAAACAAAAATGTTTTTGAAATAATGTCGGAAAAAATCAATGAAAAAGGACAAGCAGTATAATGTGTTTTATCTCCCTTTCTTTACTATTTCATGATTTGTAAACAATTTTATTATATTCACATGTCCCTTTTTTAAGCAATTCAATGAAAAATATTTACCAACCTTTTCTTTCTGTGTCCAGCGGTTTATCTAATTTAATGAAAACATGTTTGTCAATAATAACAACGATAGATCTGTTTTTTAAATGAAATACCGATTCAAGCGACCAATGAGCTGAACCTACCTTGACTTTATTTTTCTCTGCGTATTTGTATTTCAATATCGTTTAAAAGCTCACATTTCGTAAAAAATCTACTGTCAGCCATATCGGAGGAAATCCTCATATAGAGCTCTGGTCAATTTACCCTGCATTTGTTTTACTCATGCAGTAATCCCAAGGATTTGTTAAAATACTGATATTAAAATATCCTCGTGTATATTTATGAATCACTTGACAAAAAAATATTATCTAGACTGAATTTTGTTGCTGTAATTACTAACGGCATCTTTTACTGAAATGAATTAATTTGATTTTAACAATAACAATTTCTCAGACCGTATTTATATTAATTTAGTCTTTAATAATATCGGAGGATATCATTCAATACTCTGTAATGTAATGTCACTGCCACTTTTTAACATCCGCATATTCTATCAAGTTTTAATAGAATAGGGTTTTTTTCGTTAGGAAAGTCATTCTTTATTATTTTAAATCTGTTCTTATCTTCTTATTATTTTCTTAATTGTATGCAACTGTCATGCAAGTGAGAGGTTTGGTTAAGCTAGCTTTGAAACCAGAATATGTTTGATCTTTTAACTTTGCCATTAAGTCGGTATTATTGTGGGTTTTTATTAATTTATTTTCTTGGAACTCAAAATCTCATTCTAAAGATAATTTGATAAGTGCTAGTCTGAATCTGTATATGTGCATGTTAATCGAAAAAGAAATCGACTGCTCCTACAGCCACGAACCGCAAAACACCATCCCTCGGTGACAAGTATTTCCGGTGCATTTATTCGAAAAAAACAAGTCAGTTGTCAATATATATTGGGGACAATATGATAGAATTAGTTAACGTTGCGATAGTTTGGTAACTGTTACAATCTTCAAGTGCAATATTTCGTTCTTCTATCAGATGTAAAACCTACTAAAATATAAATCTGATTGGATTGAATGCTATTTAGTTATCTTTTTTTGGGGATATTTTTTTTCATTCAATTTCTCAGACCGTATTTATATAAGTCTTTAATAATATCGGATGATATCATTCAATACTCTGTAATGTAATGTCACTGCCTTCCTCTTATCAACCCTACAAACCTTTAGTTTCCTGTATTATAGTACATGTAGATAACATTGTTTTCAGACATCACCATGTCGTTACTTTTCTACTTGAATGTTGCACATTTTGTTATCCGGTATATACTGTGGATCCATTATGTTTCGTTGGATACCAATTTTCGGGGCTTTCGTTGATACTGGTAAACCACGAATTCAAATGTTCAACGAATTACAAATTTTCTAAAGGCTTTGTATGCAAAGATTTGCAAAACCACGAAATCAAATGCAAGTTTTTCTCAATCCACGAAAATAGATACCCACGAAAATAAAAATGAATTCACAGTAGCTGTTTTACAAATAGATTTCTCACTTTTTAACGTCCGTTATTTGATCTTTGTGTGCAAGTTGTATCATTGGCTATTATTCCATACATCTTAATATTTGTTTCATAGTGTAGGGTTTTATTTATGTATTTGCTCAGCATACTATCAAATTTGTTTCTTAAAGCATATATAAAACCTGTATGTTTAAATCAACTCCAACTTTTGGATGTAAAGAAAACAAGACCATTCATACTACGGCCAGACTGTTCTGTAATCGCCTTAATTTTATCTTCAATTTGCATATAAAATGCTTTTTTGCCATCTTTAACAAACTGTAATTGAACAGTAAAATAAAAAGAGTGTAACCATTGTTCAAAAGTTTCAATCTTTTAATTATATATGTATCTTAGCTTTATACAACACCTTAAAGACGCTTACTTTTTTTTAACATGTTTGTGACTATAACAGTATATTTGTTTTGAAATATATTTATTAAATTATGTAATATATACAAGGAAATTCCAGTAAAAAGAATAGTATACATCTATCATCAATCATGAATCCACACCTTAGTCAAGCTATTTGCAAGAAAAACATAAAAAAAATTAAGAAGTACCAAAAAAATATCAATGGAATGAAAGGAACCAAAAATTAATGCAATACAAAAGTATTTAATACTATATACATGTATATTATTATGAAATCTTTCTTTACGCATAATGTTATTTTATATCATTTTGATACAATAATCAGTTATCAATCCAAATACTTTTAAATAATTAGGGGTTTGATTTCACCATTGACCATTGAAGCATTCAATGTTTTATGAAACTTTAAGCTGTTAAACGGAGTATTATTTCATATTCTTATTAATTAATACAGCAATTGTGGTAATCAAAAATGTCAATTTTGGTGTCAAAATATGCTACTGTTACTGATGCTATATTTATTATTATTCTATAGATTGTTAAAACATGTGTAACTAGGACTTATTACATTGCTAATTGATGTATTCATCAAATAAAGGCAACAGTAGTATACCACAGTTCGAAAGACATTAATCGATCGAGACAAAAACAAATCCGGGTTACTTTCAAATACTTATATTATACACAAATATCATTTTCAAATTAACTGAAAAAAGGTTTCAGTTGTTGTAACTGTTCATATTAGGTATGTAGACAGTGGGAGGTTATTAATATAGACCTGTTTGTATTTTGACAATCAGATACAAGTATGATTAAGCTAAAAGAGATTAAACATTACTAATTCTGATCATGTTTTTCGGTGAAATAAGAGAGAAGTAAAGAATGAGAAATGGTATAATATGGTATTCATATATATTTTTTTCTTTTTAGAGATTCATTTCCTAACTGGAAGGTAATTATTGTCTTCCATACTAGAACACTTGTTTCGGAAGATGATCACTTTTTATTAGTTTCTAATTGTACCCAAAGTAAAACCTTTCATTACCTTATGTTTTCATATTAAAAATACTAGGGAAAAATCAATGAAATTCAAAGCACATATTCTTAAATCATATTAATCAATATCACAAGTGTAAGTTATTTATAAATCAAGATAAATTGTCTTTTGATTTTTACAACTAACACAATTGCATGTAAGAGATTGTTACTCTTTGTAAGCAGGTGGATTAGTATCAAAAACTTGTCCACTGGTCGCTTCTGGTTGTGTAGCACCAACCGCCTGACTCTGTTGAGCTGTCGGTCGAGTAGTAGTCATTACTTGATACTGTTGCGCTGCAGGATATTGAACTATTGGGTTAGCTTGTTGTCCAGTAGCTATCATGACCTGGTGACTGTTTGCCATAGGAATCTGAGTCTGTGGTAGGTTAAGAAACATTCCAGGTTGAGTACTTTGCATAATAACAACTCCCTATAGAGAAATGAAAGCATACATAGTTATAATTAAGACCATGTTTTTCCTCAAGAAATAGTAATCATTTTTTTCTAAAATACTAAAATTGAATTTTCATACAAAATAGTACAATAAACTCATAATAATAACTGCCCTTTTCTGGATCTTGACATTCTTAAACGGGAAGCTTTATACAAAAATTTATGATCAAAGAGATGCTTTTTTTTCCTATTGTTAATTATCAATTTTTAGGTGGTGATGTTCCCTTATCACCATCTTACGGTGTTTTTATATCTCAAACTGTTCGATTCGCTTGTGTATGTACAGCAACAACGTAAATATTTCAACGAACGAAATTTCTGTATTACTGAAAAATTATAACACAAGGGGTTTCGATATCACAAACTAGTCAAAACATTCACTAAATTTTATCATCGGTACAAGGACACGATTCGTAAATATTATTCAACATGCTGAGATCTTAGACGTTCAGGTATTTTAATCCGATGTTTTATTGTTATATTTTTTACAAAGCACAAAAATGTCGGCATTAAAATCAAAAGCAAACCAAACCTTTAAAAATACTTATTCGGAAGGGATATAGTATGATACTGGTGTCAGGCCATAAATGATTGCACAATTAATTGTATTAATATTGATTCACTCATAGCGTCTTTCCATCGAAAATGAACACATTTATTCTAAAACCAGTTGTTTGCATGATACGGGTTATGTTATTCTCATATGTTTTATGATTGTATGTATGATACTAAATCCCTAACGGGAGGGATTACGCTTGATTTTCAAATAATGAAGACATAATCTTACAATCAGTTTAATTATGTCTGGAGCTGGGCATGTCAGTAACTGCTAGTAGTCCTTTGTTAATTCATGTATCATCTATTATGTATAATAACTACCTTTCCACAGACAGATTTGTGTAAGCCTCAGTCAAACACGATTTAGTATTGGTTGCGTCATCTTAACATGAAATCCTTTGACCCAGTGTGTGACAAAGTTGGATACAGTAGGGGAGTGAGAGGTTTCGAGTGCTGGTACAATATTAGCTTACCTGCTGATTTGAATTCCTCTGTGCGGAGCAGCAACAACAAACAGAAGCGGCAATGATTGCTACTACTACTTCTGCAAAGGTCAACACAGCCATGAAAGCTGACAGAATCACAGCTTTTGAATTGTTATTTCCTCTCTAAAATAAACCGTGTAAGTTATCAGAATAAACCAAATGAATGGACTAGAAAATGACTAAACAAGTATTGTTTATTACTATATGAAATTATTATTTAATTTTTAAATACCGAACTCCAAGTAAAATTCCAATCGGAAAGTTCCGAATCAAATGGCAAAATCAAAAGCTCAAACACATCAAACGAATGGATACCAACTGTCATAATCCTGACTTATATAGAAAATGTTGGATTAAACCTGGTTATATAGCTAGCTAAAAACAAATATAACATTATTTGCTTAACTTTAACCTAAACGATTGATCTGCAATGTTTTATTCTTCTCTAAGTGTTATTCAAACCAATCGTAAACGACACAGCTTTCGTTTGTCCATTAAGTATTAATATCCGCTACAATAGACACACAATAACTGGCTGCAAAGTATTTAATCTACGTGCAACAATACATCATAGACTTTGTTATCATACAGGTAAACCTGACTAAAGAAATGCATTACACATGATGAGATGTATGTTTAGAATAACCAAAACATTTTTGTCATGTATGAATAAAAACTTATCATTACTTTAAATCCAGTTTAATCTGTCACAAAAAATACAGTACTTATACATGTTAAATATTTTTAACATATATTTTTTTAATATTCTTTAATTAGCGTACAATATCTTTCCTTTAAATTTGTGGAAAACAAATAATTTTCAAAATACAACTTATATATACTACCCAATTATATAACAATCTATTGTAAGCACCACAAAGAATTGTCATACTCATAACTAGGTTTGAGCAATTCAAGCGATGTTTTGTTTACTATGGAATACTTATCAATTTTTCAGATAGAACTAAGGATAGAGAGTGGTCATTTTAATTGAATAACAATTCTAAAAATGTAAATGAACTCCTCAATATATGAGGACACAAAATTCCAAAGTTGTTGGCAAATACAGCAATTTTCCTTGTTATGAGACCTGCAGCATTTCGTGTTAACAATTAATTTATCATTATAAACAGTTTAATGATAACATAGATAACTCATATCAACATAGAAATGATGGCTTCTGTGCTAGTGAAGATGTTAGGATTGAAATGTTGTACTCCAGACGTGACTTTCGTGATCGAAACCGTGTGTACAATACATCTTCCTATATCTATGTATCTGGAATAATATCTGACAATATTACACAACTACTCAGTGGGAAAGCCACGGATCGATTATACGCCTCCTTCCATATGACGTAACGGCCACAAAATCAAGGGTGACAATCGCGATTTTTACATAGAGGGCGACAGTATCGCGCCATCTCGGTAATTTGTTTACATCGTGTACGTGTGATTTTTCGAGAAATTTATTATTAAAGACAATTAAACTTGTGTAATTTCATCATCAATTAGTTATATAGATAAGTTTTACAGGTAACCATGCTATTTTTTCTTCTTAGAAGATTTTATTTTACAAGAAACGAACATCTGAAAATGGCAAGTGACGTAAATATATGGCGGGTGTTTTCCCCTTCTGAAAATAACTGACACATTTGCATCCTATTGGCTATTTAAAGATAAAATAACCAAAAATAGTATCTATGATGATAGGAGTCCCTAAATATTTGCAAAAATACCCATCACTCCGTGTCAAATTGTAACTGAGGCTGCGAAAAGGAAGCACATAAATCGACGCCATTTTTCAACAAATCAAGGTTTCTGAGTTCACGAAATCCTAGTATTATTACTTTTAATGGTTAGTAGAAAGATATGAACATTATCCATAACATAATTTATTGATCAGATCGGGTTATGGGTATATGTTTGCCTCTTTACGATGCTGAAATCCATTAAATTCCCACAGACCACACGAAAAAAACACCCCTTCTCAGCCCGAGACTTCAATTTTGATTAAAACTTGAATTTGGAATGTCAATGTTAGCATTCAAATTTTAATTAAATTATTACGTTTGTGTAAAGCATTTGTACTGATTTGTTTGGTTGTCTCGAACAGTAATAAGGTTAATTAAATGGTTTTATATTATTATTTTTGAACCCAAAAGGTGTGACAAAAAACAAAAACAAACAAAATAAAATTATAGGAAAAATATAACAACTACATAAACTTATAGTTTAATTTTATCCTAAACCTCTATCCATCATTTCTTACAGATTGTACAGGGTGAGGGTTCACAAAATAGGGAACCAGGGGTAGATACAACCATTTTGAAAAGGGGGTTCCCTACCCAGGATAAAGGGGGGTTTCAACTAAATGTCCCCATTCAAATGCATTGATTGTCCATAAAAAGGGGGGATTCCAATCCCAGAACCCTATCCCTGGATCCGCCACTGGGAACTATGGCTAAAGTATAAAGAATTGAAGAACTATGACTAAAGGAACAAAGAATAGAGAAAATTGACTATGTAGTAAGGAATATGGCAAATGACATGCTAGTCCAAATAATTATGACGTCTGACAAGGCTTTTTTATTTTTTATCTGGGAGGCCTTCCTACGCATCCCAGAATCAAAGAGCTGAAAGCTCTGAGGAAAAATGACGCCACTGTCTCTTATATTGGGATAGTTTTTATGCAAGTCTTGATTTTCACATACCTTAATTAGTTTAACAATGCAACATGTCTCGTAAGCATATAATTGATATTTGTATATGTGTGTGTGTGAAGTGAAGGTGACAACTGGCTGTTTTTTTAAAGACAAATGAATAGGTCAAGACTACCTGAATTGTACAAATAAATACCGTAGAAAGGCTTGTATATTTCTCACTGGTACATAGTCTGAATCCGGGTCCGTTCTCGCCCATTCACGTTTGCGCCCACTCATGTTCGCCCCCTTTCACTTTCACACCCTACATGTTCGCACCCAATCTTAATTGGGTTTGTGTTTAATAACTCTGTAAGCAAGTGTTTTCTTATAAGTATAATTGTTGTCATTGTCTCAAAATAAAGTGTTGAATAAATCTTAATCATGTTTTGGATAGGGTATTGTTAAAAATAATAATAATCCTTTCTAAATAAAGTGGTATTTTGTCAACGTTTTATTTTGTGTTGAATAACTCTTAATCATGTTTTGGTTAGTGTATTGCTATAACTTTGTTTCATTGACTTGTTTCAAAATGAAGTGAGATTCTGACTACGTTTTTTTCAGTGTGTTGAATAAATTTTATCATGTTTTGGTTATAATAGTGGATTGCTATATTTTGGTTCCTATATTTTATTGCTTCGTTGTTTCAGATCAAAGGGACCAAGCTGTTAAAAACAATTATCTTTTGTGTTTTTCCTTTAAAATCTTCAATGTTTTACTCATACCAAGCTATAAATACATTCAGTATTTACACCAAAGCAATTTAAAAACAACAATCATGATTTTCCAATTATTCAACTTGAATTTGAATTTAAATTGGGCGCGAATGAGTAGAGTGCGAACGGACCTTGGGTGCGAACTTGCGAGCTGCGAACGTGTAGGGTGCGAAAGTGTATTGGGCGCGAACAGACCTGATACCACAGTCTGAACCCCCTTCTCCCACAAAATATTAAGTAAATAATCTTTTTGTTACTGTTATCAAATGTCTAATGAAACTCAGGTAATTTCAAACATTTGTCAAAGAATTCTAGTCAAACCGGCACCTGGTTAAATTGGCACCTGGACAAATCAGCACCTGGTTAAATCGACACCTGATATAGTCAATTCATCACCCATGTTAAATATATATTTTTAACAGTATTTTAAGCAAAAAGAGTAAAAATAAGAAAGGGGTTGCCAGAATTTTTTTCAGTATTTAAGCAAAAAGACTAACTTTTTTTTTCACATTTTTGGGTGTTCATGTACATTTTGTATATATTTATTTTTCTCAACTAAATGACTTTTTTGGTGTATTTTTAATGATATATATATATATGAGTAGTCCAAATAATTATTACGTCTGGCAAGGCTTTTTTAATTTTATTCTGGGACACCTTCCTATGACCGCAAGGCTATGTTAATTATTTTCTGAGACGCCTTCCTACGAATGTCGTAGGAAGGCGTCCCAGAAAAAAAATAAAATATCCTTGCCAGACGTCATAATTATTTGGACTAATACATGAGATATTGGATATTTTTATGCATTATTTTAACCAGTTGAGCATTTTACAGGATTGTTGGTTTAATGCTGTTTAAACTTTACTGAAAAAAAACACCTTAAATTTGCTAATTATTTGGCATGAAAGTTTGATTTATTGAAAGGGACTCATAGTTTTCCATTTTATTTTAATAATTGTCTAATTGTTAAAACAACAGTTGGGTAAGGGCTTCGTTGTTTACCTTTATACACAACAACATATTCACTTTGGTTTCCTTGTTTACCTAAATACACGACAACATATTCACTATGTACTTGGTAACAGTTATTAATTAATTGAATAGAAAATATTACATGTATAACAAATATTATTGGATGCCGAATTGACGTCAAAAAGGTGCCGATTTGACTATATGCCAATTTAACCAGGTGCCGACTTGACTTGTACGTTTCAATTCCTCTGCGATCGTTTGCGGTATTTTCTTGAGAAAACCTATTTTCCATCATCAAAGAGAAGAAGAAACTGCTTGAAAATGATTCTGGAACGCTTCATGATTGTAAAAATAAGTTTAATTCACTCAAATAACAATTTTGAAACTTGCGATGTTTAAACAGGAAGTTTCAAAAGCACGTGTAAAAGAAGAAAATAACCGGTGAGAGTGGATATCCGTACATGACAGATATCACTATAGTACGACTTTGAAAGTAAAACAGTTCCATCCTTTTGTAAAACAGTCTTTGATATACCTATCACATTAATGTTTGAAGGGTCTTAAGCCTATTCAAACCATTTAAGTCGGTATGAAACACCAAAACGGAATGAACAATAACCGATTATGTTTGTAGTTTACAAATTCTAATCTGGTTCCCGTCAAACTACAACACTTTGTTCGAGTGTAATGGAATACAAGCAGAAACCAGTTAGTAAATATGAAACCGAGTGTAAACTGGTTCCTGGTTGATAACTACACAATGATCATGCATAATGATAACACAAGCAGATTCCAGTTTGTATGGAAAATAGTAAATACGAAACCAAGCGCGGTAGGCAGAGAAATGTAATGAAGTTCAGGTCGGCAGTAATGGAACAATGACTGCGTCATTTTAAAAAAAAATGATAAATTATCCTAGCCAGACGTCATAATTATTTGAACTATTGATGTGCTAATTTATATATTGAGAAAAGAGAAATGATGGACAAAAAGTATAAAAAAAATAGAGACAAATGAACGTAAAGAATAAATGATAAAGAAATAAAGAACACCCCATTCAGACGCTTGTTTATCTAAACAGCAGTTCTATTATTTTTGCTGAATAGTGCATATAGGCATTTCCCGTTTGAATGGTTTTACACTACGTGTAGTAATTTTAGGGCCCTTTTTAGCTTGTTGTTCGGTGTAAGACAAGGCTCCGTGTTGAAGGCCGTACATTGACCTATAATGGTTTACTTTTATAAATTGTTATTTGGATGGAGAGGTGTCTCATTGGCACTCACACCACATCTTCCTATATCTATGTAAAATATCTTTTAAAGATTTCAGGTATATGAAATATTAACCAGTAGGACAGTATAAATTCTGCCCCTCCTTCCATGCAAAAAAACCCAACAAATTATGTGATTTATTGTTGAATTTTATTGCAACATTCAGTATTGGCTAGGTGTTGTGGCCCGGTTTTATTGGTGGTGGATACATTTAATATTAATTACTGGTATGAAGAATTAAAGATATGAATGATTAAATGAAAAGTAACCTTTTAAATAACAGATACATGTAAGATAATTTAATTATAAAGTCATTAAAAATAAATTAATTATTAACATCGAAAGTCTAAAATAATTTCTTTATTTTTGTTGAATCATATGAACCTCCTTTTGCTTATTTAAGATTTAAAATAAGAATGATTTCAATTTAAATGAAATAATAACAAACATCTGAAAACATTCATAGTATATATGTTCCAGACCATATGAGTATTTGGACCGTACGCGTACAGTCTGGACCCTATATGTATACTCGTACGGTCCGACCATAAGCGTACGGTCGGACCGTATGCGTATACGTGTACGGTCCAGCTAGAGCTGACCATACATGTTATTTTATCATATGGCTAATTAATTAAATTGAAACAAGCATTCATCACAATCTTCGTTTTACTACATGTAGGTGGTGATTTTTAGTTTTACAAATTGTTATTGATAATTTATTAGAATTAGATAAAATGAACAAACGAACAATTGAAATTAAGTATTTGTTTAATTGTAAATCTGAATCCTATTTTGGTACTATCGCCCAAGGTGACACAATTCAAATAACGTAATATTTTTTTTTACATTTTCATGTATGCAGTTCATACGTGTTCCTTTGCATTTGCATTTTGTGGTAAAGTTGCTAAATATTCCAAAACAATTGACCTCCCACATTATATTTACTTCCGATATCTTCAATTTCAGTGATCATAATTCAATTTATTTAATGTATTACTGATGGACATGCTAGATACAAGAGATTAACAGATTTAATTAGCGTGAATTAAAAAAAAGTTAAGAAATAAAGTTTTTGTTTCAACTACAATTGAACTTTTTTTTATATTAATTGATATTAGTTAAGTTACGTTGATCTGCTATATGCATTTGTATCTAATAAACCTGACCAACTTTTTTAATATTAGTCAGACCGTACGCGTACGGTCCGACCGTATGAGTATTTTGAAAAAGTAAGCGTACGGTCCAAATACTCTTACGGTCTGGAACATATACATTAAGTGATATTCTCATGTTTAAAGGCTTTCATGTAGCAAAAAAATGCCTATATATCCACTCCAAATGAGTATTTTGGGATAGTTGTCTCATTGGCAATTATTCACATCTGTTTAGTTTTCCATTAGTGAAATTCAAATAAAAAAAACATTCAATTCCAATTTAAATGTGAACCTTCTGAAGTTCTCATTCTTGGACCACATAGAAATTAGTAAACAATTAAAATATATTATAATTTCATATAACAACTGTAGAAAAGTTTGAAATTATTTTCATTTGATAATATCATCTGCATAAATTATATATTTTCAGATAACAATATGAATAAGAAGAGCAGGATTTCTATTTTGAGGATTTACATGTATGGGACAGAGGACTATTTGACTTGATTTTACTTTAACTTGGACTTTTTAACAATATAAATACTCTTAAATTATTTAAAATATTTTTTACATATGTTTCATTTTAACACTATTTTTATGACTGTATTTATTTATCATTTAATAAACGTTTATTTCTAAACATTTTTATATTTTTAAATATACAATGTGAAACACTCAACCATTTTATATTGATAACGTGGGGTAAATGCACATGAGACAATAATGCTGTTGCAATACAATAAAACACTGAGATTCATAGATGCAAAGCTAGCATATTCATAGGGCTTTAGTGGTTGATGAAATAGGGAATCACTGGAGCGGTCCCCTCTTAAGTCAGTCAGCAGCCCCCTAGAAAAAGTTCTGGATCTGTCACTGATATCAGGCATATACAGGTATGTACTGTAGAATTTGAGACATAAAATTTTCAGAGATATAAAAAGTCAACTTGATGGTCTTTAATGATTTATTGTGTGTGAAGGACTGAAACGGAAAGGTTTTAGAATCGTTCACTTCTCCTAGACATAGTGAGGTATCATTGAGGTCTCTCAAATGGCCTATCATGACTTGACTTTTCACTGTTTTTCTGAAGTGTGGTATCCCCTGCACCTAAATAAATCATTTTCAGTAGTCTTTTTTCATGCTTTTTTTATGAAAAGTCTAAACTAATATTCAAATTAGAAAAAAGAAAACTTAGCAACTTGAACCCACAACATACAATTGATATCAGGTGTTCTGGAAGAGTAAGTAGATCCTGCTCCTAGTGTAGTATAAATAGGAATGAGATGTCCTGGTGCCCTTTTCCTATGTAATCACATGATTTTGCAAAATATTGCAATTATGTGCTTTTAGAATGGAGTAAAATGTGTGAAAAATTATTATATTGCAGAAAAATCAGCTCACAGATATAGGAATGGTATGATTCTGATTAAACTATAGATCCTGTGTCCAAGCTTTGTTTTCTTGTAGATTGGTGTAAAATAAAAATGTGGGTCAAGCATTAATATCAATGCAAGAAAACAGGATCACCAAAATCAGAGTGAGACATTCATATGCCATTTTCAAAGTAGACCTTAGACATTTTGTTAATGCTTTAACATGCCCCAGGGCCCAGACACACTCAAACATGAATGGTTAGTGTACACCAGGTTGCTTGATATGCATGATAAGGACAGGACAGACATTTATAAACATGTGTGAGTGTCAACTTCCAACTTGCTTAGTATTTTTTATATAAACAACAAGAACGAAGACTAAAAATCAAGTGAACATTATTGATGCATCAGAATTATATTTGTTTATTGGTACTTTTAAAAATTGACAAGTTGATTTCAGATTAATATTTACTAAATCAAAGAATGACTGTAACCCTTCCCCCCAAAAAATGGCTTAAAACAAAGATTAACTGAGTGCTTACACTTTGCACTTGCGTAGACTTTTTATCCAGACAACTTTTGACTTACCCCTTACTGAACTTTTTGAAAAGTTGGGGAAAAAGGGGGGGAGGTACTTCCAGACAACTGAAGTCATTTATATGGACAAATTCGTTCATAGATTAAAAAAATTTCAATGTACTACATACATCTGTTACACACTGCAGCATAATTAAATAACTACAGAAAATGTAATACGAGGAGTTTGAGCAACATGAAAAACATCAACAAATGACGGTAAAAGCCTTCAACCCATCATCATTTTTAAGTAAAATATTTAAAATCCTGGTAACATCATCATCCTTCATTGTCTCAATCAATTTCGTGGTTGAAAGCTGTTAAATATGACATAATTTGCTTAATTTTTCGACGAAATAACTCCAAAAACGTTTGAAAAATGTTGAATTTTAACCTCCGGTTGAAGTATTTATTATGTAAACACTACTCAGAGTGACGGGGAATCCTATACATAGTCATGTGCCCATATGTTTCTGGGTCAAATTTATTTATATCTCGACCAATGAAAAGCTTTAGGATGCATTTGTGTCAGTTCCTAGGCAAACAGGGGGATTGGCCGCGGTTTTTTGGAAATCAACGGAGGACGTCTTTTGATTTATCATATTTCAGTAACGCAGCACTTATTTTAATACCTATTTTGGCAGTCGTGTGACAAAATCTATTCTCATGAAAAATTAACCTCAAATACTGATGGATGTTTAGTTGTTTTATTAAATTTTTTGTCTGAAGCACAGGCTATGTTTTTGTTTACACGCTGGTTACAGCGCCACCTCGAAATTTTTAAATTATCTCCCCTTTCCCGCGTGACCACCGGAAGAAGCTCTTCAATGTCACTGGCTTTCCCACTGACTTATTAAACTAATTATTGTGATTATGTCTGCGCATGCTGTGAGAGAATGTCGATTCGGTGAACAAATATACAGAACGTTTGAAAGCGAGACTAAAGCAAACCCCGTATAAAGACAACTTTGCCATACAGAACAGGAATGCATTTAAATATCGATAGTGGGCAATCTTCTTATCTATTCAACATTTCTAGTTGATAAGCAACAAAATTACGTACTATAATTGATCCGACTACACCAAGACTGAACATTGTAGGAACGAAAACTGACGCTCCAACTATGCTACACACCATAAACCCAGTTTTCTAAAATTAATAACAAAACATTTAAAAAATAAAGCTATACTTTTAAAAAAAATTGCATACAATTGAAAGCTTAAAATCTCATTACAATTGATATAATTTCTTATTTCCTTTTTTTTTATTAGTAATTTACTCTATACTGAAAAGATTTTAAAAAAACAATTTCAGAAATTCGTGGGCATGCTCTATCATCTTTTTTAATCTTTGTATTTACTTATCAACTAAACATATAAATTATTTTTTAAGTTAAAGAATCGTTGGTCTTTACTTAAAACCTACCAGACACCTCCAGCTCGCCTCCCTCTTCTTTGACATACACATGGGCAGAAAACCAGTAACAACGTACTACAGATACAAAAAAATTACATTAGTATTAGTTAATATTTTTTACCTTTTTCTTTCCGCCATTACGAAACTACATATACTCTAACAAGAAATTGTCATTGTAAACCTTAAATCCTTATACCTTCACTTTGTACTACCAGTCTAATTGGTATGCTGTTAATGTCTTCTCTTAAGGAAGATGCGTGAAAACATTAACAATTTTCAAAACAGGACGTACAGCAATCATATAATGAATTTGTTCTTCCCTTTCTGTGACTATTATAGATTTATTAACAGTACAAAAATACACCTGTCTCTTTAATTTCTTCATAATTTCTGTTTATTAATGTATTTATACGCATCTTTCTACAATTGTGATTCCAAATCAATTATCTTCAGGAAGTTTATAAGTTTAGAAGTTTAAAAGACAAATTAAAATATACACTTACCCATCCAGAGCATATTAGACAAGTGATGTCAAATGCAAATAGTGCGTGACCATCATTATATCGTCTGCACATCCAATAATGATCATTATAGCCATCGTAATAATAATTATTGTTGCGACAGTCGTCGTATTTGTTCCATGCAATTATATCCAGAATCACTCCGATTAAACTGAGAATCCCCAGAAGAACACCAAGACCAATCTGCACACCACCAAACACCTTAAATGTCCTTACTGGAAATGCTTGGTATTGTCGTCCGACTGGTGGAGCTTGTTGAAATCCAACTACTTGTGGTATAAATGGGGTTGACATTTGAATATTTGCTGTCGTTGTTGACATTCTGAAATGTAAAAACTTCTCAAATAATATGATTGAAACCTAGGGTATACAGAGAATAACAAAGAAGTATCTTTAATAACATTATTTAGTTAGTGTATTGGCATGAACGTTCTCCATATTAATATATTTTGTTTGCGTAGACTTATACCCATTCCACGCAACAAGCTCATTACAGAAGACAGGTAAATAAATAAACATTGTGACACTTAGTGGTTAATTTGAAGCGGGCTAAATGTGGATATATCTTCAATGTGGGGCATTGGTTTTTGTACTTGTATTTTTTTTTTTTTTTTTGTATTTAAATATCTCAATAGGGTTCCAGAGCTCTATCATTCGTTGTTGTTTAATATTTTGGTAAACAAAATGGTCCATTTTATTTTCGATTACGTGTGTTGTTGTGAAGTCTTGTTAATAATCGTTAATTACTTATACTAGTTGCTAGCTTACATAATTATTGAAATACTTTTTTTATTTTCAGAATATTTGCAAACTAAAATACATTCTTGAATTACGGCTGTTGTGTTTTGAACATCTCAATGTTCAGTTCTGAGATGACATTCTTGTAAGTTCTGAAAGTAATCACGAAATAGTTATAAGGAAACATTAGAAACAAGAAAAATATATAGATACGGGGCAAATGGCATGTAAAAGTTTACAGTAAAGAGGGGGAAAATAAACTTAATTAAAAACTGATAAGGTGGAAATACCAAATCGAAATGAATAAAAATAAGAGGGAAATTGAAACATAAAGTTACCAGAAGTTCGGGGGAAATAAAGTAAAAAATATGTACAAATTAGTGGCAAATAACTAACAAATATGCAACTTAATGAGAATCAAAATAACAAACTGAATGTACTTAGAAAAAATTAACAAAGTAAGTGCTAAGCGTGAAATAACAAACACAACGGAAAAATGGGGAAAGCAAATTTGATTACAACAAATTCAAAATGTCTTACATGAAGATCTACAGAAAAATTAAGAGATTGCGAGCTAACATTATTTATTCAAAACCTATGAGAGAAACAAATTAATTTTAAGATAAAGTGTAAACGTTGTTATCAACCATCCTGACATATCATTTATAAGAATGCGTCAAAAATCAATGAACATGAAAATGAAGTATAAGGTGTTCTTATCTCCCTTTGTTGACAATTTCACAATTCGTGAGCAATTAGATCATATGTATTTGTTATTCCTTTTAAACAATGAAATGATTATATTTTACCAACTTTTTCTTTCTGTGATGAACGGTGTATCTTATTCAATGATCAAATATCTGTTAATAACACAATAACATCTTTTGTCCGATAATGTACTTCCTCAATCGATCGATGATGTAGATCAACCTTGACCTGATTTTATATGAGTATTAATAGTTCATTATTAATTTTTTTTAAACTCACATTTCGTAAACAATTTAGTGTATGCAAAGATGCTTAAACGTCAATAAACCCTTCTTTTTGTTTTACACACCGGGTTATACACATAATTTGTTAAAATCTATTTATTTGTCATAAACTTATTGTTCAGAGTTTTTATGACAATGAATATTTGAATTTGATGATTATACAATTACTTTCTTTTGATGAGGTAGATATGTAGTTTTATTGACTTTTGAAAACTGATATTCACTGAGGCCAACGGCCGAAGTGAATATCAATTTTTCAAAAGTCAATTAAGCCACATATTTACCGAAATAAAAGACAATAATTGTTTTATTCCATATTCCGAGAGGCAATTATTTACCATCAAACTTTTTTTACCAAAATAAGCACGTAAAAGCACGCGACGTTTTGCGCGGCGAATATACCTTTTCCGCAGGTGAATATGATTATTTATTAAAAATCCCATTCATATAACAAACCTACTAAAATTTTATCAATATGGAATAAATGTGAATATCAAAGAGTCTTTATTATTTACATGAAAAACAAATTGATATTTAGGAGTTTACAGTTGAAGTTTTTGAGTCTATTTGAATAAGAATTGCAAACGGCATGTTTCACTGAAATAGTTTAATTTTAATTTCGAAGGCATAATTTTAATAGAATGTCATAGAATACTAGTATACTTTTTTCGTCCTTCTCAATCATTTTTAGTTGGTCCTCAGAACTTAAAATAAACATCCTAAAGATAAATGAATAAATGCTGGTCTCATTCCTATTTATGTTTATTCCAATCGAAAAAGAAATCGAGAACACCCTCTACCACCCATCATAAACCATCTGTAGTACCGTCATCATAGTAATGAACGCTTAAGGATGTTTGCTTGTCATATTTTTGGAACTTTTGTCAGATTTTCGGAATCCTCTGGTTTTATCCATTTGAATGCCTTTAAAAAAATTTGCCCATTGACCCCCATTTTTCTTTTTATAAATCTTTTACAGGTATAATTATAAGCCATTTTCAAAAGTCTTATAAAATCTTATTTATATTTTAATAGTATTTGAGAGCTTTAACTGGTCAATGATAAAGCTATGAAAAGTCAAGAGAGAACATTTTCCCGCCAAAATTCCAATGGCTAATATCTCGAAAACAAGCACATTGACCCCTATATTTTTTTTAATTTTTGGATTCCTCAATAAATCCCCTATCAATATATTCAACAATAAATGCAATCTGGTTAGTATCTTAATTTATTGCATATGTGTGCGCACCATGGTATGATTTCATATACGATTCAAAATTAATATTCACTGAAACTATGAATATGCATTACATTGTATTTCAAAATTTCTAAGCAGACAGCATTAGGGTTAGGGTTACAGACATCATTAGGGTAAGGGTTAAAGACATCGTTACGGTTAGGGTTACAGACAACATCAGGATTAGGATTACAGACAGCATTAGGGTTAGGGTTACAGACATCATTAGAGTTAAGGTTACAGACAACATTATGGTTAGGGTAACAGTCAGCATTAGGGTTAGGGTCACACAAATCATTAGGGTTAGGGTAACAGACATAATTAGGGTTAGGGTTACAGACATCATTAGGGTTAGGGTTTGAGACATCATTAGGGTTAGGGTTAGAGACATCATCAGGGTTAAGGTTACAGACAGCATCAGGGTTAGGATTACAGACAGCATTAAGGTTAGAGTTAAAGACATTATTACGGTTAGGGTTACAGACATCATTAGGGTTAGGGTTACAGACATCATTAGAGTTAAGGTTACAGACAACATTATGGTTAGGGTAACAGTCAGCATTAGGGTTAGGGTTACACAAATCATTAGGGTTAGGGTTACAGACATAATTAGGGTTAGGGTTACAGATATAATTAGGGTTAGGGTTAAATACAGCATTAGGGTTAGGATAACAGTCAGCATTAGGGTTAGGGTAACAGTCAGCATTAGGGTTAGGGTTACACACATCATTAGGGTTAGGGTTACAGACATCATTAGGGTTAGGGTTACAGACATCATTAGGGTTAGGATTAGAGACATCATTTGGGTTAGGGTTACAGACAGCATCAGGGTTAGGATTACAGACAGCATTAAGGTTAGGGTTAAATACATTATTAGGGTTAGGGTTACAGACATCATTAGGGTAAGGGTTACAGACTTCATTAGGGTTAAGGTTACAGACAGCATTAAGGTACGGGTTACAGACAGCATTATAATTAGGGTTACAGACATCATTAGGTTTAAGGTTACAGACAGCATTAAGGGAAGGGTTAGAGACATCATTAAGGTTAGTGTTACGGACATCATTAGGGTAAGGGTTACAGACAGCATTAGGGTTAGGGTTACAGACATCATTAGGGTAAGGGTTACATTCAGCATTAGAGTTATGGTTACAGTCAGCATTAGGGTAAAGGTTAGAGACAGCATAAGGGTTAGGGTTACAAACATCATTACGGTTAGGGTTGCGGCCATAATAAGGGGGAGGGTTACAGACATCATTAGGGTTAGGATTTCAGACATCATTAGAGTTAGGGTTACAGTCAGCATTATGGTGAGGGTAACAGTCAGCATTAGGGTTAGGGTTACAGTCAGCATTAGCGTGAGGGTAACAGTCAGCATTACAGTTAAGGTAACAGACAGCATTAGGGTTAGGGTTACAAACATCATTAGGGTTAGAGTTACGGACATCATTGAGGTTTAAGCTACAGAAATCAGTAGGGTTAGGTTACAGACATTATTAGGATTAAGGTTAAACATAGCATTAGGGTAAGGGGAGGGTTACAAACGTCATTAGGGTTAGGGTTAGACATAGCATTAGGGTGAGGGTTACAGACATAATTAGGGTTAGGGTTAGGGTTAGACATAGCATTAGGGTTAGGGTTATAGACATCATTAGGGTTAGGGTTACAGACATCCTTAGGGTAAGGGTTAAACATAGCACTAGGTTTAGGGTTAGGGTTAGACATAGCATTAGGGTTAGGGTTACAGATATCATTAGGGTTAGGGTTACAGACATCCTTAGGGTTAGGGTTCGACATAGCATTAGGGTGAGGGTTACAGACGTCACTAGGGTAAGGGTTAGACATAGCATTAGGACGAGGGTTACAGACATCATTAGGGTTAGGGTTAGACATAGTATTAGGGTGAGTGGTACAGACATCATTAGGGTTAGGGTTACAGACATCCTTAGGGTTAGGGTTACAGACATCCTCAGGGTTAGGGTTAGACATAGCATTAGGTTAGGGTTACATACATCATTAGGGTTAGGGTTACAGATATCATTAGGGTTAGGGTTACAGACATCCTTAGGGTTAGGGTTAGACATAGCACTAGGTTCAGGGTTACAGACATCATTTGGGTTAGGGTTAGACATAGCATTAGGGTTAGGGTTACAGACATCATTAGGGTTAGGGTTACAGACATCCTTAGGGTTAGGGTTAGGCATAGCATTAGGGTGAGGGTTACAGACGTCACTAGGGTAAGGGTAAGACATAGCATTAGGGCGAGGGTTACAGACATCATTAGGGTTAGAGTTAGACATAGTATTAGAGTGAGTGGTACAGACATCATTAGGGTCAGGGTTACAGACATCATTAGGGTTAGGGTTACAGACATCATTAGGGTAAGGGTTAAAGACATCGTTACGGTTAGGGTTACAGACAACATCAGGATTAGGATTACAGACAGCATTAGGGTTAGGGTTACAGACATCATTAGAGTTAAGGTTACAGACAACATTATGGTTAGGGTAACAGTCAGCATTAGGGTTAGGGTTACACAAATCATTAGGGTTAGGGTTACAGACATAATTAGGGTTAGGGTTACAGACATCATTAGGGTTAGGGTTTGAGACATCATTAGGGTTAGGGTTAGAGACATCATCAGGGTTAAGGTTTCAGACAGTATCAGGGTTAGGATTACAGACAGCATTAAGGTTAGAGTTAAAGACATTATTACGATTAGGGTTACAGACATCATTAGGGTTAGGGTTACAGACATCATTAGGGTTAGGGTTACAGACACCATTAGAGTTAAGGTTACACACAACATTATGGTTAGGGTAACAGTCAGCATTAGGGTTAGGGTTACACAAATCATTAGGGTTAGGGTTACAGACATAATTAGGGTTAGGGTTACAGATATAATTAGGGTTAGGGTTAAATACAGCATTAGGGTTAGGATAACAGTCAGCATTAGGGTTAGGTTAACAGTCAGCATTAGGGTTAGGGTTACACACATCATTAGGGTTAGGGTTACAGACATCATTAGGGTTAGGGTTACAGACATCATTAGGGTTAGGATTAGAGACATCATTTGGGTTAGGGTTACAGACAGCATCAGGGTTAGGATTACAGACAGCATTAAGGTTAGGGTTAAATACATTATTAGGGTTAGGGTTACAGACATCATTAGGGTAAGGGTTACAGACTTCATTAGGGTTAAGGTTACAGACAGCATTAAGGTACGGGTTACAGACAACATTATAATTAGGGTTACAGACATCATTAGGTTTAAGGTTACATACAGCATTAAGGTAAGGGTTACAGACATCATTAAGGTTAGTGTTACGGACATCATTAGGGTTAGGGTTACAGACACCATTAGGGTAAGGGTTACATTCAGCATTAGGGTTAGGGTTACAGACAGCATTAGGGTTATGGTTACAGTCAGCATTAGGGTAAAGGTTAGAGACAGCATAAGGGTTAGGGTTACAAACATCATTACGGTTAGGGTTGCGGACATAATAAGGGGGAGGGTTACAGACATCATTAGGGTTAGGATTTCAGACATCATTAGAGTTAGGGTTACAGTCAGCATTAGGGTGAGGGTAACAGTCAGCATTAGGGTTAGGGTTACAGTCAGCTTTAGCGTGAGGGTAACAGTCAGCATTACAGTTAAGGTTACAGACAGCATTAGGGTTAGGGTTACAAACATCATTAGGGTTAGAGTTACGGACATCATTGAGGTTTGAGCTACAGAAATCAGTAGGGCTAGGGTTACAGACATTATTAGGATTAAGGTTAAACATAGCATTAGGGTAAGGGGAGGGTTACAGACGTCATTAGGGTTAGGGTTAGACATAGCATTAGGGTGAGGGTTACAGACATAATTAGGGTTAGGGTTAGGGTTAGACATAGCATTAGGGTTAGGGTTATAGACATCATTAGGGTTAGGGTTACAGACATCCTTAGGGTAAGGGTTAAACATAGCACTAGGTTTAGGGTTACAGACATCATTAGGGTTAGGGTTAGACATAGCATTAGGGTTAGGGTTACAGATATCATTAGGGTTAGGGTTACAGACATCCTTAGGGTTAGGGTTCGACATAGCATTAGGGTGAGGGTTACAGACGTCACTAGGGTAAGGGTTAGACATAGCATTAGGACGAGGGTTACAGACATCATTAGGGTTAGGGTTAGACATAGTATTAGGGTGAGTGGTACAGACATCATTAGGGTTAGGGTTACAGACATCCTTAGGGTTAGGGTTACAGACATCCTCACGGTTAGGGTTAGACATAGCATTAGGTTAGGGTTACAGACATCATTAGGGTTAGGGTTACATATATCATTAGGGTTAGGGTTACAGACATCCTTAGGGTTAGGGTTAGACATAGCACTAGGTTTAGGGTTACAGACATCATTTGGGTTAGGGTTAGACATAGCATTAGGGTAAGGGTTACAGACATCATTAGGGTTAGGGTTACAGACATCCTTAGGGTTAGGGTTAGACATAGCATTAGGGTGAGGGTTACAGACGTCACTAGGGTAAGGGTAAGACATAGCATTAGGGCGAGGGTTACAGACATCATTAGGGTTAGAGCTAGACATAGTATTAGAGTGAGTGGTACAGACATCATTAGGGTCAGGGTTACAGACATCATTAGGGTTAGGGTTACAGACATCCTTAGGGTTAGGGTCAGACATAGCATTAGGATTATGGTTACAGGCAGCAATAGCTTAATGATTACAGACAGCATTAGGGTTAGGGTAACAGACACCATAAGGGTAAGTGTTACAAAAAACATTAGGATTAGAATTACAGACACCATTAGAGTTTGGATTATAGCCACTTTCAGGGTTAAGGGTACAGACACCATTAAGGATAGGGTTACTGTCAGCATTTGGGTTAGGGCTATAGTCAGCATTAGGGTTAGGCTAACAGACACCATAAGGGTTAGAATTACATACATTATTAGGGTTAAAGTTACAGACACCATTAGGGTGAGGGTTACAGTCAGCATTAGGGTTAGGGTTACAGACAGCATTAGGGTTAGGGTTACAGACAGCATTAGGGTAAGGGTTACAGTCAGCATTAGGGTTATGGTTACAGACAGCATAAGGGTTAGGGTTACAGACAGCATTAGGGTTATGGTTACAGACATCATTAGGGTTAAGGTTACAGACAGCATTAGGGTAAGGCTTACAAACATTAGTAGGATTAGGGTTACAGTCAGCATTAGGGCTAGTGTTACAGGCAGAATTAAGGTGAGGGTTACAGACAGTTTAAGGGTAAGAGTTACAGACATCATTAGGGTTGGGGTTACAGACATCATTAGGGTTAGGGTTACAGATATCATTAGGGTTAGGGTAACAGTCAGCATAAGGGTAAGGTTTTACAAAACTTTGAATTTTTCAAAATACTAAGGATTTCTTGTCACAGGCATAGATTACCTTAGCCTTATTTGGAACAACTTTTTGGAATTTAAGATCCTCAGTGCTCTTCAACTTTGTACTTGTTTTGCTTTATAAATATTTTGAGCGTCACTGATGAGTCTTGTGTAGACAAAACGCGCGTTTGGCGCACTAAAATATAATCCTGGTACCTTTGATAACTATTTACAGTCAGCATTAGGGTTAGGGTTACAGACATCAGTAGGGTTCGGGTAACAGACATCATTAGGGTTAAGGTTACAGACAGCATTAGGGTTATGGTTACAAACATCAATAGGGTTAGGGTTACTGACATCATTAGGGTTAGGGTTACAGACATCATTAAGGTTAGGATTACAGACATCATTAGGGTTAGGGTAACAGACATCATTAGAGTTAGCATTAGGATTATGGTTACAAACACCAATAGATTTTGGATTACAGACAACATTAGGGTTAGAGTTACAGACACCATTCGAGTTTTGATTATAGCCACTTTTTGGGTTAAGGGTACAGACACCATTTGGGTCAGGGTTAAAGACAAAATTAGGATAGGATTACAGATACCATTAGGGTTATGATAACAGACACTATTAAAGTAAGAATTAAAGACACCATCAAAGTTAGGGTTACAAACAGCATTAGGGTTAGGGTTACAGTTAAGCATGTATCATAATAAAGCTATATGTTCAAAACTTAACACATTCATTGAGATATTTTATACATATATAGTTAAATTAACAACAAAAATTAACGCATTTGTGTTATGCACATTATTCGATACAATTTGTGTAGTTTTACTATTATTTTGAAGAAAAAAATGGAACATTTTAAAAGTGTAAAACATATACATTTACTCTGAAAAAAAAAATGATAATTGTGTTCAATTGTAGTCCAGTCAATCTAGCATAAATTTGACCCTAACCTGAAAGTAATTGCAACAGAAGATTTTTAAGTTATAATCTTTAGCATTATACCACAAATATACACAGAAAAAAGTCCCATTAAATCTAACTTGAGGAAGACTAAAAAAAATCACCATTTAAAATTCATATGGAGATTTGCATTGAAAAGGGAGATAACTCTTTCATAAAAGGCAGACATATCAATAAAAATTGATACAAAATTATAACTTTACCGCTTCTATTCATCAGAATGTATTGATTCTTGATTTTTAAGAGGTCTTTAGAGTATAACAAACAACTCTAAAGGTGTTTTCATATATTTTATCAAGCTATAATCTAGATTTCGTAATTTATAAGTTAACCATTTTTTGCATTTTTCAACATGTCAAGGTAAAGAATCTCAAATTTAATAAAAATAAATCAGCATGTATTCTTCTTTTTGTGGTTTAAAGTTTCTTTAGATAAGTAAGAAGCTGAAAAAATATAATATACAGATATAAACAATACCAAATTTTCACATTATTTTTTCAAAATGGTTACAAAGCTTCAAATTTGAAATTCTTTAATGAAAAATGCATGAAAAAAATAAAACTACCCATAACACTTCGGTTTTGTACATTTCATGAGCAGAAGATTATATAATTTAGTCAAATACAAACTTATAACCCCATCATTGTATCATACATTACATAAATTTCAAGAAAAACAACAAAAAACTGACCAAAAAAAACTTGTTTTGGCAAGAGTTATCTCCCCTTCCAATGGTAATTTCCATAGGAAATTAAAAATGCTGATTATGAGTTTTCCTCAAGTTAGATTTTCTGGGGCTTTTTTCTGTGTATATAAAGGGCATAATGCTATAGATTAGAACTAAAACATTTTCTGTTGCAATTAGTTTGAGGTTAAATCTTAGTTTGACTGGACTATTTTTTTGATGAAATTAAAATAAGGAAAAAATATGTATTCTACTACCAAAAAAGTATCTACATTGATAAAAGATATTCAAATGTTTGGGTTTTTTTTTGTGGAAAATCGCTGATGACTTTCGATCTCCATTTCAAAAAGTAATACTGCACCATATTTACTATTGACGACCAAATTAACAAATAAACACTTTTTTCGAATGTATGATATATCCGTGTAGAAGTTATGACGATGAAATTAATAGAACAATGACTGTGGTCACCAGGCTCAAAAGATTAAACTAGCATGCCCTTTCATTTTAACAATGAACTGATCCTTTTTTGCCAATCTTTTCTTTCTGTGTTGTGATTGCACTTGTGTTACATCCTAATTCACATATAATCAAGCTGGCCACGTTATTACCGGTGACCTCAACATTGTCAATAACACTTCCCTGCAAAATGTGTTATCCAAAAGTCCGAAATATCGTGAGCCTACATCCATCAATTGGAAATACAACTTCAAAAACCTGATGGATTCAGTTGATGATTGTGCAAGGCAATGGGCTAAGCACAAAAAGGAGGACGTATACGTTGATACCCTTTTTAATTAGATTAAGACTGTGAGGTTGTTGGTACAAATCAAAATAAGAAATAAAATAAGTCTAGCAATACCCATGCCACATCCATCTTTTAAGACCCAAATGTTGCACACTTGTCCTGCCTCCTTGACAGATATGGTGTTGTACCTGCATATAAAGCCCTAAACAACATCGTTTTTGTCGAACCTATGACTTTTGTCGCAGAAAGCTCGACATAGGGATAGTGATCTGTCGGCGGCGGTGGTGGTGGCTACGATGGCAGCGGTGTCTATGGAGGAGGCGGCGGTGGCGTTAGCTCGCTTCTTAAGCTTTATATTTTAGAAGGTTGAAGACCTGGATGTTTCATACTTTTTATATAGATGCCTCATGTTACGAAGTTTCCGTCTGTCACATGTCCATTGACCTTGACTTCATTGTCATGGTTCAGTGACTACAGTTAAGATTTTTTGTAATGTTAATTTCTCTCTTACTACGAGTAATAGGATAACTATCTATGGTATGAGTGTACCTTACAAGGTTGTCATGCCCGTCCAAGTCCATATATCAAATACTTTACACAATATGTCATTTCCATGGTTCAGTGGTTAAAGTTAAGCTTTTGAGCTTTTTAGTGTCTGCATGGCATAGTGCATCTGACCTTGTCCTCATTTTCATTGATCATTGGTCAATGTTTTGTTTCCTTTTGAGGTGTACATGTATTTCTTGTTTAGTTTATATGACCTTGAACTCATTTTATTCTATCATATTAAGTTTTTGTGCTAGTTGTACTAAAGTTTATATTTAATAGGACTATCAATATAATATAAATGATTAGTATTGAAGATGAGATATTTCAGCGTGTGCACTCTTGTTGTATGTAAAACTCATTACATAAACTGTTTGGTAAATGAATAAGGTATTGGCATTTCTCTTGGAACTCAACATAAACTATCACGACACTTACCTAAGAGGAAATCCTGGATGATCGTATGTCTGTTTTATATTCCTTTGGAATTTAAACCAAGATGAAGAACTGGAATTTCCATCACTGTAATGGGTGCCTTAACTACACAAACAACGGTACTGTAAGTTCAGAAATTATTGCGTGCAATTATTTTTGCGATTTATTCATTTTAGACTTAAATGCGATTTCCATTTTTTGTGATATTGAGAAAACGACCTGTTTAAAAAATTTCAAATTGGGATTTGGAATTATTGCGTTTATAACCCTGTCGCATTTTTCGGAATAATAAAAACATCGCAATAATTTCTGAATTCAAAGTATATTACTGGGTCTTCCAAGTGCTCACGAAACCTTTTTACGAATTATTAACATCTTTTTTATCAGCCATCAAAGCGGGCTTCAAAATTATTATGTAACTGCCTATTCTAGAGGTGGCGTCAATCAGATGTGGATAATAAAAATTCCAAAGATCGTTTAGGGCACATAAAATCTAAGACTCTTTCATCTTGCAACAGTATTAAAATATTTGACTTTTCTACAATTTACACAAGTATTCCAAATTCCAAACTAAAAGTCAGACTGAAAGAGTTGGTATTGCTTTGTTTCATAAAAAAAGAATTGCCAACGTAAATACAAGTATCTTGCCTTAGGGAGGGATATATTCTTTCCAGGTCACAATCTAAAGGTTTTCATATATCTCAACTTGTTAGATTCGCTCGTGTATGTAACAACGTATTTGATTTTAACGAAAGAAATCTCTGTATTACTCAAAAATAATTACACCAGGGTTTTTTTTATATCACAAACTAGTCAAAACATGTACTAAACTTTATTCTCGCTACAATGACTTCATTCGTAAACATAAATCAACATGCAAACATCTTATAATCCTGGTACTTTTGATAACTACTTATACGTTTAGGTACTTCCCATCAAATCTTTGATTTTAATACTCTTTACAAAGCACATAAATGTCAGCATTCAACTAAAAAGCTAACCAAACTTTTAAACGGACTTTTTCGGGTGGGGTACAGTTACAAAACAGTTTTCCAGTCATTAAGAATTGCTGTTAAGCCCCAGTCCCACTAGACCACGATCGCACCACGCTCACCGCGATCTAAAATAAATTCAGATCGTGGTGAGGTCGCGGAATGAGCGCCTTGAAAATGTAAATGTTCGTTGCTTTCACGATGCTAATACGTCCTCATTACGCAATCTACAACGATCCCGCTACGATTATTCAACGTTCTCGCCGCGCTTATTCTGCGACCTCACTACGCTTATCAAGATCTTTCTACGCTCATCACGTTCTCACTACGACCATACCACGAGTTATCCGATTGCAACTCGATCTTACCACGCTTGTACTGCGATTATAGCACGTTCTTACCACGATTATACTACGTTCATACCGCGATCTAACTACGTTATCAGCAATAACGTCAACATCGTAGTCAATATCAATACAGATTCATTCCTTCTATTTCTGATTAATACGTAAGATTTCCAGGAAACAATACAGTCATGCAACCAAAATCAACTAGAACACGTGGGCTTGGAGGTAGGGGTTGAGTTAGAGGCAGAGGGAGCTCTGATAGTAACGAATCCTGTTCGAGCAGAAATGTAAGACCGACCAATCCAACCGAAATTTCAACCTATTGCTGGTCCATCAGGGGCGGATCCATGCAGCCATTTTAAAAGGGGGGTTCCAACCCAGGACAAAGGGGGTGGGTTGGGGTTCCAATTATATGTCCCCATTCAAATGCATTGATCTTCCAAAAAAAGGGGGGTTCCAAACCCCGGAACCCTCCCCCTCGATCCGCCACTGTCCATTATGACGATATTTAAATGAACGATAGAAGAAATAACACAGATGTGTCAATAGATATAGGAAGATGTGGTATGAGTGCCAATGAGACAACTCTCCATCCAAGTAACAATTTATGAAAGTAAACCATTATAGGTCAAAGTACGGTCTCTTTTAACACGGAGCCTTGGCTCACATCGCACAGTAAGCTATAAAGGGCCCCTTTATAAAAACCATTCAAACGGGAAAACCATCGGTATAATCTATATAAAAAACGAGAAACGAGAAACACTTATGAACCACATCAACAAACGACAACTACTGAATATCAGATTCCTGACTTAGGACAGGTGCAAACAGTTTCAGCGGGTTTAAACGTCTAAATGGTACCAAACCTTCACCCTTATCTGAAACAATAGTGTAACATCACAACATAGAAAAACATACTATAACATATCAATTGAAATGGCTTAACTCAATCAAAAGACATATTAACACAAATTCAAGTGAAAATACACTGAACGAATGAATTTGATCTATATAACAATGTAAATACAAAATCAATAAAATAAGGAATGAATAATTAAAGCAACAATATTATACTGATGTGAAATGTAAAACAATTTCAGCCTTCTTCTCTAATGAGAAAGGTAAATATGCTTACTGGATGTGTGATGAGATGATTGAATCCGTTAATGTTCTCCTTGATAACATTTATGTTAACGTTTCGGCAATAAAGTTTATCGACAGGTTGCAAGTTTTCGTATGAGCACCAATTGCGCCCCTTAAATAGCAGACTTGTGTTTGTACTGTTATGAATCACAGTTTATGACCAAACTCAGTAAAGACCCGCTTAAATTGTATTTAATTGATGAATTCAACAACCCTTACCGTTATGTTGATGATATTTTTTCGTTTAATAATCAAGAATTTTCTAAATATACTGCCGAAATTTACCAAATGGAACTTACTTTAAATAAATCAAATAGTAACGGACATACAAATGTATCTTTCCTTTCCTAGATTTAGATATTTCAGTTTTATACGGGAAACTCTACACTAAAATTTACGACAAAAGGGACAATTTTTAGTTCCTATTGTGAATTTCCTTTCTTGGACTGTGATGTTCCTTTGGCACCATCTTACGGTGTTAATATATCACAACTCGTTCGCTATGCCTGTGTCTGTTGTGACGTTTTGGATTTCAATGAACGTATTCTATTTATTACGGGTAAATTATTAATCTCTAATAGTTATTTAACAATTAGAATTCTCGTAAGTTAAACATGAAAAAGAATGTTTAAAATGCGAAAATTATTATATTATTTTTTTGTTTTTTTTACAGAAATAAATGTGTTGAAACCCACCTACATGTAATATATATGTTACATCCAAAGGGCCTTGTGTTTACAATACTCAATCGTCCAGGTTTCAACGATATAAAACAAGTAGTTTCTATAGATAGTGCGTTAGTAACATTCCTATTCATTACACCAAAACATTAAAATCAAACAAAGATCTTTTAAAGTCATAAAATACAACAAAAAACACACTACATTCTTATTCACTTTACCTTTACTAATAATTGCTATTTAAATTGTAATGTGACGGTCAGTGATGTGCACGATGTTGTTCATTTGCTAGTGGTAATTTCAGTAGAGGGATTTATAATGTTCCAGATATGAAAAGAAGGTAAGTACAATAGGATTAAATTTTAATTTATGGTATAAGGTTTTCAATATCGTTTATGTCAACTGCATATTTTTCCTTTTATAAAGATATTGACGTATCCATTGATTCGATTAAGTTGTAGAGTTCCCGTTTCTCTTATATGATATCAATTGTCTGGAAATCAAAATATAACGTTTTTATTTAATTAAATTTTGATATTTCCATATCGCACATTTTTTGTACTAGATGTGGTGTTATTTATGACATTATATTTATTTTCCAATTTTAAATCTTCTTATAATTGGACATCTGCAGTATTATTTAGCATATTATTCATTGTAAAGGTACAATATGTTCCAAACAACCTTTATAATGTTATATACAACTGTGAAAATGATGTGTAAGGGTTTAGATGTCTGTTTTACAAAAATGACATTAACTGTTAGATTTATCCATTCTAAACAGTGTGTGTGTAGTAGGGACTGTGTGAAACAGTGGATAAAGTCCAATTTTGATGATTCCGTGTAATGTTTGTTTTGTTAAGTTATAAACGTTAAATATTTGTGGAAGTATTTTTACGAACGCATCGCTCTTAGGAACATCTCGCTATTTACACAAATAAAAAATTAAGAAACATAAGAGATTAAGCATTGTATGCCTCAAATCTTTTAAGACAGGTATAAAGTAAAACTGATGGTGTTAAGCAGTATAAAAGTGCATTCATTTCAAATTAATTGAAACACATAGGCATTATGGAAAATTTAGTACTTTCTATCAACCCCATTCAATGTGCACATACAAATAATTCAAGTTTGTCTGTCGTTTACCAAGTATATCTTTATACAATAAGCGCTTCCCTTCTGATGATTATTATATCATTAAACGAATTACGCTTTTATTTTATCTACATGTATTTGTGATCCCTAAATATATGCAGTATAAAAAAAACTGTTTGAGAAATAATACGATGTTGTTAATGACTTCTATGATATAACATAGACAATAAAGAATTCACGTCTTCGTGATGCTCGTTTAAAAAAAAGCTAGGAACGTTTAAATCAAACTTTATCAAAATAGTATTGTGGTGGCCCTTTTTGTACTGTTCGTAAATTAAGAGGATTTTGGCACGGTTTTATTAATGCGATTGTTTAACGATTGACTAAAATGGGAGAATAATGTTTAATTGAACAGAAAATGTTGAATACAAACAATATTATCATAATAAAATGTGTGAGTTTATATTTTTGCGAAATTTACCTCGTTGCTATTATCGCAATAATAAAGAATGGAACCATTTCTGAATTGACAGTAGTTAATTGTCATTTGAAACATATTTGTTATGAATTTAACGCGTAAAAAATACCGGTAAACATTAATATACTTTAGATTACAATCTTCACAAAAGATTAGTGTATGCGAAGAGAAGACTGAATTCAGAATTCGTTAAAGCTTTGAAATATCTATTAGCAACTGTATGATTTAGTTTAGTTTTGTTATTAATGTTCTTTCTTTAACTTTAACATGAAGGCTAAAATTGTTGAAAATATTAATGATATTTGCGTATTGATTCTCTATAATTTACACTTCAAATTGAATGTAACCTATTCAAAGACAGACATTCTAGATGTAAATGATTACAGTTAAAAATCACGTTTACGGACAATCCAAATTAAAATATCGTTTAAATGGAATATAAAACTAGATATAATCACATTGGTGTCATACTGTCACGATACAGTAGTTTCCTTGTTAGTAGATCGTATTATTTTAGTTCAACTGAATAGTTTCCTTGTTAGCAGATTGTATTGTTTTCTTTCAATGGCACAACAAAAGTAAAGTATCGTGTTTCGATGTAAATAGAAGTACATAGTTTCTTAAGAACAATTCGTCTAAAATTCAAAAAAAAAAAATTTGACCAACAGATAAAATACTACAAAAATGTACCTTCTTTGTGTTTCTTTGTTTAAACAAATTAATACCAATACTTAGAGCACTGTTGCTGACAAATCATTTATAGGTTACAGCATGATATTTATATATAATATATATATACAAGTCTAAATTGAAAACTATGTTCAAACCTATGATTGCGTTAGATAAAAACCGCAATTTTTATACGTGTGCATGTAAAACAAATTTAGTTGTAGAAGGCGTCCGTGTACATTTACGCCAAACATTTTTCATTTTAAAATGAAAAATAGATTTTCAAATTGCTCTGCAAATCTTAAAGGTAGTTGGTTTGAAAAATGTAACAAAAACCCATAGAAATCACTTTCGAAAAACCATTTTCTCTATGAGATTTGAAATTTGTTATTTTCATGAAATTATATTTTTGATTTAACGAAGATATTGAAACAAATAACAATAACTTTCTGTTAAAAATGATTTTATTTTGTCAAAAGTTTAAAATTATTAAAACATTTGTATTTGCTTGCTTTAGAAAACAAAACATGTTTCAATCTCATTCTTAAAAGCAAATATTGAAAATACTGACCTTTAGCATTTTGCAATTTAGTTAACAATATTGACAAATGGAAAATGATCTAACGTGTAGCATTTTTCAATTTGACTTACAATATTGAAAAATGAAAAATGCTCAAGCGTGGAGCATTTTTCAATTTGTCTTCAAATATTGAAAAATGAAAAATGCTCCAACGTGGAGCATTTTTCAATTTGACGTTTAATATTGAAAAATGAAAAATGCTCCAATTTTTCAATTTTCATTTTACTGTGCAATATTCAAATTTGAAAAATGTTCATTATTCAAATGTCTAATAATGGGAACGAAATGTAATTTGTTTCAATGTAGGCGTTTTAAATGTTTAAATTGTTGTCCCTTTTTATTAAATGTTTTACTATTTCCGTTTTTTTTGTCTTGTTTTAAGCGCAATATGTCTTGAAGATCTTTTTAAGGTGTGTTTGTGTGTGTGTGTGAACTATGTGTGGTATCAACAAATTCCGAACAAGAATGGTACACTGACAAGTACGATAATGACCACAAAAAACCATTCTTTCTTTTTATCTATATACAATGTATATAACTGTCTTTGTAGCTACGTGTTTATATCTATCTTTCGATCTATCAATCTGTCATTCATTGTATATATCTTGCTATCTGTCTATCTATCTGACTTTTGATTTTCTTTGTCTTTTCTTTCCGTAAGTCGTTTTTGTTCTGAAAATGGAATTACTAGGCGATGCGGAGTAGACGAAGTAGCATTGAACCATATCGTGGCTGAATGTGTCAAACATGTTAGAAAAGAAGAGAAAATATTAGAATATTAGATATTGTCCATGTCAGTTTCTGTACATGCTCAAGGAGCAAGGTTCGCGATTCGAAAGGGATGGGGAGGGATGGGTGTAGATGTTTAATTATTCTGATCACTGTGCTAGTATATGTTTTCAATTTTGTATTTTTCTACATTGTACAGCGTTTCATAATTTTGAATCTGTTTAATACAAACTTGTTTTTCCCAAGCTTATGATATTCACAATTTCATTTGCATAATTTCAAATAAGCAATCATCTTATAAAAGAAAATATGAAATTAACTTGCATGCATGTATGTGTGGTAAATGTATATTTCGAAGAATGAAAGACTTCTTTTATTTGCTTTTACCGAAAACAAAATGTAGCAAAGAATATATAATACTTATGTGAATAGTATTTCAACAAACATGAAACAGTTCCCCCGAGGTTCTGTATTATGTACATTCTATTATCATGTCTTTAATATGATTTTACATCTTCAATATGTGAAAGCAAAACGAGTATTATAGGACAAATATGTCGACACAAAAAAAGGGGTCTCAGTCAGTGACAATCTTCTTTCGAAATACAAAAAGGAAAAAATAACAGATCGACACAGATCGACACAAATGATCGAATTTCAAACCGTATGCATCATGTACATGGAACAAATACTAGTAGTACATTTATCAAGCAAAGGAATCAACGTGTGTGAAGCTAGAGTTGGTAAAGCATTAGCGACAGTTAACCCTCGCTACCATCATTTACGACAGCAGCAGTGGTTGATCCAGAACTTTTCATAAGGAGTGGCACTGACTGACCTTAAGGGGGTCCAGTCATGCTTCGGCGATTTCCTATATAATCAACCAAATTTCCCCCACAAAAGGTTGGGGCACCAACGGAAATACATAGTGTTTCAACTTCTGCAATGATGACAGCGTATAATGCACATGGTCGACGCTTCCACAAAGCCAAAGTAAGAGACAACATCAAAAGTTCAATGTAGGATAATAAAAAAATACTTAATTTACATAGTTTTTTCACTGATTCCTTATTCTTAACTTAATTTGTGAAATATTGATTGTAAAAAACGGACATATGTACAATCGATTTTGGATAAACAAAACTCGCAGCAATTTCACCCCCCCCCCCCTCTATCACAAACATCGAGCACGCTTGTATCTGTACTATATGTTTAGCATTTTTTATAACTTGTTTCTTTGTTTGTATACGCCCGTCTAAAACGGGACATATTATGGTATACCGTTGTCCGTCCGTCGTCCACACTTCGGAGTATTAATAAAAAAACGCTTCCACCAACTTTTATGGAACTTTATCGAATTGTTTATATCTATTGACGTAAGCTCCCTTTCGATTTTTATAAAATTCAAATTTTTCGTTTCCATGTTTTGAATTTTTTTTCCTTAAAAAGGGAGGAGTTTTCCAGTTTTCGGAGACTAATTGTAAAATGCTTCCATCAACTTAATGAGTTTTTGGTGAATTGTTTAAATCTATTGACGTATGCTCTGATTTTTATAAATTTCAGATTTTACGTTTCCGTGTCATTAATTTTTATGCTTAAAAAAGGGGGGATTTTCCAGTTTTCGGACAATCACTCATAAACACTTAAACAAAATTTTATGACAGTTTAGTGAACTGTTTAAATCTGTTGACTTAAGCTACCTTTCAATTTTTTTTTAAATTTCAGATTTTACGTTTTTTTAGTTATGAATTTTTATATTGAAAAAAGGGGATTTTTTCCAGTTTTTTGGACAATAACTCAAACACGCTTTTACCAACTTTTATGAAACATTTACATTTTTGGAGTTATGGAGTTTTTATTCATAAAAAAATGAGGCTTTTTTCCATTTTTTCGGATAATAAATCATAAAAATGCTTTCAGCATTTAATGATTAGACTATGGTGACTAGTTAATATATCTATTAAACTAAGTACCCTTTTGATTTTTATATAATTTCTGATTTGATGTTGTACAGTTTTGGGGATTTTTTCTTCTGACAAAATGTCGGAAACGGTTAAGGAAATTTTGCATGACGAAATTGAAGAAATGGTGATAGACACAAAAGAGAGTACTGACAGTATAACATGGAAAGACGGAACAAGAATTGTGGAGCTTTTAAGTCTGGCACTGAATAACTGCAAAACGCTGCACGGCCCAGCGGAATCTGCTCAGCGTAGAGAAAGAAATATTTCAAGGAATTGGGATCTATCTTACTATTCGTTGCTTAAACTGTAACATGCTAAAAAACAAAATTCGGAACAAAACGACCTGCAATAGCTTATTATGAGTATTGGTAGCTGCTTAACGTACAGCGGCAAATATTTGTTGCACATTTATGACATCCAAATGTTATTTTAATGAAACTTAAAGAAATGAGAAAACGTATGAACCCGTAATTAATGAGAAAAATTTAACAAAATCTATGGTGCGTGGGGTAGCCGAATCTGGTCTGGTGTTGAAATCCATACACAAAAGTCATTACTACGGCGTGTTGTACAGCTGTGCTATTTTTCATGACGAAAACAGTTATTTTCATTTATTGATAATGAATTCGAAGTAAATAATACTACATGTATCTTGAATTCTTTTCTTGTTTAGCATTTGGCAGCCTCCAAATTTTACGGAGAATTGTCATTGTAAGGCCAAATTTAACAGACTATCAATGAAATAACAAAACCGACTGCATGTGCGAGACTCTCATTGGTGGACAAGGTCGTATAACACCTCTATTCGTAAATAGAATAATAAGTAAAGAGAGCCTCAGTGTCTCATCCAATTCTGGACTTGAAATTGGTACATAAAAAAGCCGATTTTAATTGATATCTTAAAAACATATAATATTATATGTGTATGAAGAAAACCTGTCAATAACAATCCGTTAAAAAAATTTCAAAAAATATATTGTTGTCGTTTTTGGTTTGAATTTAAGCAAAATATTACCAATAGATGCAGCATTGTCACACGTTAGTTTGTTTAATTGGTTGTACATGTATTCTTTTTGTATATGAAACTGGATGTAATAGACCAAAACAATGAAACGCCGTTCACATGTTGTTAAAGGGGCTTGTAATTAACGGTGTCTTTTGCTATTGTTCATCATATTTGTATTTTGTTCATTGTTTTGTACTTAAATCAGGCCGTAAGTTTGAGTTTTTTTGCATTTGTCATGTAGGTGCCTTTCATAGCTTACTATGCGGCATGGGTTTTACTCTTTTTTGAAGGCCGTCCGATGTCCTATAGTCGTTTAGTCATTTGTCTTCTTATTTGTATAAGCATGTCCCTATTGTACATTTTTTACTTCAATGTATTGAGAGATAACAATTGAAATATCGGCAAATGTACACTAACTGCAGACAGACAGATCAGAAAGTGTACACACGTTAAAACTCGTCGTATAGTTAGACGATCAGACAGACGAACAAAGTGTTTTCAATATAGCTCTTCTTCTAGACAAACAAGTATGCAAATATTCATACGTATACGCCGTAAAAAAACGTTATGTAACTTATCTATTGATAAAGACATCGTTCAATATCATTCTCTTATACCGGCTGCAGTACTTCCTATGAAATATTATATTACAACTTCATTTTCGGTCGATTGATGCAATAATGGCATGAGTTAAATTGCACAAAACAGCTCTTATTATAAAACAAGAAGTACTGCTCATAATTTAAATTTGAAAGATAATTTTTTTTTTAGTGTAAAAAAATAAATAAAATCAAAGTACGTCGGGACCTTTTAAAGTTGACGATACGGTATCGGTTTTGTCATTGTTGACGGTTATTACTTACTCACTTAATTTATAGTTGGTTCACATTTTGTCATGTCAATAATGTTGTCTGTCATCCTACAGTACATCAAGCAATTTTGAACTAATGTCGGACGGAGATGCACCTTTATACTTCTAGCAGATCTACATCTGACAAAGCAATCTGCTAGAATCCTTCATTTATATTAAGTATCAACGCTTAGAAAAACACCTGCATAAAGTTGACAGCGAACTCGTGTACGGCGGGAATGATTACACGACGTTGTTGCGATTAAAACTTAATTTAAAGTAATTTAGCGCCATACTGACAGACGTCGTAAAAAATAAATATGTATGGCTTTTATTGAAAAAACAAGCACATGGACCCCAATTGTTTTCTTTTGCAATCAATCAAGTACTGTTTCAAGAACACTCCGCCAAAATTTCAGGAAAAAAGATAACGATCAAATTTTGTCTGCACTTCAAAAGACGCAAAAGTATGGTCTATTTTTTATTTCGGATATAGCAATCTAAATCCGGATCATGATGATTTGATTTAACCTTAAACTTGTTTCAGCATGTTGATGTCATGGATCAAGGGAATATTTTACAAAAACCCGGTTAAGTAATGACTTTTCGTTCAAAAGTATTGTTACTTTCTTTAAAAGTCATAATTTATTAAATTTCAGGGATTTTCTTCCAAATATGCAAATTTCGAACCAAATCATCTCTAAAAGTAAGTCATGAAGGTACTTTTTTCATTGCATATTTAAAAAGTACACATTGAAATTGACCTGCTATCAAAATTTTAAGAAAAAATCAACGAGGGATCTGTACTGTATCGTATGCCCTTAAAGCATAAAGACAAGAGGAATACCATGCGCTTACAGTGGAGCTCTTTATTTATTTATTTGAAAAGTCTTTTCAAAAGAGGGACGAAAGATACCAAAGGGACAGTAAAACTCATAAATCTAAAATAAACTGACAACGCCATGGCTAAAATGAAGAAAACAAACAAACAAACAATAGTACACATGGCACAACATAGAAAACTAAAGAATAAACAACACGAACCCCACCAAAAACTAGGGTTGATCTCAGGTGCTTCGAAAGGGTAAGCAGATCCTACTTCACATGTGGCTACCGTCGTGTTGCCAATGTGATAACAAATCCGGTAAATAGTCTAATTCGGTAGGTCACATTCATGAAAGGGAAGGGGATTGTAGTTACGACGTAAGGAACATATCCGATATCATTTGTGAAACGATTCAACTGTTTTTATAATATTCTTTTTATCACTGTTCAATGTTAAGGGGATGGTTGTGCACATAAAACGAGCTTAATCACTAAGAGTCCTATATATGCGCCGTAAAACTAATTTTTCTCGAATGAATTGAATTGTTTTTAAATTTTTCTTTTTGGATTCTCTTATAGCTTGTTGTGCGGTAATGGTTTTCATCAATGTTGAAGACTGTACTATGAATTATCCTTGTTCAATTCATCATCATTTAATGTCTGGTGGATAAAATTGTTTCTCTCGCAATCATACCACATCTTTTTTTTTTGGTAAAATTATGAATAAAACAAAGTTTATCACTAGTATTCGTCAGTTTAGTTACAGAGCATTCCATTCACGAATTGAGTAAATGAATACATGATGAGCGCAGCGTTATTTATTTTCATGTGCCATACATGCTATACATATATGAATTTTTATAAATGTACATGTATCAATTGGTGATGTTTTTTGTACTTGCTACCTGGGAAACTAAGAAAAATAAGATAGCACAGTTTCTTCGCTATTGATTATGTTTATTGATTACGTTACGACCAATAACAATAATAACAACAGTTGAAATTACTGAACAATAAGTGATATGTATAGATTATCATATACTTAGACTAAATAACATATGAATTTTACCGTATGATAATAGCATTAAATTGACGTAAATTCCATATTTTTCGAATTGGTGCTTAGCGGGCTGATATGAAAAGTTTATCACATGCTTCGATTGTTATCACATGCCTTTCCGTAACGTTATCACATGGCATTCCGGTAATACTCGGCCAATTCCGGAAAATACACCTCAATGCTACGTTTTCAGTGAAAAACATTACAAAATAGTGTACAAAACAATTATTTGAATACTGGAAAGTATATTGTTTAAAATAATAAAAAAAATAAAAAAAAAAAAAACCAAACAAATTATTTAATAAATGCATTTTTTAAGTTTTTCTTAAACATAATTTAGAAAGTTTCCTTAAACGGTTGATTTTCCAAACAATGATCATTAGGTATATTGTTGAATTATTTGTTGCCGATTCGTCCGTATTAAAAATGTTTGTTTTCTCTCTCTCTGTTGATTCATATGATAGAAAGATTTCATATTGAATGTATCAAATTTTGGGCCCGACGGCCGTGAACTTTTTTACTCTTTAAACTTCGGGAACCACATACAAGGATCAATATGTGAATCTGTTATTTTTTCTCTACCGTTGAAATATATGATAAAAAGATCATAACATGTCATTTTTCATATCGCATGTATTATCAGCCCTAGGTTCAATATCAGCCCAAGCCCGCTTTGGAAGTTCTGGTCAATATACCTAGTAATCCTTTCATAGCCTTTTGATAATTTCAAATGTTATTGAACTGTAAAATTTTAGTAATATTGTATACAAGTATATGATAAACATCGTGTCAGAATACATTTTTTAATAATCGTGAAATATACATGTTTATCATATACTTGTACAAAGCGAGCTGATAAAGGTACCTTTATTGACTGCTTCCGGAATGTTATCACATGCCTTTCCGTTAATTTCCGTGACGTTTATCACATGCAACTTCGTGCATTTCCGGAAATTTGATTAAAAACGATAACAAAACGCGGAAAACGACAAGTGATACGACTTTTCACAAAATGTTTTAAAGACATAAATGAGGTAACAATATAATCGAAGAACATATGATAATTGTTGTGACAAGATAAATAAAATGCTTGTAATATCAATAAAAACAATTAAAGTTAAGATTTTTTTTTGGCTGTCTGTAAATATTATCTGAGAGTGCAAAGACAAACAAAATTAAATTTTAGTTGTTCTTGTCTGTATTTCTTCTGCTGAAGTATATGATAAAAAGATAATTACATGTCATTGTTCATATCAGACCCTTTATCGGCCCTCGTTCATGATATTAGCCCTCGAGCATTCGGCTCTTGGGCTGATATCATAACCTTGGGCCGATAAAGGGTCTGATATGAAAAATGCCATGTAATAATCTATACATATTTCACGATTATTAAAAAAAAGTATTCTGACACGATGAAAGCAGGAAACGTACGGTATCAACAATTCAAGACAAGAACCAGTTGCTCATTTTGATCAGTAGGAAAGGTAGAGAAACAAGGAGCATGTGTTATGCCCAAGTCACTCTAGACCACTATTGCACCACGCTCACTGCGATCTAAAAGGTGAGATCCCGGTAAGAGCAGGATGAAAGTTTGGATTTTCATTGTTTTCACGATGCTACTACGATCCCGTTACGGGTCACGTTCTCATCACGCCTATTCTGAGTCTTCAATACGATAATCACGATTTATTACGCTAATCACGTTTTCATACGACAATACATGCACGATTTATTCGATTGCAACACGATCTTAACACACCTTTTCTGCGATTATAGATCGCTCTTACATCGACCAGTCAGTTCCTTTCCACTTTCAAAACGTAATTTGACTACGCTCTCGTCATTATCATCAACATCATATTGCATATACATACTGTTTATAAATACTGTTCCCTTTAATTCTTCTAATTGTCATTTAAAATACGTAGAATTCTCGCAAACAACACAGGCATACCACCAAAATATACCAGAACTAGTGGGCGTGATGGTAGAGATAGAGTTAGAATCAGAGGAGCCTCTGATACGAATTCTGATCCAGTAGACATATATGCATGTCAGATCAACCAATCCAACCTGAGTCACAACGCGATGCTGATCCATCGAGATCAAATGACGATATTTTATTGAACAATAGAGGAAATGATATAGATGTGTCAAGCATGGTTGTGCTTATCAAACCTTGCCCAACGTTAAGTTTTTGATATTTGGTCTTTTTTTCTAACACTATATGCAATATGTAATCTTTGTTTGGTGTATGGAAATATCTAATGATGTGCATGTCAGTCTGGCAGGTTTTATTTGGCCTTGACCTCATTTTCACTGTTCATTGCACAGTATTCAGTTTTTTAGTTTTGTTTTGATTTTCTTAAACTATAAGAAATAGGTTAACTTTACTTGCTGTATGGAATTGTAAGTTGAACACTTCTGCCTGCCATGGTTCAGATCCTTGACCTTAGTTTCGTGGTTCATGTGTTTAGTTTTCTCGGTTAAGTCTGTTTCTTAGAAACTATTAGCATGGGTCATTTATACTTAGTGATTTATTGTAAAGTGTACATATATTCTTGTTTTGTTTATATGACCTTGTCCTAATTTTCTTTGACAATGTTAAGTTTATGTGATAGTTGTAGTAAAGCTTTATATTTAGGACTATCAACATAGAGGGGGCAGGACCTTTTTCAGGACGTCAGGATCGGATGTTTTAGCTTGTGATTTCGGGATTAACCCTTTCGGGACCCGGGATTTTTTTTTTCATTCAGGACCTCGGGATTTCATGTTTTTAAGTCCAGGATTTTGGATCAACATAATATCAATGATTAGTAAAGAAGGCGAGACATTTCAGCGTGTGCACTCTTTTCGTAAATTGAGAAATTTTAAATAATTTGAACATTTATCGAAATTGTCTCTTTGTTGATACTATTCTATTTTTTGTAGCTCGTCCGCTCCCCTTTTATATTCATTATGTAAACAGAAAGTCACAACTGTTTTGTTTTTTACAGGGATCACGAAACTTTTATCCTGATCCATATCAGGCTGATAATTCTGAGCATACAATCCATCTTGATCAAAATGAATTTTGCAAGTAGCCCCAGAAGTGGGATATAGAGAGGGGGTGCTATTGAGGTTACAAAAAGGGATGGTCGGATATCGGATTATTAAAATGTAGGTAATGAAATCAAGGGAACACCAAATGTGGGATCTGGAGAACAAACAAAAAAGATGAATTTAGGAAAAGGCGCACACCGAGTCACTCCAACCTCATTCACGTGAATGAAATGAAATCCCATCTGTAATGTCAGAATAAGATTTTAGTGTTGTTTACTTTTTTTAGGGGGAGGACGGGCGGGCATCATAGGAAGATCTCCCATCTCTGACTCAAAATATGGATAATTTTATGTCAAGGGTTTTATGATTCTCCCTGACAGCTTCAGACATAATAATTTTGTATCTTCTATTTTTTTAAATAGACAATCCAATTGAGAATGGAAATGGGGAATGTGTCAAAGAGACAATAACCCGACCATATATATAGAACAGACAACAGCAGAAGTTCACCAATAGGTCTTTAATGCAGCGAGAAACTGCCGCACCCAGAGGCGTCCCTCAGCTGGCCCCTTAACAAATATATATATACATATACTAGTTCAGTGATAATGGACGCCATACTAAACAAATTAAAACTAAAAACCTAATTTAAAAATAATACAAGACTAACAGAGGCCAGAGGCTCCTGACTTGGAACAGGCGCAAAATAAGTGGGGTTAAACATTTTTATGAGATTTCAACCCTCCCCTGATACCTCTGACCAATGTAGAAAAGTAAACGCATAACCATACACCCAGTAACATTCTGTTCAAAAGAAGTCCGAGTCCGATGTCAGAAGAGGTAACAAAAGAAAATAAACAAAATGATAATAACACATAAATAACAACAGACTACTAGAAGTTACTGACATGTCAGCTCCAGACCTTAATTAAACTGATTTTAAGATTACGTCTTCATCATAGGAATATCAGGCAACTCCCGTTAGGGGTTCAGTATTATACAAATTATAAAATATTTAGGAGAAGAACATAACCCGTGTCATGCCAACAACTGGTTTTTAAAAAATATGTTTAATCCCGATGTAAAGACCCTATAAGTGAAACAATATTAAAACCAAAATATGCAATATTAATAACCTGACAACCACAACAGATTCGTACTATATCCCTTCTTCCTAAGTCTGTTTAACAGGTTTTTTTTTATCTTCTATAATGTTACTTGTTGTCGTTAGTTGATGTGATTCATAAGTGTTTCTCGCTCTGTATGTAGATTATACCGTTGTTTTTCTCGCTTGAATCGTTTTACACTAGTCATTTTGGGAACAATTTATAGCTTATTGTTTTATGTGAACCATGACTCTGTGTTGAAGACCGTACTTTGACCTATATGGTTTTTATTTTAAAAATTGTGACTTAGAAGGCAAACTGTCCCATTGGCACTCATACCACATCTCCTTATATCTAGAGAAATGTAAACTAACTTCACATTTGAAGTTAATGTTTAGCTAAAATGCCACCGCACATTCATTCCAAATAAAAAAAATCTGTCTCAAAATGAACAAACTTTAAGTAATCAGCAATATCAGTCTTGACAACATTAAACATATTTTGACTATACATTGACACAAAATGTACCAAATAAACCACACTATAAAAATAAAAGACCACAGGAACACTTACACACCTACATTTTCAAAACTTGTCTCCTAAAGACAGTCGTATCTAATTCAACCGAGCACTGACTCAAATGTCTGCTTCATTTCTGATTAGTTTCCCAAAATAATGTATTTCAGTTAAAAACAGAAAAATCGCTGTAAAATTCAACATCAACCTCGCGGGACCAACATTTAGCATTAGTAATTCTGATTGAAATTCGGAGATGTAAACCACAGCTTGTTCTAGTTGTAAACAGAGACGATGGATGCCAAATGTTAAAGCACTATTGGTATTAAAATAGCTAAGTAATACTACCCCCCCCCCCAAAAAAAAACAAACCAACCAGTGAACAAATTATTTAATTTATTTTATCTAGTTAAGAAAGGGAGCATTCAATGACTTCCAAAATGGGCTGTATTTAGAAGGAAAATGGCATATTAATCAACCTTATACAGAGAGACTGGGAACAGAACAGCTTTCCTAGGTGTTGTTTTTATCTTTACATATTTTCTAGGTTGTCAACGAGGGTATCACCAAATCCGTAGCCATTGCATGAAAGTACGAAATCTTATGTTACAATATTTTTCATTTATTGATGAATAGCTCTCAGCTTTGGTGAAGCTATTCTGTCGTTGAGGGTTTTATAAGGCATATTGTAATTGCTTTCCGCTATGCTAAATCCTTTAATGGCAATAACCGAACCGTGTTGTTACGAGCAGGGTTATATATGCCTTGATCTATGCGTATCCGTATTGCTCAGATGTTATCTGTATATGTATATTAACTTTTTAAAGAAGTTTACAAATGTTTTGCAACGGTGCAAATACTAAACTTTGGAGTAAAAAAAATTTCTCTATCAATGAATTAAACAAACCAATATCCATTTGATTTAACAGATATAAAGAGAATATGTAGTTAACCTGAATGTGAATAACAAAATAGGGAAATATAAAGTTAAGGGTTTTAAGCAAGGGTAATAACAATAATTTTTTGCATAATAATCCTGCGCCACATCACAAAATTTTGCTGGTGCGGTGTTGTTCTCCTATCTTTTCGGGCTTAGGTAATAAATGTGTAAACACGGGTTCACACATACACATATGTGTATTATATTTAAAGCATAAAAACAAAACTTTGATTAAACAAATTGAAAAATCCTCAACACAAAAAAAAAAACATTTTCATTTTTGAGAAAAAAAAATAATGATGAAAATTCAACATTTTTCATTTTTCAATATTTCAAAGCAAATTGAAAAATGCCCCACATTGGAGCATTTTTCATTTTTCAATTTTTAAAGGCAAATTGAAAAATGCTCCATGTTGGAGCATTTTTCATTTTTTATTTATGGAGGCAAATTGAAAAATGCTCTACGTTGGAGCATTTTTCATTTTTCAATTTTTAAAGGCAAATTGAAAAATGCTCCACGTTTTAGCATTTTTCATTTTTCAATATCTTATGGCAAATTGAAAAATGCTTAAGGTTAGCAATTTCAATATTTTGTCCTTAAGAAGGAGATTGAAATTTGTTTCTTTTCTAAAACAATCAAATTCAAATGTTTTAATTTATTCAAACTGTTGATAAGATGAAATCTTTTTAAGACAAACTTATCATTACTTTTAATATTATCCTCGTGAAATCAAATAATATAATGTCATGAAAATTACAAATTTCAATTCTCATAACGAAAATGATTTTTCAGAAGTGACTTCAACAGATGTTTGTTACATTTATCAAACTAATTAATTTTAAAATTTGTAGGGTATTTTCAAAATCTATTTGTTCAGCTTAAAATGAAAAATGTTTGGCGTAAATATACACGGTCTAGAAGGGTCTAAATACAGCACAAACAATATTTTCCAAAAGACCAAAAAAAGTGAAAAAGTATATTTAAACAAAACGCATTTGACTAACAGGTTGAACAACTGATGTTCTTTAACCCTGGCGATTGGCATTGGCGAATACTAAATAACATTGATCACAAGATGTAACAAAATGGATCTCAATTTAAATTTAATACGAAACAGAAAAATATAAACTTGTGGCCAAAGTATTATGCCACAAACATAAGGTGTCAATATCTTTTTTGTACACCAGATCCGGATTTCGAGATATACTCGATAGAAAGTTACTCAACATATCTTTGGTTTAACAGTGTTTTAGTCAATAAAATACTCTCGTTTGCAACCCAACCCCCTAAAAAATAGAAAACAAGCGAATAAGATATATCCCGTCTCCTGATCTGTAACTATGAATTACCAATATTTATATTTTGCACAACTTAGATATATGATTTTCAAGGAAAATATATACCTAATTGAATTTAGATGCCTTTCTATGTTTCTGAATTGATAATAATAATTTTGAAAACCGCTAAACTGGTTTGATAATTCTTCCAATGGCTAATGGGATGGATTTTTTTCTATCTGTTTGCTTTTGCTATATTGTTTTTTTTTCCTCAGATACAAAGTTTTGGTTTTAAACATTCTCTCTTCCAAAAGTTTTGTTCTTCATCTTCATATTTGATATAAGTTTTGTGAGTTAGTATTATATAGTTTATCTTTTATTTACTTTTGTTCTGTTCTATAACAAATGCATTTTGTTTATTACGACACAAATGCCAATCTTACTCACCATCGCACTTCCATGAATAGACAATTACATACCAGTAATTATTGGAATCAATGTTTGTAATCTTTGTTGTCTTTGGTTTTGAGTTTGCTGCTTAAGGTATTCTGCACTTCAAAGAAATCAAAGGTGTTAATTATCAATTTTTCAAGAAAGCTACTCAAAAACGATAAATGTTTGAACAATATTAATGCATAGCCTCATTGCGTACTATGTGAAATTCTGCAATATCAAGCATTCATAGCTATTTTGTCTTAAGGAACTATCTTTTATGTTCTTTCAAACCGGGTCCGAATGAGTGGTTCTATGCCTTTAACAGCAGTAAACTTTTTATAATGACATGTGCTTTACCTTATTACCTACTATGATCTATTTGAGCAAAGAAAAACCCACAAAGCTTTTGTCCAAACACTATTTCATTGAATTCAAGCTCAAAATAGACTGATAGTAACAGATGCTATATACAAAGCAAATTGCATATGCATGATAAATTTAACCAATATGAGACTCCTTCCATTAACAAATCTTATTTGTTAATATTTATTCAAATAAAATGTTCTTACCTATATGTCTTATTCTTATCTGATATTGTTCATTGAATATAAATTCAGGTATATTGATGTATTAAATACTAGTATGAAGCGTGTTACATCCCTTGCATGTTGACTTACAATGTAATAATATCAACTGTTTCTATGAGAAGTGAATTGTTTCTTTAAGTCAATGCATAATGTGCCTTTCAGCGTCTCATGTAAGCAAAAATTGTTGCTGTGCCTAAAAGAAGTGCCCTAGCCACGTGCCAGTAATAAATTCAAAAAACAAAAATGGTTGGTGATTTTAATAAATAATGGTAATCTCGAACCAACTGTGATAACTAGGTATTTATAAAAGACAACTTACCTTCATTTTCATAATTTGATCAGGTGCACAAGATGCAATCATTCATATATGAATCTGACAACTTCTCAAAAAGTATACACATTGGGTTAAGATGCCCAATTTATTTCATTTAGGCGGTAATGGTAGCCTTGTCCTACATATGAAGGATATTCCTATGATTGTTGAACTAGACATTATCTAGAATGATGGACATTTCTATGATTGTTGAACTTGAGAATATATAGAATGATGGATATTATGATTGTTGAACTAGAGACTCTGTAGAATGATGAATATCCCTATGATTATCGAACTAGATACTATATAGAATGATGGATATCCCGATTATTGTAGAACTACAGAATCTATAGAATGTTTCATACATTGTATTACTATAGTTATATTACAAAAAAATCTAGAGTGTTTGATAACGTTATTATAATAATCCTTGGGAATACCTGGAATGTGAAAATCAAAACATTATATGAAGTATATTCAAATAACCTAAATGATTCGGGTCAATGTCGAATATTAAAAATTTAAGCGACATAGTTTAATTAAAAAAATCAGTGGAAATCGGCAATATTTTTACAACACACGTTTTTGTTATTCACGAATAAGGTATTGTCTGAAATTAAGAAAAAAAGTTGATAGAATGAGGTGTTGCAGAGCGAAAGATGACGGTCCATTTACTCCTTCTCTTAATATACTTATTAGAGTTCTAAAACAAAGATGAATCGGTGTATGAAGGAACCAAGTTTTGCCTGCCATATCATATACCCATTTTAACATAAAAATGTTAAACCTCTTTTACCTTCAAATTATATACTATCAATAATATATAATACCTAATACACAATCAACATACTTCAAATGTGATAATTATACAATATGGTTATTTTCGAATGAAATGCAGTTTTCAAAATCGTTCAATATCGTGTTTTGTTCTCAAATATAAAAAAAATGATACGAAAAAAATGCAGGTTCACAATAAAATACTTTTGATTACAAACTTCACAAAAGATTAGTGTATGCGAAAACATCAGTGAATTCAGAAGTCGTTAAAAGTTAGAAATATCTATAAGCAACTGTAACTTCTGTATAATCTGGTTTTGTTTTGTAATTAACGTTCGTTCTAGTCAGATTCAACATGAAGGCCAAAGTTGTTCAACATATTTTCGTCTTGATTCTCTATAATTTACACTTCAAATTTGATGTAACATGTGTAACCTATTCAAAGACAGGCATTTTAGATGTATAAGATGTAAATGATAACTGTGAAAATCATGTTTACGGAAAATTTAAAGTAAAATATCGTTTAAACCAAAAAGAACACTAGATATAATCACCGCCATTGGGGTCTTACTGTCACGATACAAAAGATGTTTTTTTGTAGATTGTATTTTTTTATTTCAATTGAATAGTTTCCTTGTTAGCAGATTGTATTGTTTTCTTTCAATGACACAACACAAGTTGAGTATTGTGTGTCGGTGTAAATAGAAATACATAGTTTCTTAAGAACAATACGTTTAAAATTCAAAAAACAAAAATATTTGACCAAAAGATAAAATACTTCAAAAATGTACCTTTTTGTTTGTTTGTTTAAGCACATTAAGTCTAACACTGATAACACAGTTGCTGACAAATCATTCATCGGTTACAGCATGATATATACCCGATAGAAAGTTACAGAGCATATTTTTTATTTAACTGTGTTTCCGTTAATAAAATACTCTCGTTTGCAACCCCCTCCCCCTTAAAAAATAAAATGAAAAACAAACGAATCAGATATATCCCATCTCCTGATCTGTAACTATAAACTATCAATATTTATATTTTGCACAACTTAGATATATGATTTTCAAAGAAAATATATACCAAATTGAATTTGATGTCTTTCTATGTTTCTGAATTGATAACATTTATTTGGAAAACAGCCACATTGATTTTATTACCCTACCAATGGATAGTGTAGTCACTATGTTGACTATTTTGGGACGGTTTTTTTTTTTCAATGTGTTTGCTTTTGATCATGTTGATATATGTTTTGTTTTCCGTCAAATTTAAGTTTTGGTTTTAAACATTCTTTTTCCAAAAGATTTGTTCTTCATATTCATATTTGTTTTATGTTTTGTGTGTTAGTATGATTTAGTTTATCTTTTATTTACTTTGGTTTTGTTCTATGACGAATTTAGTTTTATTTGTTACGACAAAAATGTTAATCTTACTTGCCATCGCACTTATGATTAGACACGCTGTTGAACATACTTAATGAAATCATTGTGTTTAATCTTTCTTATCTTTGGTGTTTTGTTTTGCTGATTAAGGTACTCTGCACTTCAAACGAATCATAAGTATCAATCATTAATTAATCAAGATAGATACTCAAAAATGATTAATGCTAGAACTTCTCCTTGAATAAAACCACAAATGCATAGGCTCATTGCGGACTATGTGAAATTCTGCAATGTCAAGCATTCACAGCTATTATGTCTTATTTGAACTCATTTCTCGTGAAAAATATACCTTACCCTGAATTTTGCTGAAAAATTCAACGTATCTTTAATTGCATATTAGAGCCCAATGGTCCTTAAGCTTTAATTTCATACCAAAATTACCCAATTTTTTTACTTATTGACAACGTTATAGCTATGCGTAGGAACTATAGTTTATTAATATGTACTACTTCTTTTTTGTCTATCCTTTCAGTCCAATTTAGTGGTTCTATACCCGTGATACCAATAACAGCAATACACTTGCTATATTGACTTCCGCTTTACCTAATTTCCTACTATGATCTATTTCTAGCAAAGAAACCCCATAAAGTTTTTGTCCGAACAATATTTCACTGAATTCAAGCTCAAAATAGGCTGGTATTAACAGATGCGATATACAAAGAAAACTGCATATTGATGATACAAGTAACCAATATGAGACTCTTTCCATTATAACCAGTTCTTTTTCGTTAATAATTATTCAAATAACAATGTTCTTACTATATATAAAAAAGAAGATGCGGTATGATTGCCAAAAAAGAACTTTCCACAAGAGACCAAATGACACAGATATTAACAACTATATGTCACCGTACGGCCTTCAACAATGAGCAAAGCCCATACCGCATAGTCAGCTATAAAAGTTCCAGAATGACAAATGTAAAACAATTCGAACGAGAAAACTAACGGCCAAATTAATGTACAAAAAATTGAACGAAAATCAAATATGTTACACAGCAACCAACGACAACCACTGAAGGCTCCTGACTGGGGAAAGGCACATCCATAATGTGGTGGCGTTAAACTAGTTTAAAGGCTCCAACCATCCCCTAACCTGGGACAGTGGTGTAACAGTACACCATAAGAACAAACTACAAAAATCAGTTAAAAAGAGCTTAACTCATCAGATGGATACAAATAGAAATACATCTAACAAAAACACAGAATGGACGTGGATGGGTACTTATACATTCCCACAACAAAACGATACCAATTACAGATCTGAGAGTACTCGCAGTTAATGACAGATAGTTCGAAGCAAATAACAACTAATTAAAAAAGTCATGCATCTAAGACTAAAATATAAATCAGAACACATCCAACATCCGATCGATTTAACGTAAAGACGTCATAAACAGCCAGAGAAAACATGACCTTGTGCAATGCAAAGATGCAGGTATCGACAGATTGTAGAGCCATACATGTGCATATGTATACAAAAAATTACATTTAGTATGATTTTAATTTACTGATAACCAAATCAATATTAATATTAATAAAAACAATATTCAAAGATGTTATTACAGTGTTAAATTGGTAACCGTTTAATATATTGATTAGTGTACCCTATTCGTTTCTAAATGAGGGGGATAAGAGGGTATCCAATAACAGCAAGAGAGCAAATTGCTTTGCCTTAAACAGATAACAAGGAATTGAAAAAGGATAAACACAGATAACAGTAAATGAAATATCAAAATCAGTCTGGTTCAGGACCAATCCATTTATATCTTATTATAATCCTACGTAACAAATTCAATTTCTATTTACATCTATGTAGAGTTATCTAGAATTGGTTTACTCACTGAATGACAATAAGTTAACGTTTGTTATCCAAAGCTAGCAGACTCCAGTGGCGGATCCAGAAATTTTCATAAGGGAGGGCACTGACTGCCTAAGAGGGGGCCCGCTCCAGTCATGCTTCAGTGATTCCATATATAATCAACCAAATCTTCCCCCAAAAAAGGGGGGCTGGGCACCCTGCCACCCCACCCCCTAAATCAGCATCTGGACTCAACCCTTGTATCACTATCTTGTGTAGATAATCTACTTTTGAGTGAAGAAGGTCTACAGAACAGTATAAATAAATTTAGTGGTTTCTGTGAAAATTGCCAACTTACTCTAAATATGAATTTAAAAAAAAGTGTAGTTTCATTTCTTAACTACAATGAAAATAACGATAAAAAATGTATTAGAACATAAAATATTCTTATAAAGAGCAATGGTTACCTTTATTTTCGAGGACCCAGCAAGACAGGTCATGATTTTGGTTAAAGCCAAGGTAGCACCATTGGGAAATCTCCCAATAAAAACTTCTAGTAATCTTTTTGATAAAGAAGATCAACAAGTTTTAACTGATAACTCGGAGATATCCTATATGGTTTTTTTTTCTTTTAGAATGGTTATTTCTTCGCTATATTATGATTGTTTTTGTTTTTTTGTTACAAAGTAATTATGTTTATATGACAATAAAGATATTATATGATATAATGGCCATATCTTTTCCTTTTTGTAATACTAAGAATTGTTAGAATTTGATATCTACGTATGGGGAAACAGGGAACATTATTCACATACATATAAAATGCTGAAAAAAAAAGTAATTCATAACAAAATATAACCATGATAACCATACATTCTAGGTAACTCTAAATACACGTTTATGGAGAAGTGAATTTATTACAACGGATTATAATAAAATATACCATGCATACTGGAATGGTGCTAGACACGCCTGATTTTATTACGTTTCTATATTGTGTATGTTACTGGAATCCTTCTCTAAATAAGGAACCACCGCATTACCAGTGGTTAGATCCAAATGTTCAACGATTTTCAATTTCTACCGATGATTGGCTGTCAAAAATGCTAAAATCCCATTTTTCAATAATAGTTAACAGCAAATACATTCTCACAATAACAGATAACAAAAAAAAAATAATAGTCCTATAACAGCTAACAAGGAATAAGACAATAACAGCTAACAGCAAATATGTTTTCAGGATAACAGATAACAAAGAATTAAATTGCACCAAAACAACAAAACAGTTAAACCCCTTGCCCCTCCTAAATATCATGGCTCGGTAAACACATCTCCAATAAAATGAGGATGTGCTATCCCGTTTGAAATATGTTTTTACAGGTAAAATCGAACTTCCAAACCAAATCTTTATATCTATGGAAGAATTTAGTAAAGATTTAAGGTAATTTGTGGTAACTAAATCCCTGACAATACTTTACCAGTAATAGATAGATTAAGTTCATTGCAATCTACACTTCACAACAGACACGGGCATATCGAACGAATTGTGATAAACAAACACCGTAAGATGGTGCCTAAGGAACATCACCGTCCAAAATAAAGGAAAATTTACAATAAGGAACGAAAAATCGTCCCTTTTGCCATAAATTTTAGTGTAGAGTTTCCCGTTTAAAACTGAAATATCTAAATCTAGGAAATTACAGTTATTACCGTTTATATTTGATTTAATTAAAGTTCTTTTGGGTCAATTTCGGCATGTATATTTATAAAATTCTTCACTATTTAACGAAAAAATATAAACTGCATATAGATGATAAAAGTAATCAATCTGAGACTCTTTACATTATTACAAGTTCTTATTTGTTCATATATACTCAAATAACAATGTTCTTACGTATATGTCTCATTCTTATCAGATATTGTTCATTGATTATAAATATAGTAGTCCGAACATAAAATATAATTTAGAATTTTGCCCCCTCCGTTTTCTTCATGATGAAAGAAGGGGTGTTTTTGACAAAAAACATTCTTATATGAATAACATTGATCAACAAGAACAATTTATTTATCTCCTAATTAGACAGTTTGCTAAACCGGTTGAAAACTGCGTTTGATGTGAGATTTAGGAATTCTGATATAAGTAGATACCAATTCCCTAAGTATCAAATGATCAATAAGAGTTCCAATTAAACATAAAATCTAACAAGATAATTTTACCTGAAGATATATTATTACTATGTAGGAGTCATAAATTACATGTTTCATGGATTTCAATTTAAGATAATGCACATATTTAAAATTCAGGTCATGTCATAAATGTATGCTTTTCAAAAGACAAACAATCGCTGAAATACGCTATTGCAGCAATTTGAAACCAACATTTTTTTTTTCCAACAAAAATATTTAATATGCCTTTAATTGCATACTAGAAAGCAATGGTTCCCGGAGGTTTAGTAGTTCTACAGTAATCCCAGGTTCTTTAGCTTTCATTTGATACTTAAATTACCCAAATATTTTACTTATTGACAAAGTTCAGCTATGCGTACATGTAGGAACTAATCTGATTTTAAATACATACTAGCTGATCAGAAGATAAAATATTACAAAAATTTACCTTTAGATTTGTTTGTTTGCACACATTAAAACCATTAGAGCACTGTTGCTGGCAAAGCATTTATTGTGATACTCTCCTAATCGGTTGCAGCATGATATATACCCAATAGAAAGTAACTCATGACATATTTGCTTTAACTGTGTTTAAGTCAATAACAGATTCTCGTTTGCACCCCCTTCAAATAAACGAAAAAAAAAAAGAAACAACAAGCAAATAAGATCTATCCCGTCTCTGTATCAATATTCATATTTTGACCAACTTGAACATATGATTTTCAAGAGCGAAGAAAAGGCTTAATTCAGAAGTCATTAAAAAATAAATTATAATTTCCGTATTGAAGCGTATTTACCTGACGATGATATCGAGATATTGGTATTTAGTTGATCTTAACAGGAAATTGTGATAATATTAAAAAACAAAAACAGACGAAAACAATAAACAATGTCAAAATGTGCAGGCTTCAATTAAATATGTATTTGGGTAAGTTGGTTCAAGCATACGATCTATATTGCGTCTTATACTATAAGGAGTAAATAATCTTTAACTACTATAATATATTTATGTGTAAACACGGTAATTATGAGCTATGAAAATCAAGTAGCTCGAGCATTTTTCTGAGTAAGTTTTTAAAAATTTCAACCAAATATTCTTTACTGTGGGTTAGCTTTCATTAGTCGTGACTATCCTATAGATTAACAACTTTTGGTTGTATTGATGATTTAGAATCTTCATTGAAGGTGGAGCCCGAATGCGGTGTTGAATAATTCTATGGATGTGTCATTTGTATGCAAGAGTGACATTCCTTTGTACTATGTTCCCATTCGAAAATGTCAATTGAAGCTTTGCGAGTATTGTTTCCCTTGAACAGGTTCATACTTTTATATTTACGTATAGTAATTTGATTTAATTTTAGATAATTACAAAATTTATAAATTCAATAGATTTCAGTTTTTGTTATTGGTTTATTAAAGACATTGATGTATACATATAATTTTATTAATTTGTTTTGAAACGTAAAAAAATATTATATACCAAATATATAAAGAACCTTTCATAAGTTTTTAACTATTATTCAGTTACAAATAAGAAATTAATTCTATCGACCGTGCAAGGACTGTGTAGCCAGTTAATGTCGTTAAAAACTCCCATCGTCAATAAGAAAATAATACAACGACCATTACGGTCGCTATTAACCCAATCACTAACAAGATGCTTCTGTTTAGTGAGGCAATTTACTATAACAGTGCATTGGCCTCAGACATACACAGTTTCATTGTTAGCGGATTGTATTATTTTCTTTAAATGGAATAGTTTCCTTATAAGCAGATTGTATTACTTTCTATCAATGCAGTAGTTTCTCGTGAGGGGGTGGGGGCTACTTCAATACTTAATTGATAAGGGGTGCCGCTGGTGTTCTGTTACCCACCCTTTTCATATAATTAAGATTCTAGAAATGTATACCTTTTCATATATTGCATAGGTAAATGTTACCGTTTCCCATATTGTTTGGGTTTCGTGGTATACAATGATAGAGTGAAACACCAAAGTGTCAAAAGAGAGAACATTGGTTGATAAAAACACAGCCGAAAGCACAAAGAAAGATGACAGATGAAGAAGTTATGGGAACTGATTCTGATATTTCTGATAGTTTTCCCGACCTATTCACATATATTCAATCTTGAAAAGGTGACCTATTCCAGCGGCACGTCCTATCACCTTGTATATAGGGAGTGGCCCCCCGAGAGTAGTTTGTAGTATTTTCTGGAATAGTTTCCTTGTTAGCAGATTGAGTATCGTGTTACGGTGCAAATAGAAATAAATGGCCTCCAAAGAAAACATTATTTAACATTAAAAACAAGAAGTTAAAAATATTACACACATTTTCTTTAATTAGATATAAGAAAATGTGGTATGAGTGCCAATGAGACAACACTCCATCCAGGTCTCAATTTGTAAAAGTAAACAATTATAGGTCAAAGTTTAATGTATGTTTGTTTAAATAAATAAAGACTGATACAAAAAGCACTGTTGCTGACAAATCTTTAATTTAGGGTTTCTCAGTATTACACACACTATTTATCAACATCACAATATACCTCTTCTATGGATAACAGCACGATATAGACAATTAAAGAATTAGATATAAAAAAAAACCAAGAACATAAAATATATCCTGTCTCCTGATCTGTTTCTAAAAATCACAAATTTGTATATTTTTGCGCAAGTTAAATATTGGATTTTCAATGAAAGTATATTAACGAGGAGGCAACTGAATTTACAAGCCATTCCATGTTTCCGAATTGATAATAAACAAATTGACAATTGCCACGCTTATTTGATTATCTGACCCATAGCTAATATCTGAATTTACATCGATTTTGACTGTTTTTGGTTGGGTCTTGTAGTTTTCTAGATGGCTTTCGATATTTATTTTTTTCAAATAAAAGTTTCAGCTTTAAACGTTCTCTTTTTTTATAAGACCTAAACAACTTTTCAATACATACTTAATAATTTTTGAGAAACAATGAATCGGAAAGTAAATACATTAACAGGGGGGATATTGAATAGGAGACAGCAATATAATGCTTAATGATTATCTTCGTCTATTAGTTTTTGTAAGGTTTTATAATGAGTAAACATCTCTAAACTTTCAATGACTAATCGTTGTGCAGCTCAGTGACGTATATTGTGTTCACAGAGGTTTATCTAAGATACGTTCAACGTTATCCCGTAAATCCAAATGGAAAATGCCTCATTTTACATATAAAGATACCCTTATAAGTTCTCATTTAATGGCACATTATTTCCATTCATAACTGGAGATGCAATTGAAAAAGTTTCATTTCATGCACGCTGTTTCCAGTTACAACTGTATTTACCATGTTATAAGTTTTCATTTCATGCACGCTATTTCCAGTAATACATGTAGAAACAATTCAAAACATGCCTCTTTTCTTTGCACGTTATTTCTAGTTACACCTGTTGATACCATTGGCCAAGTTCTCATTGCATTGCCCGTTGTTTCCAGTTACACATATAGATAACATTCGAAAAGTTATCATTTCATTGCACGTTGTTTCAAGTTACAGCTGTTGATACCATCGGAAAAGTTCTCACTTCATTGCACATTATTTCCATTTATACTTGTAGATACCATTGGAAAAGTCCTCATATCAATAAACAATATCTCCACTTACACCTGTAGATACCATTGGGAAAGTTCTCATTCCATTGTACGCCATTTCCACATTAACCTGTGCCTCCAGTATACACCTGTAGATACCATTGTTTTTATTCCTTGCCTATAGTATAGACCTATATACATGTATATACCACAAGGTAGAGGAAGTATTGTATGGTGTACAAATTCTTTATTTTGTAAGGGTAGAAATTGCTCTTTTAATTCATGACTTCCATTTTTGTATAATTTCTTATCCATAATGTCACATAAAATGTAGTTTTAGCATCCCGAAAGGGTCCCTCTACATTGTATGTAAAAAAAAAGCATAAATTATGGTCAATTTGCAACTAGTTCTTAGACCCTCAAATATAGATGCCACACATGAAAATGATTATTTATTTGAACACTTAAATATCTAGTTGGTACTTGTGTGTGATATATTTTCCGAGTATCAATTATTGTAACACAAAAATTATTCTGTAACACTTCTATTTTTAGGCAAATAATATCCCTTAGCGCACAGCATCCTTTATTTAAGAATATTTTTTGTAATTGCTGTCCTATTTTTTTTTGGTCTCTTTTACTAAAGTAATTCATCAATATGATTAAGGATATATATGTATTAGGTTTATAGATGATGTTAATTGAGCATTGTTTGTAATTTTTTATTGATATTTCAGGGATATTACAGCTTTAGTCTGAAGCAACTGCTAATGTATCTTCCTCTTACAATTTAGCCAAACCATAGTGAGTATTTTTGTTATTTGTTTCTTGAGAAATATGCATTTGTTTTAGCTCAACTGCATCAAAAATTTATGTTAGAAACAGGAGATGGAATAAAATTTGCATCGATGATGTTGCAATCATTGGGCATTTGTGATTTGTCTTCATTGCTTTCCAACATTATTTTCTTTAAAATCTTCGAAAATCACTTGGGTGATATGGACCAAAGTGAGCCGCTATCAATATGGTTCAGTGGGCAAGGAACAATCTCCTCACACTTTCAAAAGGAGGAGGAACTATGTGTTTGCCCTACCATTGTTTGAATTTGTTTGGTTTTTTTTTTTAATTGACAATAAAAAATGAAAATAAATAAACAGTTGCGCCATGAGCGCATGGTACGCCCGATGTCTGGTACGGAAGTTTAATTCAATAATCATAAATAGTTTCTGCGAAAGTTTTAAGCAATAACCATATATTGTTTTTGAGATATGGCGGGTAATGTGAAACTACCCCCCCCCCCCCCTCCTTTTTTTTTTACAAAAAAACTAAATATCACTAAAATACAATTTTGAATCAAAACCAAAAAGTATACAGATCTTTAGATTAAATATAACAAAGAAGTATGTAAAGTTTTAAGCAATAATCAAAAATTATTTTTGAGATACGGTGCGACATGTAAAAAAACCCTCCCCCTTTTTTACAAAATACTCAATAACTCAAAAATAAAATTTTGAAACATCACTAAAAAGTATACAGATCTTAAGATTGATATAACAAAGAAGTGTGTAAAGTTTTAAGAATTAACCATAAATCATTTTTGAGATATGGCGCGACATGTAGAAAAAACCCTCCCCCTTTTTTACAAAATACTCAATAACTCAAAAATGACATTTTGAATCATCACCAAAAAGTATGCAGATCTTAAGATTAATATAACTAAGAAGTGTGTAAAATTTAAAGCAACAATCAAAAATCGTTTTTGAGATACAGTGCCACATGTGAAAAAAAAAACAACCCCTGTTTTAGTTCAAAGTGCCGTAACTCAAAAAGTTCTAATTTTATTTTCATCAAAAAGTATACAGATCATTTGACCATCAAAAGAAACAACTCTATTAAGTTTCATGAAATTTGGATAAGTCGTTCACAAGTCACGGTGCCACATGTTTACGACAGACAGACGGACAGACGGACAGACAGACGGACGGACAGACGGACGGACGGACAGACAGACATACGGACAGACATACATACAGACGGACAGACGGACGGACACCGGACATTTGTATACCATAATACGTCCCGTCAAAATTTTGACGGGCGTATAAAAAGGACATTGACGAACTTCTATACTATAACATTATGAAAAAAAAACCAACGCTTTTTGTCATTTTCAGAAGTTTGTTCTCTCACTTTAGAGTATTCCTACGCGACTGCGTAAAGGTTTTGCTTTATTCTAAAGGCCGTTTAGTAGTTTGATGTGCACTATTCACTGATCAGTTTAAGCATTTGTTTGTTTGTTTCCCTACAACATGTGAGCAAAGGAAGACAACTGCAAACATTTGTCAGAAATATTAAGTCACCTCGGGACATATTTTTGTTCTACAGTTCATATATATTTATCTGACACGAAGTTGCTTATTTTCACTGATCAATACGTGTACCAATATATTACATTGTTTACTAAAATATATGTCAAGGATGAACTGTTTCTGCAACAACGCTCATCAATTAATGATAATAAAGTAATAATGAAATTATTCTTTTTCCTTAAAGTATGACCAAGTCATTAGTGCTGTAAATAAAACATAAAGTAATGGTTTCCATCTAGTCTGGTAATTAGTTCTGTGAATTAAACATTAAATACTCGGTTCAATCTAGCATTTTCATTAGTTCTGTAAATAAAACATAAAAATACTGGGTTCCATCCATCCTAATCTTCACTATCGTAAATAAACTAGAAATACTTGAAAAAGTGCAACAAATGAAACAGATATAGTAGTACTGGTACATTTATCAAAGATAATTTTATTAATGGTAAAACATTCTCTTTAATACGATTGTGTAATGGTGTAGTATAAAGTGACGAGAGACTATAACTACCAAAAGAGGCAGACTGACATTTCAAAAAGTTATTTTGTTCTCGTTTGCAAGTAGCAGGGCCTTCATCTTTACTTTCTAATGTACAATGGCGTATTTTGCTATTTACTCATGAGATAATTTGGTTTTTACCCAAGACTGTTTTGTTTAACAGATCAGTGTATATATCTTAAGATCTGACTAACAGCAATGTTTACATATCTTGATGGTCCAGTTTGTGATAATCTTAAAATTTATATTTCTTCTTTACAGGCCATGGATGAAGAAGATAAGGAAGCTTTGAATAAGGTAAGATCAACTTAACATAGTTAAATAAGTTGAACCTACCAACATGGTGTGACTTTACTTTTGTATATAATATTGATTATACTTAAAAGTAAGTTTGAGTTACCTCATAATGCATACAAGTACTTCTGCTAAATCACTGTATACCGTGGTATGTCTTCAGTACCAGATAAGAAGAATAGAGAATGGAAACGGGGAGTGTACATGTCTGTATGAAAATACGACAGCTACCATGCAATGCAAGTAATTATCTATAGATCAACATACAGTCTTCAATAACAGATATGTGTATCTATTCAAAATATCAATGAGACAGCTGAGAAACAATTCAATTAACAATCTAAAGGGGCAGGTGTCTACACAATAAATCAAGTAGATAGCTACCCACAACAAAAGTAATCACCTAAAGGTCAATGTACATTTTTCAATAACATATAAGTATAAATGGGAACAAACAATTGTAGAACTGGCCGTCCAAATAGACATATGTTGGAATAATTGGGCATGCATAATTATGCAAGTTTTATTGATGATGAACACCATTAGCAAAGAAAAGTAAAAATTCCTATTACATGATTAATATAAGTTAAATAATTAAATGATTATGCAGCGAATTAATTTCAAGTGCAATGTTTTACAATTACTTTCATAATTATGCAATGATTTTTTTCAAGTGTACAGTTTTACAGGTTTCATTACTTTACGTGAATAAGTAAGCACAGTTTTACAATTGTTTGATGATTCAAGCTGCATTACTTTACATGTATATACATGTATGAACTGCTCACTTGTACACATGGCCTTACTTCAAATACAAATCTTTACAGTTATTTTCATAATATTCTGCAATGAATTAATTCACGTGCACAGTTTGTTTTACAATTATTTCCATAATTCTGCAATGCTATTTGTCTAATGCACATGAATGAACTGCTCACTTGTACACTGAATTTCCAGAGTAATTGTGCATGGTGTACAAATCGTATGAAAACAATGCATGCCCAGTACAACAAATAATTGTAAAACTTGGAATGTTGTTTGCTCTATGGTCGGGTGGTTGTCGCTTTGACATATTCACCATTTCCTTTCTCAATTTTATCAGTTCGACAAAATCATGTGACAAAACATACCTCTGATATATATAAGTTCTAAATGGATTAGATTTCATATTATTCGTAGAAAAAAAAGTTATCGATAAGCAATACTTGTTTTCATACCGGATAACTGTTTTAATTGTCTCAAAGCGCATCCGTTTAGAAGAAAACATTAACAAATAATGAAGAAACCTTAATAAATTCGTTGTTTTGTTCTGCTTATATTTATGTGACATTATTTTTAAGTCAGTAGATGATGACTTTGCTAATAGAGATGTGAAGTCTATGACAAATGCAAATTTTAACTTTATTCCGTTAGCAATTCCTTTCCAACGGCTGATATAAAAAGTAGTAGAGTTCGATAATCCCATGTAAATAATACATCAATAGCAAGGAAATTCCCATCAGAACAACACTTACTATATTTTAGAAAATCGTAGGATGTGTTTGATTTTCAGGTAGAATAACTTCCCATGAAACTTTTGCATTATTGGGAGACATTTCTCGTCATTTCTATATTCCTTAGGTAGTATTTCCTTACATTTTCGAATGGCTGATACTCCGAAAGTACATCGGCTGTTTTCTATTGCTCATTATATTTTCAAAATTTTTCTCATTGGACAAGCCATTTACAAACCTGTTACCTATCTAAACATATCAATAAACTATCATAGATCTACCACCAGCTCCAAATAAAAAACATCATATACAAACAATAAACAATAATGCATTTAAAGTGAGCAACATAATTTATATAAGGTAAACTAAACAAACAGAATTAGACTAATTATGCCTTTATGCCCCATTCCCACAAGACCACGATCGCACCACGCTCACCGCGATCTAAAATAAATTTAGATCATGGTGAGGTCGCAGTGTGAGCAGCATGAAAGTGTAAATTTTCGTTGCTTTCACGATGCTGCTACGTCCTCATTACGCTTCTACCACGATCCCGCTACGATTATACCACGTTCTCACCGCGCTTATTCTGTGACCTCACTACGCTTATCAAGATCTTTCTACGCTCTTCACGTTCTCACTACGACCATACCACGAGTTATCCGATTGTAACACGATCTTACTGCGATTATAGCACGTTCTTACCATGATTATACTACGTTCATACCACGATCTTACTACGTTCTCAGCAATAACGTCAGCATCGTGTTCCATATCAATACAGTTCCATTCCTTCTATTTCTGATTAATACGCATATTTCTCGGAAACAATACAGTCATGCCACCAGAATCGAGTAGAACACGTGGGCGTGGTGGCAGGGGTTGATGTAGAGGCAGAGGTAGCAAAGTAACGAATCCTGATCAAGCAGAGATGTCGGACCGACCAATCCAACCTAAATTACAGTCTATTGCTGGTCCATAAAGCTCAAATGACGATATTTTAGTGAACGATAGCAGAGATGACACAGATGTGTTAATAGATAAAGGAAGATGTGGTATGAGTGCCACTGAGACAACTCTCCATCCAAGTAACAATTTATAAAAGTAAACCATTAAAGGTCAATGTACGGCCTTCAACACGGAGCCTTGGCTCACACCGAACAGCACGCTATAAAGGGCCCAAAAACAGTACAAGTGTAAAAACCATTTAAAAAAAAGGAAAACCAACGAAGGGCCCACACAAATACTAGTGTAAAAACCATTTAAAAGGGAAAACCAACGGTCTAATCTATATAAAAACAAGAAGCATGGTTGAGCCGTTAGAGCAAATGGATAATTACAATTAGACAAACAAATTTACAGGGAGCTTTTTTATATATTTTATGTGAAAATGACAATAAGAATGGTGGTCGTAGTGTGAACGTAGTCGGGTCGTAAGAAGAGCGTGATGAGGACGACAAGGGCGTGCTAGAATCGTTCTATGGTCGTGAACAGCGTGGTATAGTCGTAGTGAAAGCGTGTTTGGGTCGCAGTGAGAACGTGATGGTCGTAGTGAGGTCATGATAACGTCGCTGTGCGATCGAAGCGCAGACTCTTCGAAGAGAATCACGCTTTCGCTACGCTCTCGCTACGATTGTACAGCGACCTTTGCGATCTTACTACGATCTTAGTGTGCTCTCACTACGCTTCTACTACGACCTGATTTCGCCACGACCGCACCACGATTGTTTTGAACATGTTCAAAGTTGGCCACGCTCTTCACGATCTTGAAGACCTCACCACGACCGTGATACAACCTTACTGCGATCCACACGATCGCACTACGATCATCAAAATTTGCATTTTTTTCACAGATCGTAGTGCGATCGTGGCCTAGTGGGACTGCGGTATAAAATAAACAACATACCTTTATACAACTTCACGAAAGTATTGGACAAATAACAGGAATAATGCTTAGAAAGGGGTAACATAACTTTTATTATTTAAACTTGACATAAGAATTTGACATATTACATGTATAATGCCTTATTAACATGGCTAATATAACTTATATAATTTAAACTCAACAAAAGTATGTTATGGATATTGAACAAGTAAATCGGTAAATGTGGTTAAATCTGCACGGCTCGGGTGACCCACTTATTTGCGCCAGAGTTAAAAGGTCATCCCGACCATGCATATTGAATAACATAAACTGATTTGATTCGGCACTAACTGTGTTAAAACATGACGTCATCGATTTATATGACCGTTTTGGATACATACGGACAAAATTCAATCGCGAAATTCAAAGATCTATTGTACGGTATAGAAAGAGACAAATTGAAATTTTTTTGGGGGGAATTGGGTTTATGGAAGATCTTTGAGTATTTCTTTTGGAGTATGGGCTATACTGGCTTAAAATGGCCTTACATGTATACAATAATGATATATTAAACAAAGCAGATGTTTAAACATTTATTATTAGAACTAGAATCAATGATTTCATAATATACGAAACGCTGTTTTTATCTCACAAATTGATGTTTAAAGACGTCACAATAATGAGGGTATATGACGGGAAATAAGAAACACTTCAGAAATTAAAAACCAATTGTTCAGAGAACAATTGAAGGTCTTTCCATCAAAACAATGTATTTTGATATGAAAAGTTGTGAAACTAAGTTTAAAATGTCATTTCAATCGTCAAATGATAGCTCCTAGTAAGCTGATTCCAAAAATATATTGTTTCCATACATTTTTTTTAAATAAGGGAGATAATTTGTTACTTCCGGTTTGAAAAATGTTACTTCCGATTATATTTGAATATTTACTTGACACCGATTCCAAAAATATCTGGTTCTATATACTTTTATATTAATAAAGTACAAAAAATAGCTACTTCCGGTTTACAAAAGGTTACTTCCGGTTGTTTTTTTCAAGGTTAAATGGTTTGATACCTTTTTCTAAAAGTTGTATATCTTTATCATGTATACATATAGAATAAAAGCAGAGGTCAAAATCTAGAACGTCAAATTAAGCTATGACCTTGAGATCAATTTCAAGGTCATAAACCAAGGACCTCAAATCAAAAGACCATAAGTCTTAATTATATTTAGTTAATGAGTTATATCACCAAACGCGTATTTTTAAATACAAGAGGGGAGAAAACTCCCTTTTACATTCAACGTACGCTTGCAATCAAAATTTACATCTTACGACATGTCGCAACTAACAATTTAGTAAAAATAATTTGTTGATATCTTATACAGTCTTTGGATATAAGTGAAAATAAGCCAAATTCAAATATTAGAATATGACCTTGACCTTTGACCTTGACCTAATTTTCATTTTTTGGGACCAAGGACCTCAAATCAAGAGATCCTAGGTCTCTATCACTTATGATTTATAAGATAGAAATTCATATCACTTATATCAGATGCATAAGGGGATATAACTCTCATATGGAGCAGTCATATCGCTTCGGTCAAAATAGGACAAATCATGCGAAGGATATAACGAGCAATTTTGTAAAATAAAATTGTCATAATCTTTTACGGTTGCGAAGGAGATGCGCTAACAAGGAAAACAGTGTTTGGGGAGATAACTCCTACAAAGAAAAGTTTTCGGTTACGCAGGGTAAATTTCAAAAGCGCATCAATTGTTCGATATCATATACCAAATATCTAAGCGACATATTGCGAAACAAATGTTTATCGCAAGAACAAAATTAGGCGGAAGAAAAAAAAAAAAAAAATAATCAGAAGAAAAACAATAGGTCTTTCCACAGAAAAGTGGAAAGACCTAATTAGGGTGTTTTTGTATTCATGTTGTTCACTTTACCTTGCATACACGCGCCAATTTGAAATTCAAATATTTTGAAAAAGTTCATTAATATCAAACTTCATCTACAATCTTTTTGTGGCAAGGTTGCTGCGGTAGTTTCTATACTATTAAATGAGAAGACCAAATTTTGTGTGTTGCTTCTCTTCCTTCCACAATACATTAATCATCATGCCTCTGTGGCCTATAGGTACCATGCATAGTCGTATTTGTCATCCTCGCTTATGATTATTCTGTTGATGTCATTTTGGGAGGAAAATGAAAAAAAAGGCGTCCGGATATTGTTTCCGTCATCGGACGGACTTTTAGGTGATAAACAAGACTTCCGTTTAGGACTGTTACATAGTAGTTAATGAAGACGTTATTTAGCATTGACATCTTCACGAAGAACTAAATAAATATATTGTCATATTTCACATTCATTTTTGAAATCTAATTCATCTAATGTTTTTTGGATTATTTTAAATTTTGATTCATTCAAATACAGTCATAATTTATTGCTATTGAACTGTTGTCGTCATCTGTCAATATCTAATTATTTCCGCAGTTTTCTCTCTTTTTCCATTCTCACGACTTTTTCACATAAGAACACAATATTAATTCTTTAGATACATTTCAAAGCCCTCCCACTTTACATGATGGATTCATAACAAAAACCTAAGTCTGCTGGTGAAAAATTCAAAACGTTATATTGACATTAGTTCATGTTAAGATACTTTTGACACCTTTCCTGAATTTCTCCAGTCACTAAAATCCTTTACAAAAATTCATCCTACAACAGTTTACATACATTCAACCACGCTTTAAATGCCCGAGATTTCGCGGGTGTGTTCTAGTATTTTATATTTGTTCACAGCAAAGCAGGACATTCGTATGACAAACATTAATTTAAACAGATATTTCGTAGTTGTATTTGGCCTTTTAAAGTTTTTTTTACTCGAGCATCCCTGATGAGTCTATTGTAAACATTCACACAAGAACCCCTGTTTGCTAAGTCTGCAACTGCGGAAACATTCAAACATGTACCCCTGTTTGCGTACTTTGCAAACTTCTGAATCATTCTAACAAATATTCCTGTTCGCCTACTTCGCCAGCTTCGGAAACATATAAACAAGTGCCCCTGTTCGTTATTTAATTTAAATATTAATAATAAACTCGCAGAAGACTCGTTTATTATTATATTGTAATTAAATAACTCTAGTTGATATCCAATTATCGCTCGTTACGAAACCTATAAATATCTATGAATGGGAATTTGGTATTGTTCACACATCGGGACTCGGGAATCAATCATTAATTTATTGAAATCCTTTAAAGAATGCTTTATTTTTTGGAAATTTTGGGATGACACCACCTACTACCGCCACTTTTCCAACTTAAGTATCAGTATAAAGTTCGAAGTTCGAAGTTCATACAAAAATGATTCGTTGTTAACTGCAAACCTGGGAAGAATAAATTACATTTCAGAAATGAATATATACATGTAGGTTCATAGTATTTACTTACACCTAATATACAAATTATCTAATGCTACAAATTCACCGATAATCCTGCGGAAGGAGGAATGAAAAAAGTAGGAATACATCAATAAAACACATAAATCAAGATATGATTTTGGTATGTGTTTGGTTGGGTTGCTGTCGAAGCTACGTTCATCCTATATTTCCTTTAAATGCACTATGCATATATATAACTTGGCCATTTGATTTTTTGAATGACAAGATGACAACTTGAATCCACTGGGTCGATGCCTCTGCTGGTGGACTATTAGTCCCCGAGGGTATCACCACCCGAGTAGCCAATACTTTGGTACTGACATGAAAATACAGATTTTTTGTGTTATTAAAATTTACTGTTACAAAATGATAGAAATTATTATAAATTAAGGAATGTATCTCCCTTATGCAAAGCTCTGATTCCTTTCACGGATTTGGCTATACTTTTTGGACCTTTTGGATTATAGCTCTTCATCTTTTATATAAGCTTTGGATTTCATATATTTTGACCACGAGCATCACTGAAGAGACATGTATTGTCGAAATGCGCATCTGGTGCAAAAAAATTGGTACCGTTAATTTTATTGAATCGGTACACATTATTGTCTATGTCTGTGTCTATTGTCTATGTTGGTGTTCCGTTCACTGGTAAATGCAAACGTAATTTATATAATGCATATGACTGAATTTCCAACTCAATACTATTAATAGATTTTAGCATACGATAACAAATTATTATATGTGGAATGCATAATTGAGGTCTGGAGCTGCCATGTCAGTAACTGCTATTAGTCCTTTGTTAATTAATGTATCATTGTCATTTTGCTTCATTTCTTTTGTTACCTGATCGGACTCGGACTTCTTTTGAACTGTGTTTTACTGTGCGTATTGCAATGTGTGTGTGTTTATTCAACATTGGCTAGAGGTAAAGGGGGAGGGTTGGGATATCACAAAACATGTTTTCCGCGGCATTTTTGCGTCTCTCTCAATTCAGGAGCCTCCTGCCTTTGTAAGTCTTTTGTACGTTTTTTTTTTCAATTTCAGTTTTTTTATATGTTTTGGAGTTTAATATGACGTTCATTTCACATAGATATTATACATTTTTGTTTACGGGCCAGCTGAAGCCCGACTCCGGATGCGGAATTTTCTCGCTGTGTTGAAGACCCATTGATAACTATTGGCTGTTTTCTGCTCTTTGGTCGGGTTGGTGTCTCTTAGAAACATTCCGCATTTCCATTTTCAATTTTATTCTGCAAGAAACTTGCCGTTTTCTTTCCGGCAACACTTTTGCATATTTAAGGACATTATTCAAGTAAAAGTTCCAAACTAATTATCAACATTCTCAACGTTGTATCAACTATGAGTTTTCAACGTTGAATCAACGTTGATATCTAAACGTTGATGCAACGTTGTATTTTCAACGTTGAAATGACCTTTCATTTTCAACCTAATTTCAACGTTGATTGAACGTTTCAGCATGACGTTGTTTCAACGTTGAAGCAACGTTGATGTGCCCGCTGGGTATACTTTCAAACAAATATTCATTATCACTGAACTAGTATATATTTGTTGAGGGGCCAGCTGAAGGACGCCTCCGGGTGCGGGAATTTCTCGCTACATTGAAGACCTGTTGGTGACCTTCTGCTGTTCTGTTATTTTTTTCTGTGGTCGGGTTGTTGTCTCTTTGGCACATTCCCCATTTCAATTTTCAATTTTATATTTAACATGTTTAATAAATCTACAGAATTTGTATAGTTCAACACATTGGATCCTTCCTAGTCTTAAACGTCAGTGTTTTATATAGAACATTAAACAGTGGGAGCTATTAGAGTCTAGTCACGAGTGATGAAATTTTTTGATAAAGACTGGTTATATGTATCACTGAAGTAAATAAAAATTAATAAAATCTTATCTAACCTTGTCATAATTGCTATACAATCAACCTAAAAATTACTTAACCAACTTTCACCTAGGGATTAACACTCACAATGCAAATATACACATAATAGACTGCATGTTGAGTTTTCATTATTGCTGTAAAGAAACAAAAATGGACCCCATCTAACCAGGTTAATACTACTATCTTAAAATTATGGAGCCCATCTATCTCGGTCATGATGTGTCAAATAAAAGTTTATAAAAATACTGGACTCTGTAAAGCCTGGTAATGAGAGGTGTAAATAACACATACAAATTCTAAACCTTATCTAGCTTGGTCATCAGTACTGTGAACAAAACATTAACAAACTGAACCCCTTCTATCCTGATACCTATATAGTAACATATAAAATAAACTGTATAAATTGTCTGGACCGAAATGCGCATCTGGTGCAGAAATATTTATACATATTTATTTTATTTGTTTCTATATAGGTAGTGTACACTAACATGATTACTGTCGTTTGTGTAGATCAATTTATTCGGAATTTGACTATGCTGGTGCATAAGTATTGATAACATTCTATGGAACGCCGACACTGTCTTATTATGACATTTCTCATTATAAGTTGTTCATTTGCCATTATATGATGTCATTTTACCCTTATATGGTGTGAACTTGTCCTCATATGATGTACACTTGTCATTATACGATGTGAAGTTGTCCTTATATGCTGTCCAAACACATTTATATGAGGTGCAAACATCTTTATATCATGTCCACAATTCATTATATGATGTTCTTTCTCCATTATGTTATGTGATTGAGTCCTTATATCATGTGATGCTTTCCTTATACGATGTAGAATCGGCATTATGTAATGTGCAATCACCTTTATATGATGTCAATTTGAAATTATCTGATGTGCAAATTATATTATATGATGTGCACATGATCTTATATGATGTGCAAATGGTCTTATATGATGTGCAAATTATCTTATATCATGGACAGATGTCTTTATATTATGTGCAAACTTCTTTATATTATATGCAAACTTCTTTATATTATGTGCAAACGTCTTTATATTATGTGCAAACTTCTTTATATTATGTGCAAACTTCTTTATATGATTTTAACTTATCCTTATGTTATCTGCTAATATCGTTATTTGATGTGATAAGGTCATTATATTATGACATTGTAACATCATATGTTGTGGTTCGGTTTACATCTTTATATGATGTCAAAACATCATTATGATGATATCGAAACATTATTATGATGATGTCGAAACATCTTTATGATGATGTGCATTCATCGTCCTGGTGGTCAATGAACATGATTACGATTAAAGCGATTACTCACTACGTCATAGCTGATTCCGACCTCCTTCTGCGGAGTAACAATTAATCAGGCTCAAATTTTTAGCTGTCGTTTGGAAAATGATTGAGATTTAAAAAAATATAAACCTTGGCATATTAGTACCTCGTTTTAAGATGTAAAAAATCACATCTGATATTGTTGGAAACATATCAAAATATATGAATTGCAACGTTTTGTTTTAATCGACTAGTCTAAAATAATAAACATACGGAGTCTGCAATAATGAACATACGGTTAAAATGATTAAATTTCAGAAATAATTCTTTTATTTCATGCTCTATGCTCATTTTAACAAGGGAGGGTATTATATTTGCCAATTTCTGTACACCATAAAAAAAATTTATAAGAAGTTAATACACGAATTTCTAGTATGTACATTTATGTTAATTTTGTCTTGCTGAATATTTTAGCTGTTCGAGTTTCTCTTTATATATTCTTAAGATAGTCTAAGACACAACAGAATGGGAAAAAATCGGACTTTGATAGGGTAATGGCTCATATAAGGGACCAGTCATTTGTAACCCCAAAAAGGGGGGGGGGATAGGAAGAAATGAAAGGGGCCTTTAATTTCATCATTTTTGTCGAGCCTGCAACTTTTGTTGCAGAAAGCTCGACATAGGGATAGTGATCCGGCGGCGGCTACGGCGCCGGCGGCGGCAGTGGCGTTAGCTAACTTCTTAAAAGGTTTATATTTTAGAAGGTGAAAGACCTGGATGCTTCATACTTTGTATATAGATGCCTCATATTACGAAGTTTCCGTCAGTCACATGTCCAATGTCCTTGACCTCATTTTCATAATTCAGTGACCACTTGAAAAAAAAGTTCAAAATTTTTGTAATGTTGAATTCTCTCTTATTATAAGTAATAGGATAACTATATTTGGTATGTGTGTACCTTGCAAGGTCCTCATGCCCGTCAGACAGTTTTCTCTTGACCTCGAACTCATTTCATGGATCAGTGAACAAGGTGAAGTTTTGGCGGTCAAGTCCATATCTCAGATACTATAAGTAATAGGGCTAGTATATTTGGTGTATGGAAGGACTGGAAGGTGTACATGTCCAACTGGCAGGTGTCATCTGAACTTGACCTCATTTTCATGGTTCACTGGTTATAGTTAAGTTTTGGTGTTTTGGTCTGTTTTTCTCATACTTTATGCAATAGGTCTACTATATTTGTTGTATGGAATGGTTGTAAGGTGTACATGTCTAGCAGGCAGATGTCATCTGACCTTGACCTCATTTTTATGGTTCAGTGGTCAAAGTTAAGTTTTTAAGTTTTGGTCTTTTTATCTAATATTATATGCCAAAGGTCAACTATATTTGGTGTATGGAAATATATTATGGTCTATATGTCAGTCCCGCAGGTTTTATTTGACCATGAACTCAATTGCACGGTTCATTGCACAGTGTTAAGATTTTGTGTTTTGGTCTTTTTTTCTTAAACTATAAGTAATAGGTCAACTATATTTGTTGTATGGAAGCTTTGTTAGCTGTACATGTCTGCCTGGCATGGTTCATCTGACCTTGACCTACTTTTCATGGTTCATTGGTCTTTGTTTAGCTATCTTGGTTAATGTTAAGTTTATGTGACCGTTGTAATCAAGCTTTATACTTAGGACTATCAACATAAAATCAATGATTAGTAAAGAAGGCGAGACATTTCAGTGTGTGCACTCTTGTTAAATGGAAAGGTGCATTCAATTCAATATGCTTATAGATTTCCGTTATAATGTTATGGCGATGTCTTCAAAATCCGTTTCAACGATTTCACTAGCAGCACATTTATCATCTGAAGCTAATAACGAATGAAGAGGTGGTAAATATTAATGAGACCATAACCGGCAAATTCAAATTAGGTTCGTGAAGTCGCAAAAAACTTCAACACTTGAAGGTCTAGATCCACTACTGACGCAATATTTTAAGCTAATAATGCATTTAAAAACTTAATACGATTTTTTTGTTATTACGAACATAAGTATTGAAAATGTGTGTATGTGCGTCTGTGTGTAATTGTCCGGTGGTGGCATTTCTCCTGGGGGAAGGGGGTTTGAAATTTATAGGTCTTAAGAAAAGGGGGTATTTATTGACTGTTTTTCCTTCTTCAAGGTATAGACTTGAAAAAAATAAGAGAAATTCCACTGTTTCCTCACTCGTCCCCAACCCCAATGAATGAAAATTACCATAATTATTACTTATTTATTTATTCTAACATTCCGATGTATTGTTACAAAAGAGATTTCTACTTACGTAGTTTTCATTTTGACTGGTAACCGATTTATTTATACGGACATTAAAGAGTGCAAATTAACATTCCTTATCGCTTGTTATAAATTTATTTCTTCAATGAATACTCATAAAAATTTTATTTTTTTATAGATCCCAGATTAATAATATATAATTTGTATCACTACAATATAATAGTTATTACGGTGAGGTTGAATTCCCGAAAATTTATTCATCATCCACGCACAAACTTGTCTCAGTACATTAACATTACTTTCAGGTACAGATATGATTTTTTTCTGAGACAAGTGCTTCTGACCATTCACAACAATTTGCAGTCATCCGATGATCAGTACTTCACTTATTTAGTTATATCTGTTCTTGACTATACCAGTTTTCAAGAAAAGGTATCTCTATACATAAGTTACCAAGATTATAGCCAATAAAACAACAAAACTCTGAAGAGCCAAAATTGCCCAAAAAAGACCTTTACTATAGAGTATACTCAGACACATTGCACTATTATTTAAAATAAAAAAATTTAATAGTTTCCAGAATAAACGCAAAATATTGAAAGCCGCTGCCGTAAATTCAAAACAAAACTCTCTAGCTGTAAGAGAACAACAGGTCTCAGTAAACAATAAATAAATGAAGTGTTTATGTTCATTTAGACACCAATCTGACTAGATTACAGGTATTTTGTGTTCAAGCTTTGCTTACGCCGATCTGAAAACGCTCAATTCAAGACCATTGGGATTTTCTGGTTTTGTCGTATTGATTCACACCTTCAAAAATATGAAGGATGAAATATCATTAGCTAATGTAATATTAACCAGGACAGAAAGTAAAACGAAGTGTTGTCAGATCTTTGTAACCAAAGCTTAGACATATGATATGTACATCAGACTTTGGGTCAATTACATTTGAATGTACCAAAATGTAATTAATCAAATTACACATTACATTGCAAAAATTATCAATTACACTAATTACACATTACAAAGTTTTTGAAATGTAATTAATTAAATTACAATTGCATTACTAAAGTAATTAATTAAATTACACATTACATTTCATCATGATGTTTTGTAACAATATTATACATGTATTAAATAGTCTTTCGACAGGAGCTTATGTGGCAGCTATTGATTGATTAGAACATGGAAGTTCCATGATCATAAGATCATTATATCGATAGGAGAGGGACTTTGTTCCTATTAACTTGCCAATACATCAAGGGGCATTTTGACATTTCAGAAATGAAGTCATTTAAATTAAACATAATTAAATAAAGAATTTATAAATAAATTTAAAAAAAAATTGTTTACTTAAAAATATTTAAAAGTGTGCTTGTCAAAATATTTAATTTTTTTTTAGTACAAACAATGTATATAATGTCTAAATATTAGCAATATTTTGCTAATTAGATAAAATTCACGTAATAGTGGCATTGCCCAAGGACATTTAAATCTGATTAATTGTTCTGTTTTTTTTACAGCTGTTAATTTTTATTTTTGTAATCCTTTTGTGTATACTTATTTTACAAAATGATTGTATACAGTGATTTTAAATTCTAAATGAACTATCTAAGAAAGATTTTTCACAGTGACATTGTTTTTGTTTAACAATGTGATTAATTACTTATCAATCTATTTAATTGAAAGATCTATCTTAAAAACTGAACAACACTAATATATGATCCTCACATTTTTAAGACTATTAAAAAAAAATCTGTAGGTCAAATAAGTAATATAAAACTTCAGAATAAATTACAGACTTTTACATTAAAAAGGTATGTGATATGTGATATATTTAAAAAATGTAATACAAAAGTAATTGAGCATTACATGCTTTTTTCAATGTAATTAATTAAATTACCATTACATGTAATTAAAAAATGCTCAATTACACATTACATTCAATTACATGGAAAATTGTAATGCATTACACTTAATTACCATTACATTTTCAATAACCCCATCCCTGCTGTACATTATATATCAATCATTTGTTGACACAAACTGTAGTGTGGGTAGGAGCACGTGTATTTTCTTGATGGACTTTAATAAACAAATATGTTTTTTTTAATTTCATTATTGTTTTATTTTTCCCTGATTTTAAATGGAAACAAACTATTTCGCTTCCCATCTGAAAATATAAAATCTCTTTCAAGAAATTTTGAATCAAACATTTGCTAAAAATGTTGCCCCCCCCCCTCCCCACCAAAAAAAGAGATGCTTCCTGCGAAACCTTTTATACTGCGCGTTACTGCATGTGGTGGTGCTTTCTTGGTATGTTCGCATAGAGTTGGAGAGGTCGTTGGTTAGATCCCCGGCCGGGTCAAATCCAAAGACTTTCAAATCGATACGTGCTGCTTCCATGCTAAACACGCGAAATTAAGTAATAAGAGCAAAAGCTGGTCGGCTCGGAATCAGAATGTGTCCAGGTAAGGTGACATGTCTTCCTTCGGAAAGTTACCTTTTGAACTAACATGTTAAATATCCGACTCAGGGTGTCGGCTAGTAAACAAAGCAGGGTTAATATTCATATCACATTACAGCTATTTTCCTAATGCATGTAGTTGAAAGGTTTATTTGGCTTGATTGCTTTGTTTTTATAACTATTTGCTCGGGCATTTTAATTAAGTTTTACAATTTAAATCAACAGATAGGCTGAGTTTCAGCTTGTATGATGTAATGGAATGCTTGAGCAAACATGTATACAAACAAAGCAAGCAAGCCAACCAAACCTTTAAACTACATACATTAGGGAAATAGCTGTAGCATGTTCTTGTACGAATATGCATATCAATTTGCCGCTGCACATCAAGCATCAATCCATAACCATCTATATTGAAGTTGTGAAATATATGCACGAAAACATAATAAAAAGCTGAAAGCAAATGAAACACACCGTGTTAAAGTTCATTCCATATCTCCTTTAAACCATTTCGGATGAAAGAGATGGGCGCTCGCTGGTCGAGTGGTGTGAATAGACGAACGACTGTATCACTAGTCCGTCGACACTTAGGTGTGTGAGTTCGAATACCGCTTGTGGCAGGTAAGCTCGACCCCTATCTTAATTGACCAGAATTGTCCGTTTTCCAAATAAAGGTCGAGTGGTCTCTCTGGGAACTTCGGCTTCCTCCACCAATATAAACACATCGCCTCAGATAGCATGAAAGTGTTGAAAGTGGCGTTAAATATTAATCAATCAACAAATTAATCAATCAATCATCCATACCGGCATTATTATGGCCTCTAAATCTATATCTTTATTCTCATAAAGTCAATGTATGACATCAGTACAGAGATAACAATAATAACTTTACAATATATACAAAACAAGAGAGAGAGGTTTCAAAAGTCTTTAGTCAGGAGGACAAACGCACGTGTTTATAATTTTTTTTATAAATGAACAAAACTTCTTCAAGACTGGTTTTCGAGTACTCGACACAATATATTAAAAAAAATTAAGATATATTTCTTATTCTCTTTCCAGATCTACTGGTATAGTTTTGTTAAGTCCTGTAATATTTTACTCACTAAGATTTGTTTTTAGTTAATCAAAAGAAAAGAAAATAGCAAATGTGATAAGTGTTCTCCTTGTTGAACACCATTGTCACAAGCAAGCAAAGTATTCCGAATTGTAGTTACGAGAATATGCCAGCGAAATCGCGGAACAATTGGACAAGTGTTGAAACAAAGAGTGTGGACACAGTAATAAGGTGGGCACAGTAATATGGTGGACACAGTAATGATTTGGACACGGTTATTGCATTTAATTCTTTTTCTTTAAAGAGAGGAAAACGAGGAACATAATGCAAAAGACGGGCATCACCCCATTCATCTCTGTTGGGGGAAAAAATATCAAATACCCTAAATTGAAAAAGTGTGGCAAAGTGTGATTTTCAGTGCTTTTTTTATTTTTGTCCATTTAACTAAATAACCGTATCAACAACGTACAATCCTTTGACATTACCGAAAAGGATCAAAATGAGTACACAATGAAAAAAGTCCCTTCTAATCGGATGAAAAAATAAAATCCAAAACACTTCACCAGGAATCAACCTCTCTGTATATCAGAAACTTTTGACACCCCTCCAAATCTGTTGACATACTCAAGTTGCATGAATTTTATTAGCAATTTAAAAATCTCCAATAAAATAATTTGAAACAAAAACAATCTGTATATACAAATATGTGAACATTACCCAACCTGACCATTTCGCGGGCAATACGTGGACTAATCATGCGGTCTCCGAATTTGGATATTTTGGCTTTTTCTGTGAGAAAACAGATTGTTTCAAAGACAAATTAAGGAGGTACAAAACACTACATGTATACGCCATATTACAAATATTTCCGACTTTGTATGGTTTGGAGGAGTAACACTACATTGTACATCTTACCATTTGTATTATTCAATAACTTGTTATAAATGTATAACAAATCATCTCGCCATATTATGCATGAATAGATAATCTTATAGCTATTGTGAAATATTTTAAAAACTGACTGTGAGTTCAATGGTGCATTTTGCATTGAATAGAAATAAGAAGATGTGATATTATGAGAGCCAATCAGAAAACTCTCCATCCAATATGTAAGAGTAAACAATTGTAGCCTTTGCTTAACCCAAATAGCAAGCTGTAAAGTGCCTAAAAATTTGTTTTATCATATTTTCGCCACAGCCGCAAATTTCTCCAATTAGCTCCTGTATTAATTGATCTTAATCTCACTCCGAAACGTTGATTTTGTTAAATTGCATTGTCTTATTTTTCCTATTAATTGCACTCTCGCTAGCGATAGACACATATTTGAGCCGGGTTTATAGTTTACAGAAGCAGATCGAAATCAGTTATGACGTATACAGTAATCATTCTCATCGTAATTATGTTCATTGACCATAACGACGATGAAAGCACATCATATAATGACGTTTCGTCATCATAAATGAAGTAAACCAAACCACATCGTATACGATAACAAGCACATAATATAATGACACAACCACATCATATACAGATATTTGCACATAATATAATGGTAACTGCACATCATATAATGATATGTACACATCATATAAGTATATAAGCACATGATATAAGTATATTTGCACATGATGCAAGTATATTTGCACATCATATAAGGATCGTTGCACATAATATAAGTACATTTGCACATCATATAAGAATGTTTGCACATCATATGAAGGTGTTTGCACATCATATAAGTACATTTGCACATCATATAAGTATACTTGCACATCATATAATTATATAAGCACATCCTATGAGTATATATGTACATCATATAAGTATATATGCACATCATATATGTATGTTTGCACATCATATAAGGATATTTGCACATCACATGAAGGTGTTTGCACATCATATAATTACAAGTGCACATCTTATATAGGTAAATGAACATCATATAATGAAAATAGTCATAACAAGACAGTGTTGCGTTCAATAACACAAAGTGACCTTTTATTTTGTCATGGTTTTAATCCGTCATTCTCTACTATCAGAATTTCATTTCTCAGAAGAAAGACGTTTTTACACTATTATTTTACTAGAGTATTCGTATCAACTGATTTTATAGATTGTTCTGTGGTCGTGCTGTAACACCACTGTCTAACGTTAAAGGAGGTTTAGGCTCCAACAAATATGTTTAACCCCGCCTCATTCTGTTTGTCTTTGTCACTGACCAGGAGCCTGTTATTGAATGGCTTTCAGTTCGGGCCTTCTGTCAATTACTTTATGGAATAGACTTGCTCATTTTTAAAGAACATTTGGTGACCTATAGTTTGATATCAGGTATTTATGTTGGAATGTTGTTTCATACGCAAACATTCCACAACTTCTTAGTTTCATATCGAAATTGATATACCCAAACTTAACGTTTTTTGGCGGTATGGTAATAAAGGGAACTAAAGTTTGAACTGCTTATTTTCTGATTTGTCATTCTAGAGAAGCGGGATTGACACATTCAAATTTCACATAAGAGGCACTATAGTCAGCATACATTTTTTGCGTTGAAATGCAATATCAATGAATTTTATTTTTGTCTGTATTTTTGTTGGTTTGTTTAAATAAAGAAAAAATATTCGAATTATCAATATTTTTGTACCTCTAGGTATAAATGCTTTTGCCTTTTTTTGTATATTTTTTCATGGAATTGTCGATTTTTAATGCTTTTCAAAATGGTAACACAAATATTTAAAAAAAAATCGCATGCTTTGATGCATGTATATCTACTTATGACTGAATACATTTGTTCAAGTTATAGGAGCTTTGTGGTGTATGCTTCTGAGACAGCGACCTTACGACTCAAATTAACAAGATCTTTACCAATCGTTATCAGATTATTTAATCAATCAAACTCAAAGTTATGCCATAAACACCTGAAACTGCTAATAATAGAAATACAAATATAACTTTAATGTAGATGCTAGACTTAACTGCAAAAAACGTCCATATCCCACCAACGACATGAAATATGCACAACCCTAATGATTAACTAATATATATATATATATATATATAGTCATTCTTGGTCTTGTAATAGTATATAGGTGAAGACAAACCAAGAAAAAAGACATGAAAAAAGACATGAAAAAATTTTTGAGAAATAATCCAAATTTGCACATAAAGTTTGGAAATGCATAAAATAAAGAAATAAAAATGATAGATTTTGTTTATGATATGACGTCATAGTTGCCACACAATATACACTATATTCATGAAAACAAAGAAAATTGCTAACTTTATGCAGCTTTTCTTCCGTTCTGGAAAAAAGTCGTGTGCAGGCAAGAAACAACAAAATAAACAGAAGCTGTATTTTAACCATTGTCATATTCTAACCTAATAAGAAGTTGTTTATTAGTTTAGCACATACTTTTCCAATTTAATGTATTCTAAAATGTTAATGTGAAACAATAAAAAGCACTAACTGTTACAAGATATACACATTTTGTTCATTGTGTGTTGCCTAAATACATGTAGTAATTCCTAAAATGTGAAATTCGATTATTTTATTTTCTGAACATCTTTTTGCTAAGTGTGATGGACATAGTAAAGAATATGTGTGTTAACATTTTGAGTTTGCGTTAATATTTGGGCGAAATAACATAAAATGAACAAAAATCTTTATGTCCTTACTTCTTTTGATTTCTTATTCTTGTGATAAAAACAGATTTGTTAGTTCTTTCCTTGCAGAAAGTGTGTTCAGTGCATATACAATTTTAGGTCCATGTCAGAAAAATATAAACTTTTTGTATGAGTCTGAAAAACTAGGGAATGGCGATGTTCTATCGAGAGTTTATATTTTTATGACATTGACCTAATATTGTTTTATACTGCAACTTGAATTAAAATATCGATAGCTATTTTAATCAAAACACAAATTTCAAACTTATCTTCATCCCTTTATCTTTATGAACCACTGACTGTAGAAAAAGAGTTACATGATGAAATTGATATTGCAAAAAATATTGCTGTGTTACTATATCTAGGAATGAAATACAATTAGTTGCAGTATAAATAGGTATACTTTACATCTGAAGTCATGAACAACAGTGAGTTGAATTATTTGCATATACATAAAATGACCTTATCGTACAAACATATGTATTTTTTTATTGATGAATGCATTAGTTCCAAATGTACATAAGCTCAGTTGGTTTTAAGATTCCAGACTGGGATTTGGTTTTAATCCAAGAAATCAGTTGAAAACCAGATACATTAATGTCAATCTATCTGATTTAATGCATCTCAATATAAAACTATATTGCAATCATTGATTTAATATTCCTTTTTACAGGACATGGATAAGAAAGCTTTGAATGATGTAAGTACAACAAAACTTTATGCAATCAGTTTATTTTGTTGTCCTTTTTTTTACCATTGTTGACCAACCACTATAGTATAACCTAAATCTGTATTTGGTGTGTACTTGTACTCAAGTTCCAGTCAACTCAGAATGCATATACATCTCTCTATATGAATATACAATAACCGATTGCTATAAGTGCGGTATATATCAATGAAACAGCTTCCTAACAACACATGCAACCATCAGAAAATAAACATACAGTCTACTATAAATGATTGGTTTATATTCAATCGTCAATAGAACAACTACCAAACAACATAGGTAACCATTTATAGGTCTACATACAGTCTTCAATAACAGATCAGTGTTTTGATATATAAATGAGACTCCACAACTAACCCTTAAAATGTCAATGCAAACTCTTCAGTAACAGGTTATTGAATATAAGACAGCTTCCCATGAATACAAGCAACTATTCAAAGTTCATAAAGTTAAATATGCTAGACTGTAAATCGTTCTGGATTTATTTTGTATTAAAATACGTATGCATATGGTCATTAACTATCATATATTAAGTACAAGCTCAACATATGAACAATATTTTTAAAATCAGTGACAGACAGTTTATAATGGTAGGACTGGAGTAACAAAACCAAGGGGGCGATCAAATATCATACGGAAGAACGAGAAAATGAAAAAAAGGGGCTACAAAAAAAATGATAACGAAGGAGGAGGGAAAAAAGGTACAAACAAATATGAATAAAAGTAAGGGGACAATACAAACACAAAAAAGGAAAGGAGAATATCGAATAGTAATAAAACATTAGGATGGATAATGAAGTAACCATGGGGTAATACAAAATATAAGGAGGAAGTTAACCCAAATAATTCAGTCCCTTCCCGTAATCGATCTCTCCTACATAGGAGGGCCTGAATTCCTAACACGATAAAACCTCTTCAAGAATCCTGGATTTTGATAGGTGCCCTGTAGAAGAGGTGACCAATAAGCAATCAGCTCAATTTTATCGAGATAGTCAAATCCCGTGCTAATTCCAAATGGTTGATTGAAGATTTTCCGTTGTCTATGCATTCAGGCGTTAATGTAGTAATCGTAGATCAGCGGAATATAACGACTGAATTATTCGAGTGAGGAGGAAGTAAGAAAGAAACCAAGGAAGGCAATCCAACATAAGAAGGAAGGAGACATGAAACCAAATAGACAATTGAAACCATCTAGTGGCAAAAGAAAGAAAATGAGGGACGATTATTGTACGTAAAGGCGAGCGGAAAGAAACCAAGGATGAAAAATTCAACATTTCACTACTCGTTGGAGTAGATTATTACTGGTCTTTAGTACAAGATGACAATTTTTCGACGTGATGGACCAACAGCGGTTAAATCCAAAATAGGTTATTTGCTATGAGGACCACTGAACTCAGATACTATTACTTAACAATGGAACTATACGATGATGAATGTTTTATTGTTGAACAAACTCGAAGAATGCGATTTACCGAAATTATGGGAAATTGAGCCTATCGTATTAGAGACTGATTCTGATTAACGTACAAAAAATGTACCAACTTATGCTTCAATACCAAAACAATGGCATCACGTTTAAGGAAAATAAATATGTCGCTTAAATTCCAGGACCGAGAATGTTATAGCTAGGTCAACTACATATCTGTATATTTGACATTTAAACGATACGATAATCAAAGAACAGGACATGAAAAACTTCATAGAAAAGGTACCCTCTACATAAATCGATCGCGAAAATGTACGAACCCATTGCAAACCGCACCGTAAAGAAGGAATCAAACACGAACCCCAATTGAATTGTATATGACTGCAGTTGCCGTGAAAATCCAAATTTATGCAGCCTTAATGACTGCCTATTTTCAGCACCACCTGTTCTTAATAAATTAACATACATTCTTACACGATTTAGATTAGAAAAATATGGAATCGCAACAGACATTGAAAAGGCATTTTTACAAGTACGACTTCACAATGAAGACTGAGACTTCACGCGATTCTTTTGGTTGTCTGATTCAACTGACCAAGCAAGTGACTTGACAATGTACAGATTTGAAGTTGTACTTTTTGGAGAGACGTATTCAAGAACTTCGGAAAAAAAATAACATGCATGGGACGATGTAAAGAATGACATCTTACAGAAAACTACGAAAATTAAAATACAGAGATATGATTTTACAATGCATTATGAGGAAGCCATCAACTCTACTCTACATATTTTCTTTGGTAAGGACACAGTGTCAACACTCTTCATCGCAAATTACTGGTGCACCATTTAAATTAATAATTTTACCGGAATTGTAATAAATGGCTCAGTGATCGGAGCACGACTCTTAAAAGATGCAATCGAAAACTTTAATTATATTGAAAGAGCTGTACTTTGGAGCGATGGTCAAATAGTTCTACATTAGCCTACCTCGTCGTAACCGTTGAATAAGTTTGTAAACAATCGTGTTTGTTAAGTTAAAGATCTACTGAAACTCAGGAATGGAAATATGTACCTACAGAAATGAACCCAGATGACCTACAACATGTGGAATAACCGCATTGCAATTTGACAATTCGACATTATGAATGTATGGACCCCAGTGGATAACAAACGAGCGTAAATTTCCTACGTGAGAGAGTTTAGGGAAATGAGCACTAAGCTATCCAATATCACAGGAATATAGACACAGAATTGACGATAAGAGCCCTAGTGATCCTCAGCGATTATTACAAATCATTGATCTATGCAGGTATTCTGATCTACATATATTTAATTGTGACTGAATACGTCTTGAAATTATTTCAGAAAAATTAAACTGACAAGAAGTTCAAGACAATTTTAACAAAAGATGAAATTTTACTAGCCACCAATTTGTGGATCAAAGATACCATACACGACAGGTTCGTGAAAGAGCTTGAACATATTTCAATGATTCCGAAAATTAAATCACAACCCCAAGTACAACAGTTTATATTTTGATGTTACGATATAAAGGCAGAATACAAAATTTATATCTAGAAGAAAATGCAAAGGTTCCTACTTTATTACCCAAGAACTGCAATCTAACAGATTTTGTTACTATGAATGCTAATCTACATGTACAGATCATACTTGATACCGGCTATTCGACAGTGTTTAAACAGTGTCATACATAAATGCGTACACTGCCAAAAAATAATTGGTAAACCGTAAAACAGACTAGAACCTCTACCACTACGAAAAGGTCGAGTAAAAGACACCAGACCATTTTGCACAACTAGGATATAGTGTGCTGAATCTCTATACGTCACGGATACCGCAACATAACCGCGGTAGGAATACATATTATGCCTATTCATATGTGCATTTGTACGAGCTATATATTTGGAACTTGATTTTGATTTGTACATGATTTGTCATTAAACAATTTTATCTTAGCATTTAGACGTTTTATCAGTCGAAAATTAAAGGGACACCACAAACTATATTTTCCGATAACGCACCTTATTTGTAATCACATCAAATGAACTAGAAAGTCAGCTGAACTTGAACATCAACTGAAAATTCAATCTTAAAGGAACTCCGTGGTTTAGCGGATGAAAGGCTTAACGAAAATGACTTTACAGAAAGGTTTTGGTAAGGCACTTGTTAGCGAACAATCTTTGACACTAATACTCACGGAGATTGAAACTATAATAAACAAAAGTCCACTTACATACATGTATATCTTTAGACTTAAGAGATTCCGAACCTTTGACGCTATCTCATCTTTTACACGGAAGGATTATTTCGACGAAGGGGATTCACAACGACGTATATATTGAAAAAATTGACACGATCCCAGCAAACAAACTATTTGAGAGACTTTTTTTGGACCATTTTGTAAAACGTTGGTATAACGAATATCCTACGAATATCGTCGAGCCTCCAGAAAACAGAATGGACAAGTAAACATCTGTGATGTCGTTCGAATAGAAAATGTATCACCACGAAATTTCTGGAGAATGGGAACAATAGAAGACGTCATCAAAGGAGGGAGTAGGGGATAGACATATTCTTGCAGCAAAAGTACGGACTTCTAGAAGATTACTTACCACACGACCAATTGCGATTTCCATTCGAAAAATAGTAACTGTTAAATTATTTCTAACAGAAAGAAACCAAAAATACAAAAACACAAGGAGAAAAAAGGATAGAAAACAATGTTTGGGAGTAACAAATGGATGTCCACAAAAATACATAAAAAATAAGAATACAGGAAACAAATGGGACATTAAACAAACCAGAAGGAGGCAAGAGGAAAACACCAAGGTGCTATAAAAAAAAACGGAAGGAGAGAGAAAGACACACAATCTGAATATAGAAATGTTGAAGAGGAAAAAAGAATAAAAAACCAGGGTGGTCATACAAACGTGGGAAGCAAGGATAATGAAAAGGCAGTACAGACAGAGGAAAAACCCAACCAAACCAAGGGAACAATACAGAAGTAAGGAGGGAGGTTGAAGGAAACCAACGTCGAAAGATCAAAATAAGAAGTGAGGTGGGATGAAGCCAATGTGCAAATGCAAACACAAAGAGCGAGGAGAAAAGAAAACCAAGGGACAATACAATAATCATAAGTTGAAGACAAACAACACCTAAGCCAAAAGTAAATGAAGAATGGTAAACGACAGTTAACAAAAATCAACATGTTAATTTACATCTTTATGGGGAGATACATACATAAATAAACAATATAACAGAACATTGCAACAAGTAATCCATAGAATAACAATGGACAGCTCCTATAAACTTACGGCAATACACCAGGACACCACATACGGATCATAAACTTTGCATCATACAAATGTTACTAACATTCTTTTACAATAGACACATGTCCAAACACTATGCATACCTTTATGTAAAAGTGAAAATTCAAAAAATTAGATTACCAAGCTTACATATTTAGAAAACAAAATACATTACAAATAAGCTTTGCAAATAATTGTACTCATACATATCGTGGTATCTTATTGTTACTTTTTTGTTTGTTTTTCGTTGTTAATAATCGAAAACATAGTGTACTCAATATTTTTTTTAACATGCACTCTTTTAATATTAGCAAATTAAAGACATATACATTGATTAATTCAATGACCTTCAATTTCATTCAAACAAAACGATTTACTGTTTCTTTCATATTTTGAATATGGTGAACTAATTACCCCTCTTTCGAATGAAAAACCAGTATCAATTCAGTTAAAGATTATATCGCGTTTTATCATATACTTAGACTAAATAACATATGATTTTTACCGTATGATAATAGCATTAAGTTAAAGTATTTTCCATATTTTTCGAATTGGTGCTTAGCGGGCTGATATGAAAAGTTTATCACATGCTTCGATTGTTATCACATGCCTTTCCGTAACGTTATCACATGGCATTCCGGTGATACTCGGCAAATTCCGGAAAATACACCTCAATGCTACGTTTTCAGTGAAAAACATTACAAAGTAGTGTACAAAACAATTATTTGAATAGTGGAAAGTATATTGTGTAAAATGATTAAATTAAATTAAAAAAAAAAAAAAAAATTAAATAAATTTGAAATTTAAGTTTTTCTGAAACATAATTTAGCAAGTGACTTTAAAAAAGTTGACTTTTCCAAACAATGTTCATTATGTATATTGTTGAATTATTTTTTGTCGACTCGTCAATATTAAAATGTGGTTTTTTTTCTCTCTGTTAAGGCATATGATAGAAAGATTTCATATTGAGTGTATCAAATTTGGGGTCCGACGTCCGTGAACTTTTTTCTCTTTCAACTTCTTTTCGGGAACCACGTAGAAGGATCAATATATGAATCTGTTATTTTTCTCTACTGTTGAAGCATATGATAAAAAGATCATAACATGTCATTTTTCATATCGCATGTATTATCAGCCCTCGGTCAATATCAGCCCTCGAGCCATGCGGCTCTTGGGCTGATATTGAACCTAGGGCTGATAATACATGCGATATGAAAAATGCCATGTAATAATCTGATAATATCATACGGTGGTTTTGTAGGATTTTAGTATCGAATGTTTTGAAAAACTATTATTCAAAAATAAAAGAAAAGGTTGGTCGGCTTTGAATAAGAAAACAAAATGTTGATGCGATGACTCATGTGTTTCCGATGACTGTTTCCTTGTGATCTAACCAATACGTGTACAATACGATTAGTGTATCTGTTAAAATAAAAACAATGTTTGTGTTTCAACAAATTGACATAGATACTCTGACTTCTGGCAAGTGAGCCCTTGCAGCTTGATAAAGAAAAAGATGAAAATAAATAAAATTAAAAACTTACAAAATGTTTATAATGAAATAATTCAAATACTCGTTAGTAGATCTATAAAGTAAGATAGATAAGAGAGAGGCACATGATACCAAAGGTAGTTCAAACTGGTAATGTATTTAATTCAACTGCAGTAAGTTAACCCTATGTATTATTGTAAATATTCTGAATATAATTGTCCCATCTGTTCGTGCATTGATAAGGTTTAAATGACCAAAATGGTATTTATATATATCATGCAAACATACAATTAAATTTCTCAGGGCTTCATTTAATTATTGAACCATATTGAAGCATTGCGTACAAGTCAACTATGCTGTCTACAGTGTTTTTGTTTTTAGTGTAGTAATATCTGTAAATAAGTGAGAGTGCAAATACAACTGTTACAAATATAATGCGAAATGGATCATGAAGTACGTCATATCGTATTTTGCAAAAACACATACAACTAAAGAACCTATTTACCCATTCTTTTCACTTTGGTGTATGCAGGTTAACTCTTAATCCGTTAAATATGTTAAATATTATTGTTCATCTCAATTCCGATTTTTTTTTAAATTACTTTGACATCGTTGTAACAGATTTCACGAATGCACATGAATGTTCATGTATAAAACGTGTAAACAGTTGTCTGAAATAATATATCCTCAATTAAAAACATATATGAAAAATGTTCTAAAATTTCAAGTATACAAGCATTTTTTTTTATTTTAAAACCCCGTTTAGTAAGAATGCGAAACAAAATAATCTGTTGTTAACTGTGTATTAGTTTCAATATATTGCAATCCGTTTATGTTATTGGATCATTGTAAACGCCATAATCGCCAGCAATGAATATATAATGACGACGTTAACTTAGTTGTTGAACATGGTGGAAACTGCACATAGGGAATATAATATTTTTGAAATAATGCATAATATGTTGTAATAACGAACTACCGGAAACTATACCGAGGACAATAATACCGACGATTTCCGATTTTTGAGATAAAAAGAATAAAGCAAAAGACACATTTGCATGTCTTCACAATTTCATGTCCAAGAATATGATTAATGTTCATTTACGGCAAAAATCTGTATACTATATTATAATGATAAAAAGCATAACTCTAGTTTCAGTATATTGTTTCATCATGACGTTCTATTTTGATATTCCTGGGAAGGTTATTGTGGTTCACATATAATGCCTTCAAAGAGATAACAGAGGTTGACAAAATATGTAATTTAAACTTCACGGAATTATTGGATGTATAATACTTTAAAATGGATAATAGAATATGGTTCAAATTAGATTGTCTTCTTTAAACATTTGCAACAAGTGAGGTATTGGCACTTTTTTTTTACTTTCTAATGGGAATTTCGAGAAACTCGTCTCTTGTTTGTATAAATTAAATTCAAAATAATATTCATACGATATCAAATATATTGATTAATTATTGTTTTACGTATAGACACTATGGTCTGCTGCTTTTGGAGGTAATTTGGAAGAAGTAAAAAGATGTATAGCTGAAGGAGCTGACAAGGAATATAGAGATGAAGACTTTGTAAGATAATCAAAATTTAATAACTCAAACCCCATGCTGATGAATAATGAGTACCTTAATACTAAATGTTTGACTCATACCTCATTTCAGTGTATATGTCACCACTGAATATACATTTTCACATGGTTTCCCATTATCAAATGATTTCACATTGTCGTGTTCCACTAGAGAATAAAGAATTATCTACCATTTAGGTAAAATGTACACAAGATTACATAAATTATGCAATTGGAGTTGGAATGTATGTTGGCTAATGTTTATAATGTCTTCTAGTCTGCTTATCGCATGATTACATCCAAGTTAATGAATGTTGTCTGAATCAAAGAAAATAATTGGTGTTTGAATCAATTGAAGTCACTGCTGTTTAAATGAAGGATGATTATTGTTACTTGAATTCAGGATAATCTCTTTTTTGAAACAATGATAATTACTTTTATCTCTTATAGGTTGCATTACTGTAAATATTGACAATGCAATTTCCCATTGGAACTCCTTTTACGGCTAAAACTACCACATGAAAAAAATCTTATCCTAGAATTGAAAGTTCATATGCACCACAATTTTTTTCAAAGGTCAAAATATAGGGCTGTGTGGCATATTTTCAACGTATATATGCCCTAAACTTCTCAGAGTGTTAAACTAACACTAATTATCTTAAATACCCCTACCTCGAATGAAAGGTTACCACAGATTTCAATGTCAACAATATGCACATGTTTATTTACTGGTAACATTCCCAAGTTATGTCTCTGTGAGATGGAACACAGAGAGCATAACTGGGAACCAGTATGTAAACCAAATTAATTTTCTATTAATATTCAAAATCTCCCAAAAAGAGGCATGTTTTGATAACAGCTGTATTTACAAAGTGCAAACTTTTGTTGAATCAATGATAATTACTTTAATGTGATTCAATGACATTTACTGTTGTTTGAATAATTGATAACTGTTTCTTGTTTGAACAATGTTGATTACTGTTGTTAGGATTAATGATAATTACTGTTGATTGATCAAAAATATTTGCTTGTGTTTTGATCAATGATAATCACTGTTGTTGTAATCGAGACTAAGTACTGTTAAAGTTGTGCTGAAAACGAAAATCACTGTGTTGTAATCTAGAATAATTTCTGATGTGCTGATCATTGATAAATTTATATTGTTAGTATCTAGAATAAGTGATGTTGTGCTGATACATGATAATCACTGTGTTGTAATAAATAAAAGTACTGTTGTGCAGATCAATGATAATCACTGTGTTGTTATCAAGTAAAAGTCATTTTATATTAAACAACGATAATTACAGTGTTGTTATTAAGAATAAGTATTGTTGTGCTGATCTATGATAATTACTGTTGTTGTAATAAATGAAAGTACTGTTGTGCTGAGCAATAATAATCACTATGTTGTTAACAGGTATAAGAACTATATTACTAAACAACGATAATCACAGATGTTGTAATCAAAAAGAAGTACTACTAGTGCTTAACAAGGATAATCACTGTTTTGTTATCAAGTATAAGTACTATTTTACTAAACAACGATAATCACAGATGTTGTAATCAAAAAGAAGTAAAACTAGTGCTTAACAAGGATAAGCACTGTGTTGTTATCAAATATAAGTGATTGTATATTAAACAAGGATAATCACAGTTGTTGAAATGAAAAATAAATACTGTTGTGATAATAAATGAGAATCATAACTAATTTTGTAATCAAGAATAAGTCCGGTTATGCTGATTAGGATTACAGCTGTTGTTTTAAATCTTTAAAGTAATCTTATTTGAATTAATTGCAATACTCATAGAAGAAGACCCTATATCAATACTGAACGAATAACAATGAGATGAAGAACAACGATCAAGAGTTGTTGACGTATTTCTAAACTATGTTGAAGTTCTACCTTTAATCACACAGTGATTAAAAATTCATCTAGAGTTGTCTCTCTTTATCTGTTGTTTTACCGTAATTCCCAAATACCAAAATTAACATTATACAGACTTTCTGTATATTATACTCATTTGTGTAGAGGTTCCATCCTCTGTTTTTCATTTATAACTTTTACAACTAATACAAAAACAATCCTTTGAATTAAACATACATTTTATTACACCAACTTGTATTTACATTTTCATGACTAGAATATACATTTTTACTTTGTGGCATTACTTTGGCTACAGAGTATTTTATAATATTTTGTTGAGGCGCCAGGGTGACTACCGATTACCTATACACAATGGCTATCAGCTGACCTATGTTGACATAGTGTCATAAAACCCCTGGTAGTTAAACACGGTTACACCACCACCTACCATGGGGAGTGACCGGGGAAAACACTCGTATTACCAATGCTCCAGTTATTAGTGCCCCACCTGTTGGCAGGTGTAGGCCTCCCCTCTATAATATGAGGTGGAGGAGGTCCCAGAGTTACCCATCTGTAGACCCCACCGTTACCACTAACCACATTTTCCAAACCTGCAAATTGTAGAACTTGTCAGGCCCAGAGCAAGGGCCGAGTGAAATAATCCCCCAATCACTACCAGTCTCCCTGGACCTCCCCCCATTCAAATTTGACTCTGCGCCTAAGGATAGTAGAAGATAATTAATTTCTTTAAAATGTCTTGTTTTCTTTCAAATTGTTTAAATTGTTAATTACTTAAAACTAGAATTAATTCTGGATGCTTAAATCACAATAGTCCATATGTTAATAACGTGCTTAATGACGGAAATGTCCAAATCATAGAAACGCAAGTTTATTCCAAATAGTCCTGTATAGGTCCAATACTATGAAGGTCCGGCTTGTATACTGGTAACCATAATATTGTAATCAAATACAGCAAACCAGTGCCTGAAAATATAAAACAAAAACAGCAGCAACTATTCTCATAGGGAGGGCGGGCGGGTTTGGATATTTTAACTTATTTGCGTAACACTTGCTTTCTTGTCGACAGCAAATTAACAAGTGCCCGATACGGGAATTCCAAAATTCTATTCTAGCTGATACGGGAATTCCAAAATTCTGATTCATGCTGCGATCGACGCTATGGCCATGCCGAATATGGCATTGAGCTACAGGCTGCAACGCCCACGCACCCACACGAATATTTGATTGAATTAAACCAGATTATTGAAAATATAAAATTTTTATAATCTCAATTAATGATAAATAATGTTATATCAGTCAATGAAAATAGTTGTTATTTAAATCAATCATAAGTACTGCTATTTGAGTCAATGAAAAGTATTCTATTTTAACAATGATAAGTACTGTTGTTTGGATAAATGGAAAGTACTGGTATTGAATACAAAAACTACTAATATGCGGATCAATGATACTTATTAGGTCTTTCCACTTTTCTGTGGAAAGACCTATTGTTTTTCTTCTGATTATTATTTAGGTCTTTCCACTTTTCTGTGGAAAGACCTATTGTTTTTCTTCTGATTATTATTTTTTTTTTTTTTTTCTTCCGCCTAATTTTGTTCTTGCGATAAACATTTGTTTCGCAATAAGTCGCTTAGATATTTGGTATATGATATCGAACAGTTTATGTTTATGCGCTTTTAAAATTTACCCTGCGTAAACGAATACTTTTCTTTGTAGGAGTTATCTCCCCAAACACTGTTTTCCTTGTTAGCGCATCTCCTTCGCAACCGTAAAATATTATGACAAATTTATTTTACAAAATTGCTCGTTATATCCTTCGCATGATTTGTCCTATTTTGACCGAAGTGATATGAACGCTCCATATGAGAATTATTTCCCCTTATGCATTTGATATAAGTGAATTGCATTTCTAACTGGTAAACCATAATTGACAGAGACTTGGGATCTTTTGATTTGAGGTCCTTGGTCCAAAAAAATGAAAATTAGGTCAAGGTCAAAGGTCAAGGTCATATTCTAATTTTTGAATTTGGCTCATTTTCACTCATTTCCAGAAACCATATGAGATATCGACAAATTATTTTTTCTAAATTGTTTGTTACGACATGTCGTAACACGTAAATTTTGCTTGCAAGGGTACGTTGAATGTAAAAGGGAGTTTTCTCCCCTTTGGTATTTAAAAATACGCGTATGGTGATATAACTCATTAACTAAACATAATTAAGACCTATGGTCTTTTGATTTGAGGTTCTTGGTTAATGACCTTGAAATTGATCTCAAGGTCATAGTTTAATTTGACGTTCTAGATTTTGACCTTTGCTTTTACCTTTTGTGTATACATGATAAAGCCATAAGACTTTTGGCAAACGGTATCAAACCATTTAAGCTTGAAAAAACGACCGGAAGTGACCTTGTGTAAACCGGAAGTAGCTATTTATTGTACTTTATTAATATAAAAGTATATAGAACCAGATATATTTGGAATCAGTGTCAAGTTAATAGTCAAATATTATCGGAAATAGCGTTTTTTTAACCGGAAGTAAGAAATTATCTCCCTTATCTAAAACAATATTGTTAAGAAACCATAGATTTTTGGAATCAGCGTACAATAAGCTATCAGTTGACGATTGAAATGACATTTTAAACCTATTTTTACACCTTTCATATCAAAATTCATTGTTTTGGTGGAAAGACCTTCAATTGTTCTCTGAACAATTGGTTTTTAATTTTTTTTTTTTTCTTCCGCCTAATTTTGTTCTTGCGATAAACATTTGTTTCGCAATATGTCGCTTAGATATTTTGTATATGATATCGAACAGTTTATGCGCTTTTGAAATTTACCCTGCGTAAACAAATACTTTTCTTTGTAGGAGTTATCTCCCCAAACACTGTTTTCCTTGTTAGCGCATCTCCTTCGCAACCGTAAAAGATTATGACAAATTTATTTTACAAAATTGCTCGTTATATCCTTCGCATGATTTGTCCTATTTTCACCGAAGCGATATGACCGCTCCATATGAGAGTTATTTCCCCTTATGCATCTGATATAAGTGATATGAATTTCTATCTTATAAACCATAAGTGATAGAGACCTAGGATCTTTTGATTTGAGGTCCTTGGTCCCAAAAAATGAAAATTAGGTCAAGGTCAAAGGTCAAGGTCATATTTTAATATTTGAATTTGGCTTATTTTCACTTATATCCAAAGACTGTATAAGATATCAACAAATTATTTTTACTAAATTGTTAGTTGCGACATGTCGTAAGATGTAAATTTTGATTGCAATCGTACGTTGAATGTGAAAGGGAGTTTTCTCCCCTCTTGTATTAAAAAATACGCGTTTGGTGATATAACTCATTAACTAAATATAATTAAGACCTATGGTCTTTTGATTTGAGGTCCTTAGTTTATGACCTTGAAATTGATCTCAAGGTCATAGCTTAATTTGACGTTCTATATTTTGACCTTTGCTTTTATTCTATATGTATACATGATAAAGATATACAACTTTTAGAAAAAGGTATCAAGCCATTTAACCTTGAAAAAAAAAACAACCGGAAGTGACCTTTTGTAAACCGGAAGTAGCTATTTTTTGTACTTTATTAATATAAAAGTCTATAGAACCAGATATTTTTGGAATCGGTTTCAAGTAAATATTTAAATATAATCGGAAGTAACATTTTTCAAACCGGAAGTAACAAATTATCTCCCTTATTTAAAAAAAAATGTATGGAAACAATATATTTTTGGAATCAGCTTACTAGGAGCTATCATTTGACAATTGAAATGACATTTTAAACTTAGTTTCACAACTTTTCATATCAAAAAGGATGGAAAGACCTTCAATTGTTCTCTGAATTTTTTTTTTTTTTTTCTTCCGCCTAATTTTGTTCTTGCGATAAACATTTGTTTCGCAATATGTCGCTTAGATATTTTGTATATGATATCGAACAGTTTATGCGCTTTTGAAATTTACCCTGCGTAAACAAATACTTTTCTTTGTAGGAGTTATCTCCCCAAACACTGTTTTCCTTGTTAGCGCATCTCCTTCGCAACCGTAAAAGATTATGACAAATTTATTTTACAAAATTGCTCGTTATATCCTTCGCATGATTTGTCCTATTTTGACCGAAGCGATATGACCGCTCCATATGAGAGTTATTTCCCCTTATGCATCTGATATAAGTGATATGAATTTCTATCTTATAAACCATAAGTGATAGAGACCTAGGATCTTTTGATTTGAGGTCGTTGGTCCCAAAAAATGAAAATTAGGTCAAGGTCAAAGGTCAAGGTCATATTTTAATATTTGAATTTGGCTTATTTTCACTTATATCCAAAGACTGTATAAGATATCAACAAATTATTTTTACTAAATTGTTAGTTGCGACATGTCGTAAGATGTAAATTTTGATTGCAATCGTACGTTGAATGTGAAAGGGAGTTTTCTCCCCTCTTGTATTAAAAAATACGCGTTTGGTGATATAACTCATTAACTAAATATAATTAAGACCTATGGTCTTTTGATTTGAGAACCTTGGTTTATGACCTTGAAATTGATCTCAAGGTCATAGCTTAATTTGACGTTCTATATTTTGACCTTTGCTTTTATTCTATATGTATACATGATAAAGATATACAACTTTTAGAAAAAGGTATCAAGCCATTTAACCTTGAAAAAAAATAACCGGAAGTGACCTTTTGTAAACCGGAAGTAGCCAGTTTTTGTACTTTATTAATATAAAAGTATATAGAACCAGATATTTTTGGAATCGGTTTCAAGTAAATATTTAAATATAATCGGAAGTAACATTTTTCAAACCGGAAGTAACAAATTATCTCCCTTATTTAAAAAAAAATGTATGGAAACAATATATTTTTGGAATCAGCTTACTAGGAGCTATAATTTGACAATTGAAATGACATTTTAAACTTAGTTTCACAACTTTTCATATCAAAAAGGATGGAAAGACCTTCAATTGTTCTCTGAATTTTTTTATTTTTTTTCTTCCGCCTAATTTTGTTCTTGCGATAAACATTTGTTTTGCAATATGTCGCTTAGATATTTGGTATATGATATCGAACAATTGATGCGCTTTTGAAATTTACCCTGCGTAACCGAAAACTTTTCTTTGTAGGAGTAATCTCCCCAAACACTGTTTTCCTTGTGAGCGCAACTCCTTCGCAAACGTAAAATATTATGACAAATTTATTTTACAAAATTGCTCGTTATATCCTTTGCATGATTTGTCCTATTTTGACCGAAGTGATATGAATGCTCCATACGAGAGTTATTTCCCCTTATTCATTTGATATAAGTGAATTTCATTTCTAACTGGTAAACCATAATTGATAGAGACCTAGGATCTTTTGATTTGAGGTCCTTGGTCCAAAAAAATGAAAATTAGGTCAAGGTCAAAGGTCAAGGTCATATTCTAATTTTTGAATATGGATCATTTCCACTCATTTCCAAAAAACGTTTAAGACATCGACAAATTATTTTTTCTAAATCGTTTGTTGTGACATGTCGTAACACGTAAATTTTGATTGCAAGGGTACGTTGAATGTGAAAGGGAGTTTTCTCCCCTTTGGTATTTAAAAATACGCGTATGGTGATATAACTCATTAACTAAACATAATTAAGACCTATGGTCTTTTGATTTGAGGTTCTTGGTTAATGACCTTGAAATTGATCACAAGGTCATAGCTTAATTTGACGTTCTAGATTTTTACCTTTGCTTTTACCCCATCTGTATACATAATAAAGTCATGAGACTTTTTGACAAACGGTATCAAACCATTTAAACTTAAAAAAAACAACCGGAAGTGACCTTGTGTAAACCGGAAGTAGCTATTTATTGTACTTTATTACATAAAAGTATAAAAAACAAGATATTTTTGGAATCAGTGTCAAGTAAATAGTCAAATATTATCGGAAATAGAGTTTTTCAAACCGGAAGTAAGAAATTATCTCCCTTATCTAAAAAAATAGTGTTTAGAAACCATATATTTTTGGAATCAGCGTACAATAAGCTATCATTTGACGATTGAAATGACATTTTAAACCTATTTTTACACCTTTCATATTAAAATACATTGTTTTGGTGGAAAGACCTTCAATTGTTCTCTGAATAATTGGTTTTTAATTCTTGTTTGAATCAATTATCATTGTTGGTGTTTGAATTTAGAATATAAGCTGTAGTTTGTATCAATGATCAGTCTCTCTTCTTGTTATCAACAATAATCACGGCTGATAGGACCAAGAATAATTTCAGTTCCTGTGATAAGGGATACTTACTCAATAACTATTGTATTGCGCAAAGAAATGAAGTTTTTTTTTCAATCAACGATAATCACTGTTCTTTTGTCCAAGGATTATGTTGTTTAAATCAAGATTAATTACTGTTGTTTGGGTCAACGATAATACATATCGTTTGGATCACGGATGCTAACGTTGCAGGGATCACTGATCATAACTATTTTAAGTTTAATGAATGTAATTATAACTCAGAAAGGATGATATATGTTGTGGATTATTATTGGTGTTGGTATCGTGAAATGATACATTTTGTTTGGTTCAAGGATAATTACTGATGTAAGTTTTGCGGATATTTACTGTTGGTGTGATTAAGGATAGCAACTGGTGTGAAATACATGATTATTAAAGTTTATTATATTAAGGATTATAACTAGTGTTGGAATCATGGATAGTACTAGTTTGGATTTAACGTAATAAATGTTGGTAGGATCGAGTAAGGCTACTTCTTCCGGGATCAATAATATAAAATGTTGTCAGAATCTAGAACAGTTACAGTTCTGAGGTTGGTGATTACTTTGTCAATCACAATGCGTGATGGATCTATTATGTTTGCTTTCATTATAAGGTACATATCAGACCACATTTGTTCATATGGTATAAGTCTGACCTGACCTCCCGAAGGCTCCTAGTCAACACATGTTATGATTTTTTTCTGTATGAAATTTATACGATATATTGCATGATTCTTAGGGTTTGCATTTTGTAACGGGAAGGATACAAATAACCTTGATCGTGTTCAAAGCCAGTGATAAGTTCTTTTATGTTTTTGCTAAGTAAGGTATCTTATTAACTTTATGAGTGATAAGTAGATTATAAAAGAATGTTAACAAAACTTATCTTTTTGTCGGTCTAATCAGATTTTGTTGCATTGATATACTTTAAGTATTTAAACAGTATGTTGTTATAAATTGCATGTTTTTGCCATAGTTGTGTATGATGTTCACGAGAATTGAGATAAATAATAAATAATAGTTTCAAGTTTTCATGGTTTTCTTACATTTTTTAAAAACATATACTTTTATGTTAACATGTTTTGGTAGTCGAATTGTTTAGTGTGTTCGAATTTAGGGAGCACAAGACAAGTAATACAAGTATAAAGAGCTAAGAATTACCAATACCATATATAGAAATAAGAAGATGTGGTATTAGCGCCAATAAGACAATACTTCCTCCAAGTCAAAAAACGTGCAAAATGTAAACAACATAAAAGGGGGACAAAGATACCAAAAGGGACAGTCAAACTCATAAATCGAAAACAAATTGACAACGCCATGGCTAAAAATGAAAAGAACAAACAGACAAACAATAGTACACATGAACAATTAAAGGTCAAAGTACGACCTTCAATACAGAGTCTTCGAACAGCAAGCTATAAAGTAACATGACTAGTGTAAATCAACTCAATCAGGAAAACAAACGGTCCAATCTATATCAAAAACGGGAATCGAGAAATACTTACACAAATTTGATTCCTTTTATCTATGATGAGTTATCATAAACAAAACTTCCAATCGACATCCACTCAACAACAGATTCCTGAATTAGGACAGGTGCAAACACATGCAACGGATATAACGTACGGTATAGCGTTTTTTTTTCGCGGGGTGTAAATTTTCGCTTATTTTCGTGGATAGAATAAAATCGCCAAAATATATTCCGCCAATTTAAAAGGTCACATGCAAAGGTATTGAATAATGTTATGAATCCGCCAAAATAAAACCGCCAAAATATTTCGTATACCTTATTCAATAAAAACGAAATTTTACACCCGCGAAAATAACCTGCTATACGGTACTTAACAGATAGTGTGCCTTACCTTGTGTCACCTTTAACATTGATTCATCATCTTAGGCCGTGCTCATATTGTACTAAACTCGATATGTAGTGAATGTACTTAACACTTTAACTAAACCCTGCATCGTTGATATTGATATTAATCAATGTTAACATGTAGTTTAAATTAGGTTTTTGGTTACACGTGGTCAATCATCAACTTAAGTGTTCTTCAATGCTAACAAAAAAGGTGCTGACATTCACATCCCCATACCCAGTGATGCATGCATAACAGATGATTCTTCCATTTCGAACGCATTCGGTCTCTCTCAGTACCCATGAGACAACTCTGTATCCAAGTCACAATGTATAAAACATAAAAAAACAAAGGTTAAAGTATACCATTCAATGCGGAGCCCTGGCTCACGGAACAGTAAGCTATAAAGGGTTCCAGGGTTATTACTACTAGTATTTAGTATGGTATGTTTCACCAAAGAATGTTTACATCTAAAGAAGTAATCAACTTATTTACCCTTAGCAATCAGTGGCAGTGATAACAACAAACTCTGTCAAAATCTCAGTCAAAATAAGATGTCCAAATGTAATGATCTGAGAACCAATTGAGAAAGACTTATGAATTCTAGTACAAAGAAAAATGTTCCCAAATTGTGTATTTTTTTTTATATATGTTTTATCGCACTTCATACATCAATAATAACATTTATATAACATAAAACACGAAGTTTTAAACCTGTTAAGCCCTATAATAGATTTTAACTTAAAATGTCTAAATAGAAATTATGACCCCGTAAATCAATTTTTAATCCATAAGATACCTAATTATTAATGATGGTTGAAATCCTTGCACATTTAAGTATAAATCATGATTTATTCATTTTTAAAGAAAATCTGAGTGTTTATCAAAACATATGAATTTTTAATAGATGTGGTCTTTTTTATAAAACAAATCTACAAATATCGTCACAATATAGAAATAGATGCAAGTCATACACATTATTGATATCAGATGCGGTATTATCAACTTGTCATACTAAACAACATAAACTATATATTTTGCTGTACCAATTACATAATAAATCTTTAGTTCATATAATTCCAAAAATAAGCGACACCTGTCTTTGCACGGTCCTTTTCTAGGATAACAAATGGCACCGATCATTTATGATCAAAGATATATATGCCCTGAACTTCTCAGAGTGTTAAACTAACACTAATTATCTTAAATACCCCTACCTCGAATGACAGGTTACCACAGATTTCAATGTCAACAATATGCACATGTTTATTTACTGGTAACATTCCCAAGTTATGTCTCTGTGAGATGGAACACAGAGAGCATAACTGGGAACCAGTATGTAAACAAAATTAATTTTCTATTAATATTCAAAATCTCCCAAAAAGAGGCATGTTTTGATAACAGCTGTATTTACAAAGTGCAGACTTTTGTTGAATCAATGATAATTACATTAATGTGATTCAATGACATTTACTGTTGTTTGAATAATTGATAACTGTTTCTTGTTTGAACAATGTTGATTACTGTTGTTAGGATGAATGATAATTACTGTTGATTGATCAATAATATTTGCTTGTGTTTTGATCAATGATAATCACTGTTGTTGTAATCGAGACTAAGTACTGTTAAAGTTGTGCTGAAAACGAAAATCACTGTGTTGTAATCGAGAATAAGTTCTGATGTGCTGATCATTGATAAATTTATATTGTTAGTACATGTATCTAGAATAAGTGATGTTGTGCTGATAAATGATAATCACTATGTTGTAATAAATAAAAGTACTGTTGTGCAGATCAATGATGATCACTGTGTTGTTATCAAGTAAAAGTCATTTTATATTAAACAACGATAATTACAGTGTTGTTATTAAGAATAAGTATTGTTGTGCTGATCTATGATAATTACTGTTGTTGTAATAAATGAAAGTACTGTTGTGCTGAGCAATAATAATCACTATGTTGTTAACAGGTATAAGAACTATATTACTAAACAACGATAATCACAGATGTTGTAATCAAAAAGAAGTACTACTAGTGCTTAACAAGGATAATCACTGTTTTGTTATCAAGTATAAGTACTATTTTACTAAACAACGATAATCACAGATGTTGTAATCAAAAAGAAGTAAAACTAGTGCTTAACAAGGATAAGCACTGTGTTGTTATCAAATATAAGTGATTGTATATTAAACAAGGATAATCACAGTTGTTGAAATGAAAAATAAATACTGTTGTGATAATAAATGAGAATCATAACTAATTTTGTAATCAAGAATAAGTCCAGTTATGCTGATTAGGATTACAGCTGTTGTTTTAAATCTTTAAAGTAATCTTATTTGAATTAATGATAAATAATGTTATATCAGTCAATGAAAATAGTTGTTATTTAAATCAATCATAAGTACTGCTATTTGAATCAATGAAAAGTATTCTTATTTTAACAATGATAAGTACTGTTGTTTGGATCAATGGAAAGTACTGGTATTGAATACAAAAACTACTAATATGCGGATCAATGATACTTATTTTTGTTTGAATCAATTATTATTGTTGGTGTTTGAATTTAGAATATAAGCTGTAGTTTGTATCAATGATCAATCTCTCTTCTTGTTATCAACAATAATCACGGCTGATAGGACGAAGAATAATTTCAGTTCCTGTGATAAGGGATACTTACTCAATAACTATTGTATTGCGCAAAGAAATGAAGTTTTTTTTCAATCAACGATAATCACTGTTCTTTTGTCCAAGGATTATGTTGTTTAAATCAAGATTAATGACTGTTGTTTGGGTCAACGATAATAAATATCGTTTGGATCACGGATACTAACGTTGCAGGGATCACTGATCATAACTATTTTAAGTTTAATGAATGTAATTATAACTCAGAAAGGATGATATATGTTGTGGATTATTATTGGTGTTGGTATCGTGAAATGATACATTTTGTTTGGTTCAAGGATAATTACTGATGTAAGTTTTGCGGATATTTACTGTTGGTGTGATTAAGGATAGCAACTGGTGTGAAATACATGATTATTAAAGTTTATTATATTAAGGATTATAACTAGTGTTGGAATCATGGATAGTACTTGTTTGGATTAAACGTAATAAATGTTGGTTGGATCGAGTAAGGCTACTTCTTCCGGGATCAATAATATAAAATGTTGTCAGAATCTAGAACAGTTACAGTTCTGAGGTTGGTGATTACTTTGTCAATCACAATGCGTGATGGATCTATTATGTTTGTTTTCATTATAAGGTACATATCAGACCACATTTGTTCATATGGTATAAGTCTGACCTGACCTCCCGAAGGCTCCTAGTCAACACATGTTATGATTTTTTTCTGTATGAAATTTATACGATATATTGCATGATTCTTAGGGTTTGCATTTTGTAACGGGAAGGATACAAATAACCTTGATCGTGTTCAAAGCCAGTGATAAGTTCTTTTATTTTTTTGCTAAGTAAGGTATATTATTAACTTTATGAGTGATAAGTAGATTATAAAAGAATGTTAACAAAACTTATCTTTTTGTCGGTCTAATCAGATTTTGTTGCATTGATATACTGTAAGTATTTAAACAGTATGTTGTTATAAATTGCATGCTTTTGCCATAGTTGTGTATGATGTTCACGAGAATTGAGATAAATAATAAATAATAGTTTCAAGTTTTCATGGTTTTCTTACATTTTTTAAAAACATATACTTTTATGTTAAGGGGGACAAAGATACCAAAGAGACAGTCAAACTCATAAATCGAAAACAAATTGACAACGCCATGGCTAAAAATGAAAAGAACAAACAGACAAACAATAGTACACATGAACAATTAAAGGTCAAAGTACGACCTTCAATACAGAGTCTTCGAACAGCAAGCTATAAAGTAACATGACTAGTGTAAATCAACTCAATCAGGAAAACAAACGGTCCAATCTATATCAAAAACGGGAATCGAGAAATACTTACACAAATTTGATTCCTTTTATCTATGATGAGTTATCATAAACAAAACTTCCAATCGACATCCACTCAACAACAGATTCCTGAATTAGGACAGGTGCAAACACATGCAACGGATATAACGTACGGTATAGCGGGTTTTTTTCGCGGGGTGTAAATTTTCACTTATTTTCGTGGATAGAATAAAATCGCCAAAATATATTCCGCCAATTTAAAAGGTCACATGCAAAGGTATTGAATAATGTTATGAATCCGCCAAAATAATAACTGCCAAAATATTTCGTATACCTTATCCAATGCAAATCGCGAAATTTTACACCCGTGAAAATAACCCGCTATACTGTATTTAACAGAAACTGTGTCTTACCTTGTGTCACCTTTAACATTGATTCATCATCTTAGGCCGTGCTCATATTGTACTAAACTCGATATGTAGTGAATGTACTTAACACTTTAACTAAACCCTGTATCGTTCACATTGATATTAATCAATGTTAACTTGTAGCTTAAATCAGGTTTTTGGTTACATGTGGTCAATCATCAACTTAAGTGTTATCGATGCTAACAAACAAGGTGGTGACATTCACATCCCCATACCCAGTGATGCATGCATAACAGACAATTCTTCTATTTCGGACGCATTCGGTCTCTCTCAGTACCCATGAGACATTTCTGCATCCAAGTCACAATGTATAAAACATAAAAAATAAAAGGTCAAAGTATGCCATTCAATGCGGAGCCCTGACTCACGGAACAGTAAGCTATAAAGGGCTGCACGGTTTATGCTACTAGTATTTAGTATGGTATATTTCTCAAAAGAATGTTTACATCTAAAAAAGTAATCAACTCATTTACCCTTAGCAATCAGTGTCAGTGATAACAACAAACTCTGTCAAAATCTCAGTCAAAATAAGATGACCAAATGTAGTGATCTCACAACTGTCAACTGCCGCTATTCAGACATTGCGTGACATTGAATGTTTCAACACAACGAATTCTAACCAGAAATATGTTTTTATTTGTATAAACAATATCTTCAATGATTTATTTTATATCTTTAGACCGCCATTTCAAAAACAACAACAAAAGGATATTTTTTTTGCATTGGGAACCAATTGAGAAAGACTTATAAATTCTTGAACCAAAAAAATGTTCCAAAATAGTGTGGGATTTTTTTTTATGTTTTATCGCGCTTCATACATCAATAATAACATTAAGATAACACTAAGTTTTAAACCGGTTAAGTCCTTTAATAGATTTTAACTTTAAAACAAAGTCTAAATAGAAAATATGACCCCGTAAATCAATTGTTAATCCATAAGATACCTAACCTAAAATGATTGTTGAAATCCTTGCACATTTAAGTACAAATCATGATTTATTCATTTTTAAAGAAAATGTGAGTATTTACCAAAACATATGACTTTTTAATAGATGTGGTCTTTTTTATAAAACAAATCAACAAATATCGTCACAATATAGATATAAATGCAAGTCATAAACATTATTGATATCAGATGCAGTATTATAAACTTGTTATACTGAACGACATAAACCATATATTTTGCTATACCAATTACATAATAAATCTTTAGTTCATATAATTACAAAAATAAGCGACACCTGTATTTGCACTGTTCTTTTCTAGGATAAAAAATGACACCGATCGTTTATGATCAAAAATATAAAATTTATTAAAATATTTAAATGTTAACTCATGTTTTGATTGAGCTACTTCTCCCGTCAAAATAGTTCATAGCTAGAATCCTTTCTTTTCTTTTCGAAGATTACAAAAGGCATACGACTCTTCAACATTTCAATAGCATAACAAATGTAAAAACAAACCATGAGTTTGTTCCTTATAGGTATGGCTAAATTGTTATCCTTTGAACAATGTTGGTCTATAGTCTTGTTTCAGACATAATTCTTATTTAAATTCGTCCTTATCATTTCAATAATTATATTATGTATTGGTCTTGCATGTGTCGTCTTCAGCCGATACCAAAACATCCACGATTTCAGCGCAATACTTTAACACCATTCCTTTTTCTATCATGATATTTTTTTTCAATACACGAAATGATAGCCATGACATGACATGATCTCATCATTACCTACTAGTAATAAAATTATGCAGCTGTAAATATATGACGAGCCACGAGACTTTCAGGTTTATAGAGGTGTTATATGCAATATAACATTGTTAAATGGGATTCTGTCAAATTCACAATAAAATAAAAGTACAGACTGAAGTTAACCATCCAGCCAAGTGACGTTAAGAAATTCATAAAAACAAAGGACTTACACAAATGTATGAAATTTTATTGCTGATGTCAAGATTTTTTTAGATATATTAGTTCATTAAGTATTTATAACACATTTATACATTATTTCAAAGTATCAGCATAGTTGTAGCCTACACATGACATAATGTATTAGCATCAACGGTTGTATAATAATCATAAAATCCCGTTTTCATTCCTTCCCTATGTAAACTTGTAACATTAAAGATAGTAGGTATGACGAATCCGAGTGAATATATATAAATAAATGTTTTATATAAAAATCGCGGATTCATCTCACCTAAATGGAAGCTTGTTACATTTAACAAAGATGGCGGCACTATACCGGGATTATATATGGATAAATGTTTTTATATATAATCCCCTTTTAGTCCCATCCCTACGGAGATCGTATATAAAAAGTGAAAACTTTATGTTTTAATTATAAACTACTCTACAATTCAAAATAACGCCTTGAAAAAGTTGGTTTTTTTGGCGAATTATAGCTATCAGCAAAAAAGAGATCGGAATAGGTTTTTTGGTGGATTTTTTTCTAAAAAAGACAAAATGGTGGGAGGGAACTGGTATGAGTTAGCTCCTTGAAAACCTGAAAACATACCCACATTATACAATTAAAGAATTTTTGATAAAAGATAAACAAAGAGGAGACAGAACTGGTACCGTATTAGTTAATGTCCAATTACTACTTAAAATTTGAAAAAAAATTAAAACAATCAGAAAACAATAGGTGGACTACATTATAAGATATATTTAAAACTTGCCATTACTAAATCATGCTTGTTGTCCGCACTGGATATATCAGAATATAGACCCATTTCTTTTAATTTTCAAAGTTGGAAATTGCCATAAAAATGTTTAACATTGCTGTCTTCTTGTCGTAACGTATTTTGGGTTGGGAAAATACTTTAATCGTCGACTTTATCAATTTTCAAACAGGAACTGCATATGTAGATATTTACATGTATACATTTATACGCAGAAAAAACACATGATATACATGCACCGTGTCTCATGTATCTTTACATGTAGTTAACCTTCAACTGTACTTTATTTTTGTCTATTGTTTGAGTTCAGATTCTGATTGAAGAGGCCAACATGTTGATTGGTTTATTGATTCTCTTTATTTCCTTCATTATACTGAAGATTTACATTTTAAACACAAGTAAAAACAAGGAATGAACAACATATGATTACAGACTACAATTAAAGCACATACACCAAACATACATTTTACATATATATGTATATCTACATGTATATGCTACATTTTTTTTATTCAAATATTTTAGTGACCAAAAATTAAACCTATGCTCAGATAATTGAACTTTAAATTTTCCGTACAGATACAATATATGATCTGCCAAGCAACACATCATGTTTCGGCAGTTGTCAGAGTTCACAGATTGCATAGAATCTGTAATATCAGCAAGTAAGGCTGCGAATATATTGCTATTATTTTGCTGAAAAAAAAAACCCTACAGATTCATGGACTGGTAAAACATCAACAATTCCGTAAACATGTTATTTATTGCGTCCAAAAGTTTTTCACAATATAAAATTAAGTGTTGAACGACATCTGTGGAATAACAACCCTAAAAAGAGCACTGACCATTCTGTGTTGCTATTGAGCCAAGTTTTAATGACTAAAAGTTTATAATTCAAATTCGGATGGACAACGGTAAGACATACACGTCTGTGAACAGTTAATCTGTTTTAAATTTTGCAGAAACGACAAAGTTCTGGTCGATACGGAAGCCGATAAGGGCCATTCAAAAAAAAATAATTATGTCGTAATTACGACATGCTATGTCGTAATTTCGACATAACATGTCGTTAAAACGACATCGCTATGTCGTAATTTCGACATAACATGTCGTAATAACGACATCACTTTGTCGTTTTAACGACATAGCTATGTCGTAATAACGACATCGCTATGTATATAAAAGAATATGTATTATGATTGCCAAGAGACTAAATGACACAGAAATTAACAACTCTAGGTCATCATAATGCCCCCAATAATTAGAAAAGCCCCACATAGTCAGCTATAAAAGAGGGACGAAAGATACCAGAGGGAGAGCCCCCGAAATGCTGGGCGGCAGACAGTGTTATTAATTAATTATTAGCTCCCTTGGTAAAACTCCAAATTTCATATTCAATGTATTTCCTTGTTAAAAATTTTACATGAAGCTTAATAAGTATATATTTGTTAATTGCATAGCTTTTGCTATTTGAATTCATTGGTTAAAGATATTATTCATATTGTAAAGTTTGATAATTGTATCGTCGCAAAATCTTTGGTCACCTTCTTTGGTTACCTTCTGTGAGAAACTTATATAATTTATAGATCCCATTTTAGGTTGTTAAGATACTGTCCGTAGCAGGGGTATAGAGCCCGTCAAATTCTAGAAAATCTTCTACTTGGTGGAAAAACTATGAGTGGAATTATTTAAGGACTGAGTTTCAGTCCCCCCAAAATCAGTCCCCCCAAGGCAAGCCATGCTTTCCACCTCCCTGAAAATAAGCGCCAACGACATGCCTTCTTGTCATAAGGATGAATTGAAGTATTGATTGCTCTTTTCCTACTTTCAAACGTTGGACACGATGTTCCTACAACCTCTACGATTAAAAACAGAATCTTCGAAATTTCATCCGCAAAACAAAATAAAAATGTTAGAAAACACGAACCAATATTAAAAAAAATTCAATATATGTTTCAAATTATGTTTTTACAGCTCTTGATTATATAATAATTAATATCTAGTATATTTGAGACCAGACTCAAGCTAGCGAACAATAAGCCAGCGAACAATAAGATGAATCAAGCTAGCGAACAATAAGCCAGCGAACAATAAGAAAACGCACCCACATGATCATGCCTAAAAACCAAAGATTTGCAATAACACGACACGTACTTATAAATATGATGACAAATAAATAAAAATGATGACAAATAATTTCCAATAGGAAGATGAAATGCAATTCCATTTAAACACGGAAAAGTTTAATAATTTATTTGTGTATTTAATAACTTTTTTTTAAGGCCGGGAATTAAAAAGAAATCTTTCTCCTTTCTCTTTGATAAGGGATTGGTTATTGTCTGTATAATAATAATAACAATTGATAACAACAGGTTACACTATACTACTGTAGCGACACAATAAGATCTTCAAGCCTATATAATTATACGAGTAAAAAGAAAAACTGATAACCATTATATTCACTTATCGCCAAAGAAATAGCTAGTTCACGTAATTATTCAAAAGTAAATAGTCACTCTTGTAATTTATTTATTACATTTCGATAAGAGCGATAAGTGTAAGAGTTACACACGAATACACGAATTACGTCAAATAGAACGAAAAAGATTTGACATAAATATTTTGGTTAATCTAAACAACAATTTATTTAGAATCAAACCTATGTAAAATAACTTTAATCCGTAAACATTTCCCTACGGCAAAGACCTGGACCCAAATACCCAGGTGGGTAAAGTTACGGAACTTATTTTTCTGAGGTCCAAAGTTGGGGTCGGGTGACCCTACCATCCCCCTTATTTAATTCATAGCAAAGTCCCTACGGCAAAGCTTTTGTCCACACTAGGTACACTCGATAGGCACTTGCCTAAGGTTGCCTGGACCCAAATACCCAGGTGGGTAAAGTTACGGAACTTTTTTTTTTGAGGTCCAAAGTTGGGGTCGGGTGACCCTACCATCCCCTTTATTTAATTCATAGCAAAGTCCCTACGGCAAAGCTTTTGTCCACACTAGGTACACTCGATAGGCACTTGCCTAAGGTTGCCTGGACCCAAATACCCAGGTGGGTAAAGTTACGGAACTTTTTTTTTTGAGGTCCAAAGTTGGGGTCGGGTGACCCTACCATCCCCTTTATTTAATTCATAGCAAAGTCCCTACGGCAAAGCTTTTGTCCACACTAGGTACACTCGATAGGCACTTGCCTAAGGTTGCCTGGACCCAAATACCCAGGTGGGTAAAGTTACGGAACTTTTTTTTTTGAGGTCCAAAGTTGGGGTCGGGTGAAAAGTTGCGCACCTTACATTGATACATAATATAGTTCTCAGTCATTTAACAAAAAAGAGGATTAAATCAGCTTTTTCGACACAAGTAAGTTTTCTCTATCGTTTTTGTTTTGAAAGGTTATCGTCTAAATAGTTTATACATTGTCTATAAGTTTAATTTACAGAAAATATTATTTTAGGAACTATTTGACAGGATGCCGAAAGTAAGGAAAGCCATTTCACACAACACATAATTTCTAGTTGAAAAGTTTATAAAATAATAGGAACACTGTTAACACTTTAGATGATTTAACATAACACAGAAATGTATCACTACAATATAAACAGTCAACTGACGACAATAAATGCTAATTTGATCTTAATGAGCGATTCATTTTTGAGGAAACTACTTACGTCTTTTGTAAAAGTAGACAAATGTCGACGGTGGACGACTACGGATTACAAACGACAGACATGATCAATGTTTGTGAAAAGCTCACACTGACCCTGTAGTGCAGATAAGATATGATAGTGAATGTGTATTTATTAATACACAATATTACTTTTAACTATTATTTTCCACTATGCAAGGCAAATAATCCCGTATATTTTAATAAGCATTCTTGTTACTGAAACAAACATGTTGTTAATGAAGCTGATAATAACAATTTGTTTTTCTTTTCTAGTATGGAACTGTAGATTCATGTGACAAAAAATAAAGTAGTAGGGGACAACAACAAAACATGTTTTAAAACTTTCCATTTATGTTCTTTACCACAAATTACCTATACGTAATTCTTCCATAGATATAAAGATTTGGTTTTGAAGTTTTGCTGTACCTATACAAACTTATTTCTAACGGGAAAACACATCCTTTTTTTACAGAAATATTGTTTACCGTGTCCGGATTTTAAGAAGAGATCCTGGTAAACTTATCGATCCGTCAAATAAACTTGATCTAAAAGATTACCAAATCAACACTGTAATTATATCATTGTATACATATTGTTTTTATTGGTATCAATATCGATTTTGTTATCAGTAAAGTAAAAGCAAACTAAATATTATTATTATGTTATATACATATACACTTTAATTTCATGAATATACAATCTATCGATACCCTTATCTTGGCATTGCACAAGGTCATGTTTTTCTCTAACTATTTATGACGTCTTTATACTAAATAAATTGGATGTCGGGTGTGTACTGATTGATAGTTTAGTCTTAGATGCTTGATTTTTTAATTAGTTGTTAGTGGCTTTGAACTAGCGGTCAGTACTGCGAGTATAAGATCGGTACTCGGTGTCTTTTGTTTTTGTTTATAGGATGTACAAGTACCAGGCCACGTTCAATTGTATTTTTATTATATGTATTTTTATCTATCTGATGAGTTAAGCCTTTTTCAACTGATTTTGATAGTTCGTTCTTATATTGTACTGTTATACCACTGTGTCAGGTTGGGGAGGGTTGGGATCCCGCTTACATGTTTAACCCCGTCACATTATGTATGGATATACCTGTCCCCTGGCAGAAGCCTGTGATTCAGTGGTTATCGTTTGTTGATGTGTTTCAATATTTGTTTTTCTTTCATTTTTTTTGTACATAAATTAGGCCGTTAGTTTTCTCTTTTGAATTGTTTTACATTGTCATTTCGGGGCCTTTTAAAGCTGACTATGCGCAATGGGATTTGCTCATTGTTGAAGGCCGTACGGTGACCTATAGTTGTTAATTCTTGTGTCATTTGTCTCTGATGGAGAGTTGTCATTTTGGCAATCAAACCTTTTCTTCTGTTTTATATTTTCAAATTGGCAACATGTTCTCAAAAACTGTTAAAAATAACAACGATTTTATATTACTTTTACTGTTGGCTTACAATGATGCATGTTAAAGATTTATAAAAAGAAAAATGGGGGTCAATGGGCAAAATATGTTAAGGCATTCAAATGGATAAAACCAGAGGATACCGAAATTCTGACAAACATTCCAAAACATGACAAGGGAACTTCCTTAATATGCTCACGTCAGAAACATTTTATGCAAGTGTAGATTATGTCTTGTTCATATCGCAACATCAGCATTCGAAAATTCCTAATTAGCAAAATCTACTACAACGGGAAACATCTTGACATTAAACATATAAAATGTTTCAAAAAGTAAAAATAAACACAAAGGTGATGCTAAAAAGTTATGTAAAATAAAAAAATAAAACAAGCAGAACACAAGCATACATCTGCGGGAGTTTGTCGCGCTGTTTATAATTGCAGAGTTGTATAAGGAATCAACTAGTTGTTTGGATGTTGATCCTTATCACAGGTGTATGTCTGTCTGACATATTTGGGCAACAATTTTACTATTCTGGGATCATGATAATTAGAGTAGAATTGCAAACATCTTGCAAACCACGATCTTCTGGAAGTTTTCAGCTAGTATAATAATTAATCTCTATCAACAAAATGCACTTCAAGAATCATATATTGATTAACCTTGTAAACATCGTAACAATGCTGGTCCATTTCCTTTATCATGTGCAGCCTCCATCCGCAGCTGTTTCTGTGCTATTCAACACCATGCAATCTCCAGAGGTGCGCCGGCTCAGTCTGACTCTGAAACTGGATGGCCTACATCGCACCCGATGTGTCAGCTGATGTAACTTTTGCACTGTCACTGATTGATGCTGTCACCAGAGCTGTACATGTTATAAAGTCTCTTCTATCATAAATATAGGAAGATGGGGTGTGAGTGCCAATGAGACAACTCTCCATACAAATAACAATTTAAAAAGTAAACCATAAGTCCATTATTTCCACTAAATGTCTTCAAATCACTCAATAAATCTAATTGCCACTTTTCCAGATCTCATCTCTCTCATCCTATCTTCACTGTGATGATACTTCCGCTTGTCTATACAATTCTGAAAATAAGCTTCTCCCTATCTGCTCCTAGCACTAATTAGGTTCTGTGAGCTTGCCATATTGTCTGTTCCGCAAAACCCCTGCACCCTACTTCAATAGCAAAGCACTAAGTCCTCAATACCTATTGTTGGCAATCTGATACAAGCTGTTGATATTTTACCATCTTCCTTTCGTGTACCTCATACATCCTTTCTTCTAAAGGGACTGTCAGTTCCAGCAAGACTATAGTAAACCTCAAGGATGTTGCTCTTGCATGGATCCTATGGCCTTCATGTGTGCTGGCCATGCTCTCAAAAGTGATGTGTTTTTTTTTAACCTTTTTCCTCTTCCTCCTGACGAAGTACAACCTCGCTGCTAATGTGTTCAGTGCACTATCATGTCTCCATGTGTTCCTACAATTTTTAAGTGCCACTTGACAAGATGACAACAACACATGTTGTAGAGAAGCTGGTTTGTCTTTGCATACGGTGCATATTGGATCTTCTATCAATCCCTATGGATAGAGATTTGATAGACTTGGCAGTACATCATACACTGATCTCAGATTGATGCTGAAACGATATCCCTCCATACTCCAAATATCGCTCCTGGCAAACACCCCGCTTCTAGTTCCTTGCCAAATAGACCAGCCACCTTGCTGCTTCATACCTACCGCATTGATATTACTGTTCTATTTTTTTATTTGTCGAACTTCCTGCTTTCCCTGCTTTTCACTTTCTTCTTATCTTCATCTCCACTTTGGCTCCTCTAACTTTGCCATCTTTGCTGTTACTTACCATCATGACCTGTCGTGTTTTTGTAACTTTAAACTCTTCAGTCCACGAATTAAGTGAGTGGTTATTGCTTTTTAGTCACTATATTGTCAACGCTGCTGAAACTTCTTGTTACGCCGAACCAAAGTCTTTTTTTTCTTAACCTCAGCTTTGGACACGGAAAACTCATATATCAATAACGGCCATAGTGTTCTTGGCAAGACACCATGTTCATACATCTAAGCTTTGTATCTTCCTGGCAGACCACGTTGGTCTATCTTCGACAGCCAATCTATTTATACCAGCTGCATTAGTATTTCTTTTGTGTTTTACTGTCTACTGTCCTAAAAGCATTTTATCTCCGACTGTTGGTCAAATTCCCCTGCTAATTCGAAAGTTTCATCTCTCACTTTGCCTTTTTTCAGAAGTAAACTTCTTGAATTTACTGGGTTGGAATTTCATTGATGCCCAATTTATCATTCCTTCCAATATCTCTAAGGTCCGTCTTCCCTCTAGTTCTGTGTTAGCTGTAATAACATTAACGGTACAAATTTTCCTGCACCAGATGCGCACTTCGACAATACATGTCTTTTCAGTGATGTTTGTGGACAAAATATTTGAAATCCAAAGCTTATATAAAAGATGAAGAGCTATAATCCAAAAGGTCCAAAAAGAATAGCCAAATCCGTGAAAGGAATCAGAGCTTTGCATGACGGAGATGCATTTCTTAACTTATAATAATTTCTAACATTTTGTAACAGCAAATTTTAATAACACAAAAATCCGTATTTTCATGCCAGTACATAAGTACTGGCCACTGGGCTTGTGATACCCTCGGGGACTTACAGTCCACCAGCATAGGCATCGACCCAGTGGTAGTAATAATGTTAACGGTACCAATTTTCCTGCACCAGATGCGCATTTCGACAATACATGTCTCTTCAGTGATGCTCGTAGCCAAAATATTTGAATTCCAAAGCTTATATAAAAGATGAAGAGCTATATATTCCAAAAGGTGCAAAAAGTATAGCCATATCCGTGAAAGGAATCAGAGCTTTGCATGACGGAGATGTATTTCTTAATTTATAATAATTAATAGTCATGTCATCTATAAATGCTCTTTTTGGTTGTTGTCTTCTACCTGATGACATTAATGGTCCTCTTCCTGGTTTTTCAACTGACTTCATAATGTGGATTAACAGCTGCTGCAAACAATACTAGGACAATGTACATCCCATTAATATTCCTTCTCATAGTCTTGGCCAAGCTGTGTTGAAATCTCCTACTGTAAATACCATCTCTATGTGATCAAAGTATTCCTGCAGCATTGTCATGTTGTGGTTGGCACACAGTACCTCTGCAATGTCAAATGTACCAGTTTGTGAGGTATGAATCCTTAAGCATAAGCAAGGTCTAGCCAAAGTCGCTTTTCTTCTCCTATGATTCTCTTAAGCTCTGAGTCAAAACACTAGTATTGTCAATACATCTTGATACCTCTGTCATGCCTCATTTCTGAACCGATAGGTCTATGCATTATTCATTACTTAGCAGGATTTGTGTTGTTCTTTGCTAGAACTGGTAGGATTTTTACCCTCGATGTTCAGTATAGAGATGGTTCAAAACAACTCAACCTTCACGGAGTTCTCTCCCTTCGGAATAAAACATCTATCTGTTTTATACCAAGCATCTGTCATCTTTCTTCTTCTCCAAACTACTCTCAAAAACTTCTACAATCGTCTGGTTAGCTTGGAACATATACTGTATGGACCTGGTACTGCTCTTGTTTTCTTCAAAACATCCTGCACTTTGTTGAACTTCAGTTCTGACTCATCAATTGTAAATACACATGCAGTTATATTGGTTCCTCTGGCGTTGCCAGTTTCTTACATTCTTCCTCTGGCCTTTCATCACTTTGTGTTTTTTTTAAATTTTCTTCGACTTCATCCTTTGAGTTTTCCAATTAACCAGATCCTCTGGCGCCAAATAATCTCTTCATATACAGAAACGGTGGTGCTGTGAATTGAACTCGTTCATTTGCCCCTTTATTTCTGTCTATATGTTACCAGTTTATGTGTTTTTACTCTTGTTAGTGTTTTAAATTTAATCCAGGTTTCTTTCCCTAAATGTTGTAGAGGTAACCTTTTCTACTCCATAGCATCTCTTTAACTATTCCTTAACCTTCTTAAGTCCACTCTCAGATCCCCGTTCTTCTACTGTTTGCGGTTACTCTGACTTCGTGTTCTTTCTCTTTTCCCAGATGTAATCAACCCAAAATCTCTCCTTTCCTACGAAGTAAATAATGGACGTCACAGCTCTCAACTTTTCCTGCTAATTTTGTCTCTAAGTTGTTTTCCATGAGATCATCATCGAAAGCTTTCCATATCACTTTGTTTGCATTAGTTGGCTACTTAATATTTTCCTTCCTTGACGATAACATTTCTCTTCTAACTGTTGGTTTTATCAGATTTATATCTTCTCCTTCCATGAGGTGTTATATCTCTGTAAGCTGATTTGCGTGCTATCCCAACCCCAGTTCGCATGAAGGTTATGACCACTGTGGTTTGCTTTCTGAATGGTCTGACCAGATATATCTGTGCGTTGATTGCCAGAATGTGTTGGCACACATTACATTCCACTTTGTTGGATCTTCAAATATCCAGCATTCATGCAATATCGAAATATGGTTATATGATGGATGTATAGAGCAAGCTTCGATATCAAATCGAAATCGATTCGACTTTATCGATATCGTCGACATCTGGTATATCTGAGTTTGTCTTATGAAAATTGTTGATATTTACATCCGTTTATGTTTGTTTGAAGCAAACATCGATATCGATACGATATCATGTCAACATTGCCTATATCGAAGATCTTGATTTATTGTTACATCTTGGACATGATTGACTCACATGCATCATCTAATCAGGTAAACTTTGTGCTATTCAATTGTATATGTATCTGGGGATGTTCAAAGCATTTCGGCATACAGATTTTTTTTCACGAACTAAAGCTTTGCCGTAGGGACTTTTTTTTTAAATATAGAAGGGAGATGGTAGGGTCACCAAACCCAAAATTTGGACCTCAATTAAAAAAGTTCCATAACTTTGCCAACCTGGGTCTTTGGGTCCAGGTAACCTTAGGCAATTGCCTATCGAATTTACCTAGTTTGGACAAAATTTTTGTCGTAGGGACTATGTTATGAATTAAAGAAGGGGGTCGTAAGGTCACCCGACCCCAACTTTGTACACAATAAAACAAAATCCGTAACTTTACCCACCTGTGCTTTGGGTCAAGGCAACCTTAGGAAATTGGCTATCGAGTGTACCCCGTGTTGACAAAAGCTTTGCCGAAGGGACTTTGCTTTTAAATAAAGAAGGGAGGTGGTAGGGTCACCCGACCCCAACTTTGGACCAAAAAAAAAAGGTTTCGTAACTTTGCCATCTTTGGTCTTTGAATCCATGCAACCTTAGGCAAGTGCCTATCAATTGTACCTAGTGGGGACAAAATCTTTGCTGTAGGTTATTATTTAAAGAATAACAGAAGGGGAATGGTAGGATCACCCCGACCCAACTATGGACCTCAATTAAAAAAGTTCCGTAACTTTACCAACCTGGGTCTTCAGGTCCAGGCCACCTTGAGCAAGTGCCTATCATTTGTTCCCAGTGGGCACAAAAGCTTTGACTTAAGGAACATTTTATGAAGGAAAGAAGGGGGATGGTAGGGTCACCCTACTCCAACATTGGACCTCAATTAAGAAAGTTCGGTAACTTTACCCACCTGTGTCTTTGGAGCAAGACAACCTTTAGCAAATGCCTCACATTTGTTCCTAGTGAAAAAAGAAGCTTTGCCGTTAGGAAAATTATATAAAGGAAATAAGGGGATGGTAGGGTCACCCTACCCAAACTCTGGACCTCAATTTAAAAAGTTCCGTAACTTAACCTTCCTGGGTATTTGGGCCCAGTCAACTTTGGGCAAGTGCCTATCATTTGTACCTAGTCGGGACATAATCTTTGCCGTATGGATTTTTTTATGAATTAAAGAAGGGTGATGGTAGCGTCACCCGACCCAACTATGGACCTCAATTAAAAAAGTTCCGTTACTCTACCAACCTGGTTCTTTTGGGTCCTGGCAAACTTAGGCAAGTGCCTCATTTTTGTACCTAGTGGGCAAAAAAAGCTTTGCCGTAAGGAAAATTTTATGAAGGAAAGGAGGCAGATGTCAGGGTCTACCTTCCTTAAGTTTGGACCTCAACTATAACAGTTTCGAAACTTAATCCACCTGGGTCTTATGAACCAGGCAACCTTGGGCAAGTTTCTAACATTTGTACCTAGTGGTTAAAAAAGCTTTGCCGTAGGGAAAATTTAATGAAGGAAAGAAGGGGGATGGTAGGGTCACTCTACTCCAAGATTGGACCTCAATTAAGAAATTTCGGTAACGTTACCTACCTTGGTCCTTGGGGCCAGAAAATCTTGGACAAGTGCCGCACATTTGTACATAGAGGGCAAAAAAGCTTTGCCGTTAGGAAAATTTTAAGAAGGAAAAAAGGGGGATGGTAGGGTCACCCTACCCAAATTTTGGACCTCAATTTAAAAAGTTCCATAATTTTACACAACTGGGTCTTTTGGCCCATGCAACCTCGGGCAAGTGCCTTTCATTTGTTCCTAGTGGGCAAAGAAGCTTTGCCGTAGTGAAATTTTTATGAAGGAAAGGAGGAGGATGGCATGGTCACCCTACCAAAACTTTGGACTTCAATTAAAAAAGTTCCATAACTTTACCTACCTTGGTCTTTAAGCCAAGGCAACCTTGGGCAAGTGCCTATCATTTGTTCCTAGTAGTTAAAAAAAGATTTGCCGTAGGGAAAATTTTTTGAAGGAAAGAAGGGGAATGGTAGGGTCACACTACTCCAACCTAGGACCTCAATTAAGAAAGTTCGGTAACTTTAACCTCCTTCTTCTTAAGGGCCAGAAAACCTTTGGCAAGTGTCGCACATTTGTACCTGGAGGGCAAAAAAGCTTTTCCGTTAGGAAATTTTTATGAAGGAAAGAGGATGGTAGGGTCATCCTATCCAAACTTTGGACCTTAATTAAGAAAGTTCCATAACTGTATCCATCATTTTTTTTGGCTCATGCAACCTTTGGCAAGTGCTTATCATTTGTTCCTAGTGGGCAGAGAAGCTTTGCCGTAGGGAAAATTTTACGAAGGAAAGGATGGGGATGGTAGGGTCAACCTTCTTTGGACATCAATTATTAAAGTTTCGAAACTTAACCAACCTGGGTCTTTGGGCTCAGGCAACCTTTGGCAAGTGCCTCACATTTGAACCTAGTGGTTAAAAAAGCTTTGCCGTAGGGAAAATTTTACGAAGGAAAGAAGGTGGATGGTAGTGTCACGCTACACTAACTTTGGACCTGAATTTAAAAAGTTCCGTAACTTAACTTATCTGGGTCCTTTTGCCCAGGCAACCTTGGGCAACTGCCTATCATTTGTACAAAGTGGGCAAAAAGCTTTGCCGTTGGGAAAATTTTATGAAGGAAAGAAGGAGTTTGTAGGGTTACCCTACCCAAATGTTGGGCCTCAATTCAAAAAGTTCCATAACTTTACCCACCTGGGTTTTTGGGCCAAGGCAATATTGGGCAAGTGCCTATCATTTGTTCCTAGTGGGCAAAAAAGCTTTGCCGAAGGGAAAATTTTATGAAGGAAAGAAGAGGGATGTTAGGGTCATCCAATCCAAACTCTGGACCTCAATTAAAAAAGTTCTGCAACATTACCCAACTGGGTCTTTGGGTCCAGGCAACTTTAGGCAAATGCCTATCAATTGTACCTAGTGGGGACAAAATCTTTGCCGTAGAGAATTTTTTATTATTTAAAGAAAGGGGATAGAAAGGTCACACTGCCCCAACTTTTGATCCTTATTTAGAATGTTCCGTAACTTTACCCACCTGGGTCATTTGAACCTATTGGGCAAAAAAGCTTTGCTACCGGAAAATTGTATAAAGGAAAGAAAGGGATGGTAGGGTCACCATATCCCAACTTTTAACCTCAATTGTAAGTGTTCCGTAACTTTACCCACCTGGGTCATTGGGTGAAGGCAACCTTGGGTAAGTGCCTATCATTTGTACCTATTGGGTAAAAAAGCTTTGCCATAGGGAAAATCTTATGAAGGAAAAGAAGGTGATGGTAGAGTCACCCTATCCCACGTTTAGACCTCAATTAAAAAAAGTTCCGTAACTTTACCCACCTAAGTCTTTGGGCCAAGGCAACCTTGGGCAATTTAAAGAAAGGGGATAGAAAGGTCACCCTGCCCCAACTTTTGATCCTAATTTAGAATGTTCCGTTACTTTACCCACCTGTGTCTTTGGGTCAAGGCAACCTTAGACAATTGGCTATCGAGTGTACCCAGTGTTGACAAAAGCTTTGCCGAAGGGACTTTGCTTTTAAATAAAGAAGGGAGGTGGAAGGGTCACCCGACCACAACTTTGGACCCCAAAAAAAAGTTCCGTAACTTTACCATCTTTGATCTTTGAATCCAGGCAACCTTAGGCAAGTGCCTATCAATTGTACCTAGTGGGGACAAAATCTTTGCCGTAGGTTATTATTTAAAGAATTACAGAAGGTAGATGGTAGGGTCTCACTATGGACCTCAATTAAAAAAGTTCCGTAATTTTACCAACCTGAGTCTTCAGGTCCAGGCAACCTTAAGCAAGTGCATATCATTTGTTCCTTATGGGCACACAAGCTTTGCCGTAGGGAAAATTTTATGAACGAAAGAAGGGGGAGGGTAGGATCACCCTACCCCAACTTTGGATCTAAAAAAAAAAGTTCCGTTACTTTACCCACCTGGGTATTTGGGCCCAGGCAAGCTTAGGCAAGTGCCTATCATTTGTACCTAGTGGGCAAAAAAGCTTTGCCGTAGGGAAAATTTTATGAACGAAAGAAGGGGGAGGGTAGGGTCACCCGATCCCAACTTTGGACCTAAAAAAAAAGTTCCGTAACTTTACCCACCTGGGTATTTGGGCCTAGGCAAGCTTAGGCAAGTGCCTATCATTTGTACCTAGTGGGCAAAAAAGCTTTGCCGTAGGGAAAATTTTATGAACGAAAGAAGGGGGAGGGTAGGGTCACCCTACCCCAACTTTGGACCTTAAAAAAAACAGTTCCGTAACTTTACCCACCTACGTATTTGGGCCCAGGCAAGCTTAGGCAAGTGCCTATCTTTTGTACCTAGTGGGCAAAAAAGTTTTGCCGTAGGGAAATTTTTATGAACGAAAAAAGGGGGAGGGTAGGGTCACCCTACCCCAACTTTGGACCTCAAAAAACAAAGTTCCGTAACTTTACCCACCTGGGTATTTGGGCCCAGGCAAGCTTAGGCAAGTGCCTATCATTTGTACCTAGTGGGCAAAAAAGTTTTGCCGTAGGGAAAATTTTATGAACGAAAGAAGGGGGAGGGTAGGGTCACCCTACCCCAACTTTGGACCTAAAAAAACAAAGTTCCGTTACTTTACCCACCTGGGTATTTGGGCCCAGGCAAGCTTAGGCAAGTGCCTATCATTTGTACCTAGTGGGCAAAAAAGCTTTGCCGTAGGGAAAATTTTATGAACGAAAGAAGGGGGAGGGTAGAGTCACCCTACCCCAACTTTGGACCTCAAAAAAAAAGTTCCGTAACTTTACCCACCTGGGTATTTGGGCCCAGGCAAGCTTAGGCAAGTGCCTATCATTTGTACCTAGTGGGCAAAAAAGCTTTGCCGTAGGGGAAATTTTATGAACGAAAGAAGGGGGAGGGTAGGGTCACCCTACCCCAACTTTGGACCTCAAAAAAAAAGTTCCGATACTTTACCTACCTGGGTATTTGGGCCCAGGCAAGCTTAGGCAAGTGCCTATCATTTGTATCTAGTGGGCAAAAAAGCTTTGACGTAGGGAAAATTTTATGAACGAAAGAAGGGGGAGGGTAAGATCACCCTACCCCAAACTTTGGACCTCAAAAAAAAAAGTTCCGTAACTTAACCCACCTGGGTATTTGGGCCCAGGAAAGCTTAGGCAAGTGCCTATCATTTGTACCTAGTGGGCCAAAAAACTTTGCCGTAGGGAAAATTTTATGAACGAAAGAAGGGGGAGGGTAGGATCACCCTACCCAACTTTGGACCTTAAAAAAAAAAGTTCCGTAACTTTACCCACCTGGGTATTTGGGTCCAGGCAACCTTAGGCAAGTGCCTATCGAGTGTACCTAGTGTGGACAAAAGCTTTGCCGTAGGGACTTTGCTATGAATTAAATAAGGGGGATGGTAGGGTCACCCGACCCCAACTTTGGACCTCAAAAAAAAAAGTTCCGTAACTTTACCCACCTGGGTATTTGGGTCCAGGCAACCTTAGGCAAGTGCCTATCGAGTGTACCTAGTGTGGACAAAAGCTTTGCCGTAGGGACTTTGCTATGAATTAAATAAAGGGGATGGTAGGGTCACCCGACCCCAACTTTGGACCTAAAAAAAAAAGTTCCGTAACTTTACCCACCTGGGTATTTGGGTCCAGGCAACCTTAGGCAAGTGCCTATCGAGTGTACCTAGTGTGGACAAAAGCTTTGCCGTAGGGACTTTGCTATGAATTAAATAAAGGGGATGGTAGGGTCACCCGACCCTAACTTTGGACCTCAAAAAAAAAAGTTCCGTAACTTTACCCACCTGGGTATTTGGGTCCAGGCAACCTTAGGCAAGTGCCTATCAAGTGTACCTAGTGTGGACAAAAGCTTTGCCGTAGGGACTTTGCTATGAATTAAATAAAGGGGATGGTAGGGTCACCCGACCCCAACTTTGGACCTCAAAAAAAAAAAAGTTCTGTAACTTTACCCACCTGGGTATTTGGGTCCAGGTAACCTTAGGCAAGTGCCTATCGAGTGTACCTAGTGTGGACAAAAGCTTTGCCGTAGGGACTTTGCTATGAATTAAATAAGGGGGATGGTAGGGTCACCCGACTCCAACTTTGGACCTCAAAAAAAAAAGTTCCGTAACTTTACCCACCTGGGTATTTGGGTCCAGGCAACCTTAGGCAGGTGCCTATCGAGTGTACCTAGTGTGGACAAAAACTTTGCCGTAGGGACTTTGCTATGAATTAAATAAAGGGGATGGTAGGGTCACCCGACCCCAACTTTGGACCTCAAAAAAAAAGTTCCGTAACTTTACCCACCTGGGTATTTGGGTCCAGGCAACCTTAGGCAAGTGCCTATCGAGTGTACCTAGTGTGGACAAAAGCTTTGCCGTAGGGACTTTGCTATGAATTAAATAAAGGGGATGGTAGGGTCACCCGACCCCAACTTTGGACCTCAAAAAAAAAAGTTCCGTAATTTTACCCACCTGGGTATTTGGGTCCAGGCAACCTTAGGCAAGTGCCTATCGAGTGTACCTAGTGTGGACAAAAGCTTTGCCGTAGGGACTTTGCTATGAATTAAATAAAGGGGATGGTAGGGTCACCCGACCCCAACTTTGGACCTCAAAAAAAAAAGTTCCGTAACTTTACCCACCTGGGTATTTGGGTCCAGGCAACCTTAGGCAAGTGCCTATCGAGTGTACCTAGTGTGGACAAAAGCTTTGCCGTAGGGACTTTGCTATGAATTAAATAAAGGGGATGGTAGGGTCACCCGACCCCAACTTTGGACCTCAAAAAAAAAAGTTCCGTAACTTTACCCACCTGGGTATTTGGGTCCAGGCAACCTTAGGCAAGTGCCTATCGAGTGTACCTAGTGTGGACAAAAGCTTTGCCGTAGGGACTTTGCTATGAATTAAATAAAGGGGATGGTAGGGTCACCCGACCCCAACTTTGGACCTCAAAAAAAAAAGTTCCGTAACTTTACCCACCTGGGTATTTGGGTCCAGGCAACCTTAGGCAAGTGCCTATCGAGTGTACCTAGTGTGGACAAAAGCTTTGCCGTAGGGACTTTGCTATGAATTAAATAAAGGGGATGGTAGGGTCACCCGACCCCAACTTTGGACCTAAAAAAAAAAAGTTCCGTAACTTTACCCACCTGGGTATTTGGGTCCAGGCAACCTTAGGCAAGTGCCTATCGAGTGTACCTAGTGTGGACAAAAGCTTTGCCGTAGGGACTTTGCTATGAATTAAATAAAGGGGATGGTAGGGTCACCCGACCCCAACTTTGGACCTCAAAAAAAAAAGTTCCGTAACTTTACCCACCTGGGTATTTGGGTCCAGGCAACCTTAGGCAAGTGCCTATCGAGTGTACCTAGTGTGGACAAAAGCTTTGCCGTAGGGACTTTGCTATGAATTAAATAAAGGGGATGGTAGGGTCACCCGACCCCAACTTTGGACCTCAAAAAAAAAAGTTCCGTAACTTTACCCACCTGGGTATTTGGGTCCAGGTCTTTGCCGTAGGGAAATGTTTACGGATTAAAGTTATTTTACATAGGTTTGATTCTAAATAAATTGTTGTTTAGATAACCAAAATATTTATGTCAAATCTTTTTTCGTTCTATTTTGACGTAATTCGTGTATTCGTGTGTAACTCTTACACTTATCGCTCTTCTTATCGAAATGTAATAAATAAATTACAAGAGTGACTATTTACTTTTGAATAATTACGTGAACTAGCTATTTCTTTGGCGATAAGTGAATATAATGGTTATCAGTTTTTCTTTTTACTCGTATAATTATATAGGCTTGAAGATCTTATTGTGTCGCTACAGTAGTATAGTGTAACCTGTTGTTATCAATTGTTATTATTATTATACAGACAATAACCAATCCCTTATCAAAGAGAAAGGAGAAAGTTTTCTTTTTAATTCCCGGCCTTAAAAAAAAGTTATTAAATACACAAATAAATTATTAAACTTTTCTGTGTTTAAATGGAATTGCATTTCATCTTCCTATTGGAAATTATTTGTCATCATTTTTATTTATTTGTCATCATATTTATAAGTACGTGTCGTGTTATTGCAAATCTTTGGTTTTTAGGCATGATCATGTGGGTGCGTTTTCTTATTGTTCGCTGGCTTATTGTTCGCTAGCTTGATTCATCTTATTGTTCGCTGGCTTATTGTTCGCTAGCTTGAGTCTGGTATATTTGAGGATTAGACAAAGCTATGTGAAAAAAACCGGATGTCCAACGTTACATTTATGAAAAACTGTTTTAACTCTTATGTATAGTGATCCTATTTCTTATTCTCTGATCTTCTTCATTCTTGGCAGAAACAACGACATGTGTCGGTTCTTTGTGGCGTTAAAGCCGTTATTTTGCCAAATTTCATTTGACTCGGTGGCTTCATATTAAGCTGGAATAAGAAAAATGTCCAACGACGTTTTTCGTTAACTCAACGACTGAAAGTGAATTTTGTAAGTAGATATAGCAGAAAATGAATAAAAAGAGTAAGACAATTGTAATATCTAACAAAAGTACAAATATTTGCCTCATTGTTCATTATGAAATTTGGAAAAAGAGGTTGATGATTGCTGCCGAAAAAAAAGAATAGCGCATATTGCTATAGACTTCACCTGGAGACATAGGTTCGACACAGGTTAAATTTTGCAATTTTTATTAATCGTTTGTAGCTTTTAACGATTTATTTAAAAGAATGGTGAAATGGGGGGAAAATCTCATTACATGAACTTCGTCCAAGTTTTCCAAAGACAAATTGGAGACACCAAGACAGTCCTCTTAATGTATAATGCGAATTGAAATTTATGTTGTGGAAGTACTCCGAAATAGATCATTTAAAGTCGTCACTTCAGTAAGGTGCAATCACCAATATTAAAAGACTTATACCAGTTCAAGGAATGTTTTACTTCGCGATTTGTTCTGCTATTCATGTTATAACTGTCGTAGTGAAATTAATTCCTGTACTAGCAAAGCCGGAACTTTTCGTCAATATAAACTTGTGCATGAAATAGAGGTAATTGAAAGACAAATCCCAAACGGCGACGAAAACCGTTTCATCGAATTAATAAAAACCCGGGATTATATAAGCCGTTTTCGCGGACGATCCAGGAGTAGATTACTATATTTTAAAATGTATATCAGAAGTTAAACACTATAGATGACTTGGGGAAATAATTCTCAAACCAATGTTCAAGTTATTGAAGGGGTGTATTTCGACAACTTATGTGCTAGGGAAAATACAATTTTATTCAAATTTAACCAAGGGTAAAAATGTTCGATTTACTTGCAGAGTATCAAATATATTTGTATTGGGGTTGAATTAAGATATAGAAATTTTACAATGACAGATGATATGCACCTTGAAAGTTAAACATCATATGACAAAAGTTTCGTACATCTAAAAAAAGTTTTTTTTTATGGAAAACCGTACCACATCTTCCTATATCTATATCCGTCCGATCTTTCCTTCCTACATTACTTGCGACAGTAATGCATTTTTAGTTGAAATAACTTAAAGGGTAAACATTATTAAATCGATTTCCACAACTTGAGGTAATTTATGATAAAATGACATCACAAAACGAACAGAACCAGAATCAACCAACATATATAAAAAAAAAACCGAATAAAAAAAAATAATCGAAGTCAAAAACCGTCTTCGACGCCGCTTTTTTTAAAGTGTAACGTCGTGTTGTAGGAACATCGTGCCCAACGTTGACAGTAGACAAAGAGCAATCAATATTTAATTATTACAACGAGCCATGGAGTTGGGCTTATTTACAGGGAGGTGGAAGGCTTGGCTTGCCTTGGTAGTACGCAAACTCAGTCCTCATATAATTCCATATATTAATCTTTCACCTAATTTAGTCCATATCGACCATGATTAACTGTACCACCCTTTCACAGTAGATAACGTATTACTACGACATGGGATCTGTAAAATATATAAGTTTCTCACAGAAGGTAACCGAAGAAGGTGACCAAAGATTTTGCGACGATACAAATATTAAACTTTACAATATAAATAAATATCTTTAACCAATGAATTCAAATAGCAAAAGCTTTGCAATTAACAAATATATACTTATTAAGCTTCATGTAAATCATTTAACAGTGAAATACATTAAATATGAAATTTGGAGTTTTACCAAGGGAGCTAACAATTAATTAATAACACTGTCTGCCACACAACATTTCGGGGGCTCTCCCTGTGGTATCTTTCGTCCCTCTTTTATAGCTGATTATACGTTTTTTTTTCTAATTATTGGGGCATTATGATATGACCTATAGTTATTAATTTCTGTGTCATTTAGTCTCTTGGCAATCATAATACATATTCTTTTATATACATAGCGATGTCGTTATTACGACATGTTATGTCGAAATTACGACATAGCGATGTCGTTGTAACGACATATTATGTCGAAATTACGACATAGCGATGTCGAAATTACGACATATTATGTCGAAATTACGACATATTATGTCGAAATTACGACATAGCGATGTCGTAATAACGACATGTTATGTCGAAATTACGACATGCTATGTCGTAATTACGACATAAATTTTTTTTTTTGAATGGCCCTTATCGGCTTCCGTAGGTCGACAATGTATAGATGATTTCTAAACATTTTCTTCTCGGATTTCAATTGATTAATTCACAATTATTTACCAAAGTTTTTTATCCGGGATATACAAATCATCAATGTTACTCTAAAGAAGGGAATATGTCATATTTAATAAGTATTTTTTTATTAAATCGTATGTTTTTGAACGCTTATTGGATTCGCCAAGCAATAAATAAAATAAATAATTGTTTATGAGTTGTTTTGGAGCTATGAGCTACCGTCCGAGAAACAATAATTTGAATTCATCAATTAGTCATTGTATAGACCAAAGTCCGACAGTATTTCTAAAAAAATCAGTTGGCAATCGTTTATCTGGACCTAATACAAATCGTACAAGGTATCGTTGTGTTTGCTTCAACATTTTAGTTTCAATAAATGATAACTATCCCCAAAGTTCACACGAGTGAAGTGCAGTTGGTAACTCAAAACGTTTCCAAACAGTAAAACGCGGGTAGGTTAATGCGGTTTCAAATCGATTTTTGGTAATTGCATCGAAATCGCATCTATTACGTCATTTTCGAATATATACGAATTTTGATTGGCTAAATCGGACGTTGGGAGAATTTGCTATGGAGTGGTGATTTTTTGGCTACACCGAGGTCATAGATTTATATCAACTTGTTGTTTTTCGACAACAGCATTGCGACATTAACAATATCTTCATCCATGACCATTGTTCCCTTGAACACTTACAGTTTTGAGTAAGAAAATCGCCAAAAACTAAGATTCATCAACGTCAATGTTTAGTTTGTCACGTCACACTCATTATCATCAGCTGTTGAGCACCTTGTCACAGAATTCGGCACATGGAAATCACAATTGAAAGGTGGATTTTGCATACATTCTGAGGTAAATACGTTGTAAATTGTAACTCTTTATCACCGGTACCCATTTCTTCTGATTGAATTTGTTGACGTGAATCAAAACATTCATAATTCGTCATTTATTTCGATAAGTTCAACGACGAAAACCGTTGATCTTATCAATCAATCAATGAATCAATAAAGTTACTTAAGTTTAATAGCTAAATGGAAACAATGCTCGGAGAAAGATTGTTATAATATTAGTTATATTTATAGACTTGATTTTTTCCAAGGTAAATGTTACATAATAATTACCCCCCCCCTTTAATTCCCCCTTGGTTAAGTGTATGCAATAAATTAAAACTATTCATTTATGTATACATAGCTCCATAACTTGGGTATGCCACCCACACAAATGAACAGTGTTGGTGTTTTTTTCCATGTTAAACAGAGAATGACATTGTTTCAATTCAGAATATATTTTTTCATTGTGATTTGAGCATTAATTTAAAACTTTTCACAAATAGTATTATATCCATTGTCATTTCTAAGTTTATGAGAAAATACCAGTTACACAAAGACAAAGAATTTATAAATGCATGTACAAACAAATAAAATGTACTATTAAATCATATTTCAGTTAACAGGCTACTGAGATTTTACAAAATGAGAGAATTTGCTCATCTCAGTTAATTTATTATCCAATTCAATTTTAAGTTATAGACATGAAAATTTAAAATTGATCACCACTTTCATTCAATTGACATAAAGACTATTGATAACTATTTAAATGTTATAATCCAAATAAGTGATTATTAAATTTACTTTAAAAGTTGTCAATCTACATTGCTGTAAACATTTCAATATCTTACAGATTAAATACTTTATTGCCTATTTTCTACATGTTTTAAAAAAAACATTGGTGTGTTTATTGCTTTTAAAGTTTTGATAATGCAATTTTATATTTTGTCTTTTGCAGAAATTTTATTCATTGTTTTTTTTTTTACTGCTTCCAAGTGACTTGGCATGTAGGAAGTCTGCATTATCATGTAAGCATTCAAATATTATATAATTGTTACTGATACTTATTTTATAGTCACATGAAGGGTAATGAAAGCTATTTAAAGATTAATTGCTTATGAGTTTAGATTAATCTATTTGTTAAGAAAGTTAAAAAAACATGGCAATTATTTTATTACAAACATGTAAGTTTACTATTTGTTTTACCAACCACTGCTTATTGGCTATTAAGCTTACTCAAATTTGATTATATTGAAGTTGTCTTTTTGTATCAGAGTAAGAATAAGATAATTTGTATGTTCAAAATATTAATAACAGGGCACATTAAGAGCATATAAATCAAGAACAATGATTGAAGTAATAGATATTATGCATATGTATAGCAATGGGGCTGATAAATTAATTATATTGTATATAATAATATTATTTATTTTGCAGGATTTTAAGATGAATGAGAAACAATGGCTACTTTCAATACAATAGCACATTTGATAAAATGAATAAGACACAAGAACTGCACTGTTCATTCTAAGGAAGATCAACAAATGAAACCCAAACAAGGATATTATTTTCATATCAGATTCCTGTACATGAGATCAAAAGAGAAAATTAATTTTCCTGAAAAGACAACTTTTTACTTATACATATATGTGTGACAAAATGAATGGAACCAAGACTGTTTTAACTGTGCTAAAAGGAATACAAATTAGAAGTTGATTGTATTAAAAAGTGAGAAAAAAATTTACTGTATGAAAAAGCAGGTTCAACAAAAGGAAATATGTTGAAATGAATGAATAACTAACTGCAATGATTCTGGAATATGTGTAAGTTCATGATCAAACAAAGGAAAAAATTATAAAAATGTGGAATACATATATGATATGAGATATTGTGTCCTTATTAATATGATCACTGAAAAGAGGATGTTTCACAGAAATTTCACTTCATAAATGTGTTACTGTGTACAAATTGTGATTTCATTCATCTGATAAAGTATGTTTAGCTGTGCTCCATAGAATAATAAATCATAATTATTAATATTGTTTATTAATATAAATGTGAAACAAAAGCAAAAGTGTCGGGAATGATGAAATGTTTTCACATACAAATAAGCAAATAGATTTATCAATAGGATCACCCATTCCCTAATTTCAATGATTGTGTAACAAACATGTTTTATAACAAAAACCAAAAAATCTATATGTAATTTGGTTATGATCATTTGATGGTCAGTTGTGACACATTAAAAATCATACCACATGAAGTAAAATAAGTCAGTTTTGCTGCATTTAATACACAATTTCAAATCAATCAATCAGTGCATGTGTATTTTAAATTACTTGGGTTAAATGAAACAACTTTGAGATTGCCCAGTAGTGTTTTCTGTCAGACACTGATCATATATTCCCTCACAAAAAACATTCACTCCCCCTTTTCAGAAAGTACCAAGTAATGCTTATAGAAGAGCAATTATCAATATGAATTTAATTATCTAATAACATGAAGCTTAAGATGATAAATATTATAACTTTTCTTATTCAGTTCAACATGGTTTAAACTGATGTCTGCTAGTTTTATGCTGTTTATCCTTAAAAATAAACACCTTATTGATGGTTAGGATTGCAATTATAAAAGATAATTTTATTATATTGATATAAAAAAAAATAAAGATATTCAAAACACTTGGTCCAGTTCATGGCTTTTCTTATTTATATTTATAAAGATTTAGGCCACAGATACATAAATGGGGATCTTAACCTGGGGGGGGAGGGGGGGTCAATTAAATGTTTAGAGAATTTTTCTCTATTATTATTATTCAAATATCATCTTTTCTTTACCCTGCATACCCTATATATACCTATATACCTGTTTCCTGTACCTTTAAAAGAATGCACAAATTACAGCTAATTTCATAATGCATGTAGAGCAAGACTTTGGTTACCTTGCTTGCTTTGTTTGTATATTGTACAATAATAATTTAGAAAACATCCAATTGAATTTAACTATAATATTAACAGGTTTAAGTTTGCCTATATTTATTGTTTGAAGATGACAATCTTACGTGCTTTAAGCTTGGGTAAATGTTTATACAAACAAAACAAGCAAGCCAACCAACGTTTTACTCTACAAGCTTTAGGAAATTAGCTGTAAAAGAAAATATTCTGCAGTTTTAGACTATTTTATTCTCATAAACTAAATAAAAAGTTACAGAGAATGGTACATATATACATAAATACATATTCTGGAGTTTTAAGTTTGCTTGAATGTGACACAGAATGTTCATTGAATGTGTATATGGTGTAAGGGTATGTGTGAAAATAATGTTGCAGGATTTGAAATATAATTAAATTTTCAATTGCTCTTGGACTATCATATTTGGTATAAATTGATTTAATAGTCCCATACTTACTGACTATCATAAGTTTTTTTTATGAAATCAGCATCTGTTTTTTTTTAACTATGTTTCCTATCAGTATGTGGTAATTAAATTTATTGAGAGAAAAAATAAGCAGGAAATATATTCCAAGCTGTCATTATATATGGTGTGATTGCAACTGTGACCAACGACCGAATGATGTACAGTGTATGGCTCTGTATGATTTATAAAGAATGAGCAAGATTCAAGATTTTATTGTACATGTTGTACACTCTTACAGTTTACACTGTTACAAGAGGCAAAACCCAAACATGAGAGGCACCTCATCTGACAAAATAGAAAACACTATTCAAAGAATTATCTGATTGATTGCATGCTGTTTAACAACACTTTCCGCACTGTTTTGCGAATACACAGAGGTCGTGTTTTTTGGTAGATAAGGCTACAGTGCCCGCAGAAAAATTCAAGACCTGTTGGTGACCTTCTGCTGTTGTGTTTTTCTATGATCGGGTTGTTGTCTCTTTGACACATTCCACATTTCCATTCTTAATTTTAATACATATTTATTTCGCCAGAAAATACCAAACAAAAAGAAAAGGGGCTTCATCCCCTAAGCCGATGTGTAATTATAATCATTCTGATCTATTCTCCGAGTAAAATATATATTTAAATAGTTTGTTTCTTTTATTAAATCAATTGATTATGGAGAAGATGCAACAAAAAGTACATTTAAATAAAGATCAGCAACAATTTCCCCGATGACTGAAATTTTATTTCTGTTTACAGAATTACTTCCTTTTGAAAGTCACTTGTGCGTTTGTAGACAATATCGGACCCGAAAACTTGTGAAACACGTTAACTTTGACTCAAAAAGCCTAGCGTGTAGAAATGATGAATTTTCGAGTCAAGTTAACGTACAGAAAGCTGAATATTAACATTTTACGAAAACTGCTACTCGGTTCATGTTGTTTATACCGTTTAGGTGTTAGACGTTGTAATATCTGAAGGTCATAGCATTTTTGGCGCAATTCAGTCGAAAATCTCAGTTTATTTAACTAATCTGTTTATTCAAAGGAGGCGAGTAGCACTTTTCTATTACTTTGGTATATAAGCTATCCACAGATAACAATACTTAGAAAAACAAGACTGTCTACACGCTAGCACTTTTGAGTTTACTGTTTTCACGTTTATAAATAGATTTTGAGTGTCACGTGATAACCACGTGATAATTTGAGAATGTTTTTTTTTTAAACGACTACTAGAAAAACTAAAAAATATAACAAATTACACTATAAATGAGTCAAAAAGTCTTTTTTATTAAAAGTTGAAATTTAAGTATCATTTTTTCATTTTTTTAAAAATACAGCATTAACCCACCCGCGTACTTATAATTGAGCTCATACCACTCCGATTAAGTCCTTCACTGTTTAGAGAATGCAGATTCATTTTCATCTTTTTGCACGCCTTTAAAGTACGATAGTATGATTTCATTTTACTATTGTAACGTGCAGGGGGTCCTACACGCCAGATGGTACTTTGTGTACCCGTAGAGACGTACCAGGGTTACTTCCCTGGATTTGTTGTGTATCGTTGGTTAACCCTTACAAATGGTAACGTGTTTCCTGAACTAATTCAACCTTAGATATAAAAGCCTAATAACAATTAACAAAAGATTACTTCTAGTAAGTATACAAAATGAAACCCTTAACCTAACAATGGAGTATAACACAAAGGACGCTTAATTGGAGCTATGACTTAACCTTACTTCAAAAGTTGATATATGACTATAACCTATTTGCCTTACAGTACTTTAGTTCTTTGATTCAAAGGTAATATGGAATTATGGTTTCCAGTGCGCCCCTTGTCCTTGTTCAGGGCCAAGGTGTCACTGGTCCAAAGGGACAGTATCACGTTGTCACCCTAATGATATACCACAGGACAATATGTCACCACCTTATTCAGATAGTACAATTGGCTCTTGCTTATAAAAGTATAACCAAAGGTCCTTGGTAAGCTACTTCTTATTCAGAAATAGTTATAATTACCTTTTCTTTAGTCTTTACTCTAGGAGCTCTGACGACCGAACTGATTAACGTTACGAGAAACTCTACTTATATACTAGAATAATCTCTAACCAAAATGCATATAATCTCTAAACAGAAATAAATATATTCCGTATTACTGTTACGTTTTAATATAACGCCTATAGTAATTTAATATCAAACACTTACTTTTCAACTAGAAATGCGCCCCGCATTTACAATACTCGAGCTAAATCATCGACCTGTGGCCCTTTTTCAGACCCAAACTCTATCAACTATCTATTCGACAGTAACCACTGAGCATGTTCTCAAAATGCAAAGTACTCTCCATGGTACTAGACAAAATTAACCGAACAAAATAAATGTTCACCTTATCAGCTCGTAGACAATACATCTACCATATGCTCAGATTTCAACCAGCTCCTACCAATACTACTACCAATGGATAATGGATTTCCAACAAAACTACTTAACTTAATACCCTTACTATATGAAATCTAAATACCAAAAGCATGTATCAATTTAAACTGTCACTGGAAACTTAATCTTCCGAAATAATCCAGGTTGCAAAATTTAGCCTATGTAGCGGCCCCTAGGAGCCTACTCTTAACGAACTCTACAAAGGGATCTTTAACGTGCACAGGACGTGACATTTCCTGTACACGGGACATCGGATTTAACGTCCCCAGTCCGACCGGACGGTCATACAATAAAATGAAAACAAAACACAATAATAAGATCGGGTATCTTTTACCATATAGTACACTTAATCAAACAAATCAAATCAAACAATGTGTCCTCTCACAGTCTGATAACTAAATATTCAAACGTTCAAAACTTATAGCTGACTTCGTCCACATGCTCTGGCACGAAGTAACGATATCCAGCCTCCTTGGCTTCCATGTGGAATGTATGCACACACACATTGTATAATTATTACTCAATTGTCCCAAGTTTCTTCTGTGGTCTCCTCCATCTTTACTCCTTCCTCATACCAGGTTCTAACGGTCCTTTTAAGATGGTGATGAGCAATCACACCAGGGGTTTGGGTTTCAACCGTCCTCTTGGCAGGAACAACCAGACCACATGTCGGCTGAAGAAACACGCCACCTCCAAGCGACGAAGTTACACGTGTTTGTGCCACTGGACTTGTGAATAATACCGGTGAAGTAATAGAAGCAGCCACTAACAAATTACTTCTAACTGCGGTAGCAGTAGTCCTTGGAACCTTAACCGGTACCACACCATCTGCTAGGCGTTCCATAAGCTGCCTCTTCTTGGTCGAGCCAAACACTGGCAGAGGTTTAGTTGGCTTCCTCACTGGTGCCATCTCCGGACTTGTTGCGACCTCTGGAGTGACTGACGTTTTATCAACGCAAGATGACCCAGTCGGTCTCTGGCTAAATGGAATTTCATCGGAATCAGTATCACTTTCAGCTACTGTAGATTTCTGGTGTTTTCTCTTGCTGTGTCTCCTAAGATCTCTTTCCAGGAGGGCTGCATAGGTGCACGCCGGTTCTTTGCAGATGAAAGATGTTGATACCCGCTTTTCCTCACAACATGTAATTATATGATCACTCCACCCTTTGGCAGTGGGAAACCTATCACCACAGACAGGACATCTGTAAATCTCCTGTGAGGATTTTCCTGGCGTTGTCTTTGTGTTTACCATATTTCAAATTTTGATCTAAAAAAATAAAACATATTTAATATCAAAAATACATATTTACATTGTCTATTCACATTTCAAAACACACAACCTAACGTTCGTAGTCCTTCATCCACGATGGAGGTTTTCTAAACCTCATTGGCCGATCATTGTCTACATCTTCATGATTATCTAGATCTAATAAGGGCAAAGAGTCAATGATAACTTCTTCGTCATGAATCTCTGATTCTAGCTCTCCTGTTTTATCAGGACTTTGTTCGTCAATAAGGTTTTCCCCCCTTAGTATCTGTTGGGGACAAGGGCGCATCCTATCAACATGTATTACTTGACCCGCTCCCTTACGCCCACAATTGACAGTGTATGTGACACTTGAGTTTATCTTAATCACCTTATATGGACCACGCCATTGGTTAGTGAACTTTGGTGACAAACCCGGGGTTCTAAGGGGAAAGTATACATAAACCATGTTGCCAGGTTCAAATTTAGCCCAACTGACATTTTTGTCATGGTTTTTCTTTTGTCTTAACATTTGACCAGAGACATGTCTCTGAACAATCTGATGTGCCTCTTCCATGTGTTCTTGTAATTCCCATGCCCACTCAGTTGGAAGGCAAACGCCTGAATCTGACAGATAGAGGTCAATTTGTCGACAAAAAAAGAACCCGTATGTAAAATGTTTACGCCCACAAACAGCGCCACCTATAATTTTTTCTACGGCATCTTTGAGAACGATGTCCCATTCTGTAGTAAATTAAAACATTAAATTAACTAAAACATAGAAAAGTAAGTGTAAAACACAAATTGAAAGATATATTTGCAGATGACTGTTTATGCATGATACGCTGGCAATGTGCGCAATGTCCTTTAATCCAAGACTGAAAATTAGTTTGTTTCCTACGTCAAGATGGCGGATTTCAATGTTTACATTTTTTCACCTATTTATAATCTGACAGAATTTCGTATCCAATCATTTATTAGCAATTTTATTATTGATCTTTGAAGATCATCCAATGACATTTGCCGTTAGAAAGTGGCTACACGTTACCAGCCGTCGTTACAAAGTAGCCATGTGTTTTGTGGGGATACCTTGGGAATGTTGTGTATTCAAAAGTTACGGTAAAAATCAATGTTATCTTCCTTATATTTCCATGCATACACAATTTATAACAGCAAATACATTCTTAACAGACCCCATAACGTAAACGGACATATTTAACTGTCTGCTTGAGCAAAAATTCGTGTAAATAAGCCTGATGGGTCGTTCAAAGTCAAGCACAGTAGACAAACACGTGGTAGATTGTTTATGTTTGACAGTTTGTTTACTTGAATTGCACGTTGATGTTACTATATACTTACCAATAACCTTTATGGTGTTATACTTTCAATAGTTATATAATAAATCTTACCCAAGAAATACGTCTAGGTAGGTGCAGGGACTTCTTTTACTTGGTCCTTAACTAATGAGGGTGTAATGATACATTACAGCATTTTTTGCATTTGATATATTTCATGGACATGTACATTTTGTGTACACAAAGAACAATAAATTAAATGAACGTACATGGGTTTAATTCCCACCCTAGGAATACATTTTGACTCTCATGACAGGTTGGAACAAATAGAGCAGATAGCAATTGACAATAATGTAATGCTAAAATGCTGATTGATGGGGTCAAATCATCAATATAATTTTTTCTAGTATACAGCAGCTCCTCTAAGGGTTAGTAAGGGTACTTTACTAAAAGTCCAGTGGCTAAGTCCTGTCTTTTTTGCCTCTGATATTTTCTAATTTATATTATAATTTCTAATATTCTCTTGTGCATGTAGTAAGGCAAAAGCTATTGTTACTCTTATTTTCCTCATTTGCCTTAAAACAATGGAATGTATTAATTGTTGATGTATGTCAAGTGACTTGTAATTTAACTGTCACTGCTAACAGAGACTTGGACTCTGGTGATAAGTTTCCAGGCTGTTATGTCATTGGCAACTATACCATAAATGTCAGTTTCCCCTTTATAAGTTTTTAAGAAAAGAATTTAATTATAATATAATAATAAGTTAAAAAAAAGTTGTGAAAAGTTAAGCACAAGTGACAAATCTAATTGGCTTTTTATTCAAGAAAACCTAGAGGCATTGAAAAGTGACTGTGTTGCAATTTAAAATAAATGGTTTGAACTCAGAAAGTTATCAATATATATAGAGAGTACAGATAATGTTTTAATTGGGCATTTGGAAATATTTGCCTGTTAATTGAAGATATAATTATTATATGCCTTTTCAAATATATGTGTGGCTCTGAACTAGCTGTGGTTTAAAATCTAAGAATGGAGTTGGTTATCTCCATATTTATCTGATTTATATCAACATCATTGATCCATTATATATACACATATATAAATCATTGTAATACATGTACATTACTTTGCTCTTCATATGCCCTTTAATTTGAATAAAATATCTTGTCTTATACCACAATTATTTATTTTAGTACTGACAGGTTAACTTTTAAAAGCATTTGTAAAGTAAGTGAGTTGATGACAAGCTTAGTCAATGATTGTAAATCCAGATAATATCATTTTTTTTTATAAAAGTAAATAATGTGATTAAACTGGTTATCTCAATTAAAAGAACTGACATTCTGCTTTGATACTATCAGATTATTTCTGATATCAGAATAATAAATTTCTTTTTGAACTTTGTCCTTTTTCAAAAAAATTCTGAACATACTGTATTTAAGTGAAGTCAGTTTTGTTTTTGTTTAAGACTACTATAACATGGGAGGTGACCACAATCTCTATGTTATACATTGAAGTAGTCTTAGGTTTTTGTAGTCCAATTGACTATGCATTTTAGTGCAGGTAAATGTGAATTTGGATTAAATTTGAAGTTGATTCAGTATATCTAATGACATAATACCACTATTTTATTTCAACTAAGCATTTTCAAATTTTATTTACTGGTCAGCTGATGTTATTATCCAATCAATAATTGATTATCAAGCACTTAACAGTTGGTTGCAGGACTTTTGAATTCAAATATAAGAAAGAAGAAAAAATATAAAGCAAAACTTCAAATATTTATACTAAAACAGGATTTATGATAACTGCAGGATATATCAGATTACAATACAGCTTTTGTTCAGTGATCTTTGTGTTGATTATTATGTTTTAAATCCCTTTCTGGTTCTTTGAATGTTCAGATTTTTTCTCTTGATTAAGGCAAGCAACAGAACTTGTACAACTTATGTAGTTTCTTATCTCAGGGTGAATCCAGAAAATTTTAAACATAAGTGGTGGTATTCTCAACTAAGGATAAAAAGGAGGGTTCCAACTATATGCATGATCCCATTCAAATGCATTAATCTTCCATAAAAAGAGGAGGTTCCAATCATCAGACTCCCTGAGATCTGCAACTGTATCTTAAAGCAGCTATAATAAAACAAAAATTGTACATGTACTTCTGGCTACTTCAGATTGATTTTATTTTCAATCTATGGTAATGGTCACAATTTTGAAGACTATATACATGTATTTCCTTTTTTCCCCCATATTTTTGTTTAAATGTAATCTTCTGCTTCTGCTTCTATTGTTACACAGGTTCTTCTGACAAATGACTGATAAACCCATCTTGTATCCTTGTATCTACTAAAAGGGTGTTTGAGAATATATACAATATATTCAACTTTCAGAGAGTCAGTCTGATATAAAATGTTGGTAAGTGTCTTCTTTGGAAGTGTTCAAAAACCTGTAAGAACTTGAACTTCCATGACTATTTTAATGTTACAACAGTAGAGGAACATGGAATATTGAACGGTATTCAAGAACTCGTCGAAATAGATCTGCAATCATTAATTTTACTCATATTTACTATTGTGAACTTGCAATTTCCTACGATGCGCGTACCGAGTTATCTCCCTTTGATCTCCGCTTCGCCACGAATAATCTGACAGAATTGCGTATCCGGGGTTTTTGTGATCTGATATTGTAATATTAGGAGCAAAAAATGGTTTTACTTCATATTTTATACCTCTCAACACGTTACCAAACCTATTTAAGGATTTATTAAGGATTTTCCGTGGACCTACGCAAATTTTCAGAAAAAAAGTTTCACTTCGCTCGTGAATTTATAACATTTTAACAATACTTTTTTATTATAATTATATAAAATAAGAAAGCTTATTCAATCTAGAATTGAACACTTTGGTTTTTATTAATGTACGAGTACAAATAAGACGATACGAGTCTAAAAACCACGAGGCATGCACGTTTACAAAAAAATCGTAAACTCTGACCTTTTATCACGTGACCAATGTCTTGAACTTAGAAGCCATTAAATCGTTTGCCGTTCAACTGCACTGATTCTGGGGTATTGCCTTAACTTGGGATGGTAACTTATATATTAAGTCTAGAGGGGTAGACACTTCCCTTCCTAACATTAATCTATTGGGAGTGTAACCAGTGGTCTCATGTTGAGAGGACCTATAAGCCATCATGACATAAGGTAGTAATACGTCCCAATTGGAGTGATACTCATTTACATACCCCGTGAGCATGGTAGCAAGAGTTTTATTGAATCGTTCAACCATCCCGTCAGATTTCGGGTGATAAGGAGTCGTCCGGGTCTTTTCTATCTGAAGCAACTTGCACATTTCCTTAAACAAGTGGCTCTCGAATTTACTACCTTGATCTGAATGGATAATACTTGGTACCCCAAACCTAGAAATAACCTCAGTCATTAGAATGTTTGCAACTGTTGTTGCCTCCATGTTGGGCATGGGATGACTCTCTGTCCACTTAGTATAATAGTCACTTATAACTAAGATATATTTGTTGCCTTTTTCACTTGCTGGGAGTTCCCCAAGGATATCCATAGCAATTCTCTCCATGGGATAACCTGACTCTTTAACTTGCATTGGGGCCTTTCTCTTTGGAATTGGTTTCTTTCTCTTATTACATATTGAACAACCAGCAATGTAACTCCAAGTATCACCTCTAACACCTGGCCAATAACAAATTTCCTTAATCCTAGCCAAAGTTTTCTTAATGCCCAAATGAGCAGCTGTCTTATTATCATGAGCAAACTCAAGAATTTTACGTCTTTCCTTCATTGGTATGACAACTTGTTTCAAATTAGTTTCCGGGTCTTCCCTAAACAATATACCATCTTGAACCGTCATAACATTCCATTGGGACCAAAGGGACTTAACAACATAACTGTGTTTGCCGGTTTGTGAATATGAAGGTTTTGAGCCAGTATTCAACCATCCTATGACAGTCTGCAAGTCCTTGTCTGTTTCTTGCAATTGTCTTATATCTAGCTCAAGATCACTGTCCTGGCCCCCCTGAAATTGTACCATATTGACTAAGCCAGCTGCTTCCCAGTTCTCAACAAAGCCACACTGCTTACAAGGGATACGACTCAAAGCATCGGCATTGCGATGTTGGGTACCTGGTCTATGTTTAATAACCATATCGTATGAACTTATAACTTCCAGCCAACGGGCTAGTTGACCCTCTGGGTTTTTGAATCTAATGAGCCATTGTAATGAGCTGTGATCTGTCCTTATAATAAACCGCCTACCGTACAAGAAATGCCGAAAATGTTTAACAAAATGGACCACGGCTAGTAGTTCCTGTCTTGTAACACAATACCGGCGCTCTGTTTTTGAAAGGGTCCGACTCCCATATGCAATAACATGTTCCTCACCATCAATAACCTGTGATAAAACACCACCTATCGCTCTGTTACTTGCATCCGTATCAAGAATAAATGTTTGGGAGAAGTCGGGATGACTGAGGACTGGGGCACTGACTAATTTGCCTTTCAGCTTTTCAAAGGCCTCCTGACTATCATTTGTCCACAGAAATTCGCGACCCTTTTCGGTCATTTGGTGTAAGCTCTTAGCCGTATCTGAGAAATTTATTATGTACCGGCGATAATAACCACACAAACCCAAGAAGGATCTGAGCTCTGTCACGTTCTGGGGTACTGGCCATTCCTTTATATACTTAATTTTATCGGGTCGGTAGCAACACCCGATTCTGAAACAACATGTCCGAGAAAGTAACCTTTTTAGCAAACAAATGACACTTTTTGGGTTTGAGTTTAAGCCCTGCCCCTTGTAACTTTACAAAAACCTTGCGTAAATTATGTATCATTTCGTCAAAATTCTTAGCCATAACTATGATGTCATCTAGATATATGAGACAAATGTCCAATTGGAGCCCTGCCATAACATTCTCCATTAGACGCTCAAAGGTGGCAGGGGCGTTTACCAGACCAAATGGCATACAGCGAAACTGATAAAGACCCTTCCGTGTGGCAAAGGCTGTCTTAGGGCGATCTGATGGCTCTACTTCTACCTGCCAATACCCAGAACATAAATCCAAAGTTAAAAACCACTTGTTTCCTGACAACTGCTCCAGCGAATCATCAATTCGGGGCAAAGGATACGCGTCTTTGATAGTACATGCGTTTAACTGTCTATAGTCTACGCAAAACCTAGTGGTCCCATCTTTCTTTCTCACCAAAACTATTCCGGAGGACCATGGTCCTTCCGAGGGCTCAATAATGTTTCTTCCCAACATATCGTTAATATGTTGATCTACCTCTTCCCTAAGACCTATTGGGGTGCGCCGTGGTGGCTGCTTTATTGGCCTTGCAGCACCAGTGTCAATTCTGTGTTTCACAATATTTGTTTGTCCAAGATCCGAATATGAAGCGGCAAAAAGATGCTTGAATTCCAATAACAACTCTGTGACCTTGTCTTTTTGTCCATGTCCAAGATTCTCACTAGACCTATCTAATAATTTTTCCAATTCATTATTAAGAGCATAATCCTTGTGATTGTCTACCTGACTAACCACTTCCGCTCCACTGAGATTTCCGACCACAGTACCGACATTTAATACTTGACACTGTCACTTATATTAAACAGCCTAACAGGAACTGATTCATCAGACATTACAACAGACTTCCCTACAAGAGCCTTTCCTCTATCAAGAAATTCTTCACTAGGTTCAATAATGCCAGTCACCTGAACAGCTGAATCATAGTTCAGTACTTCACCCTGGATTACTACTTCGGACCTTGGGGCTATGATAACTTTATCTTTGACTGCCACCCGATAAACACCTAACTTTCCCTGTAGTAACAAAGGTATATGTTGATTATCCCTTTCCATTACTTTATTTCCTAAATCAACTTTACAACCGTTTGTTTGCAGAAAATCTAGTCCAAGAATACCTTCCACTGACAAACCTGCTATGACACCTTCAATGACAGTGTGAAAACTACCAAGCTTAAAAGAAAACAGTGCCTTACCAATGATTTTTAAAGACTCTCCATTAGCTGCTATTATTTCCTGGGGGTGACCTGCCCTACACTTGGCCTATCGCGGGACTTCAATTTCTCAAAAAGGGTATCCGACACCAAACAAACCGTAGCTCCTGTATCAATAAGAAACTTGGCAGGGATTCCATTTATAAATAACTCTACATAGAGCCCTGCCTCATTGTTAAGAGTATTTGAGCCGAGGTACAAAGATTTACGTTTCCGTTTACCACTACGGTTGTTCGTACGCCTAACCGAAGGTCCTGGTGATCCTTGGTTGTTCTGTCTCCTATTTCTAGGAGCATTACAATTTCTAGCCATGTGGCCGGGTTTACCACAATTATAGCAAAGACATTTTGACCTATCAACTGGCCCAGACATGTTGGCTTTATTCTTAAATTCATCTAACTCTTTACGCATATTTGCCAATTGGTCATTAAATGCTGCTAACATGCCCTCTATTTATCCGACAACCTATCATGAGTCTCCGACTCTCTAACCACATGTTCATTATTGTCTACAACTCTTAAATGGGCTTTCCCTACTTCAAATTGCTTTTCTGCCTTGTAAAACGTTTCTAATTCTACAGCTAAACATATAGCGGAATTAAGGTCAGGGGGCCGTGATTGTTTTATTTTTATACGCATTTCCGTATTAATCAATGCATCCAAAAAGTGTTCTTTAGCCAATGTTTCTTTGACTTCTCCTGGGGCAGTGGGGTACGCCTTATTCACCAGCCGGCGTATCGTTTGTCCTAACTCAGGAAGCGTCTCTGAAGCCCTCTGCTTCCTTTCTTTCAATTGTACCCGGTATAACTCTGACTGATTTGGGGGAGCACACCTCTCTTCTAGAGATCGAACCAACTGGTCAAAATGACTTTTCTTGTCATCTGATAAATCCCCAAGAACACCTTGAGCTTGACCTCTAAGGGAAGCCGCTAAGTACAACCCTTTCTCTAGGTTATCCCAACCGTTAATAGAGGAACAAGCCTCAAAATGTGATCGGTAGTCATTCCAATCACCTGACCCATCGTACGTTGCAACCTTAATATCTCTACGCTTACTCATGCTTGTCCCTGGGGCTTTCCCTGGTGACCTCTTATCGGACAAGTTGACAGGGTTTTCCTTAACAATTTGAATGTCATGAGGTTTCAACGGATTTGAGACTTCTATATCTTTGAAGACCTTTGGCCTTGCGCCAATACCTATATGATGTGGACCAACTGGGGTACAATGAATCGGGGTTGTTTTGTCAACTGACGTTTTGTCATTACGCTGCGTAGTGAAAATCCCTGAGTCACTTGCAAACCCGGGAATGGGTGTAGAATGTGAATGACGACTCCTTGACAATGTGTCCTGAAGATCTTTTTCAAGCCTAGATAATTGGGCAGATAAATTTTCGGCTTTATCCATATTTATAAAAAAAATGATGTCCGACTATACTGACTGATATTTCCAACTAACCAACTATACAGCGAACAAATCCCACCGCTGCCACCAAATTCTGTAACGTGCAGGGGGTCCTACACGCCAGATTGTACTTTGTGTACCCGTAGATCCGTACCAGGGTTACTTCCCTGGATTTGTTGTGTATCGTTGGTTAACCCTTACAAATGGTAACGTGTTTCCTGAACTAATTCAACCTTAGATATAAAAGCCTTATAACAATTAACAAAAGATTACTTCTAGTAAGTATACAAAATGAAACCCTTAACCTAACAATGGAGTATAACACAAAGGACGCTTAATTGGAGCTATGACTTAACCTTACTTCAAAAGTTGATATATGACTATAACCCATTTGCCTTACAGTACTTTAGTTCTTTGATTCAAAGGTAATATGGAATTATGGTTTCCAGTGCGCCCCTGGTCCTTGTTCAGGGCCAAGGTGTCACTGGTCCAAAGGGACAGTATCACGTTGTCACCCTAATGATATACCACAGGACAATATGTCACCACCTTATTCAGATAGTACAATTGGCTCTTGCTTAAAAAGTTTAACCAAAGGTCCTTGGTAAGCTACTTCTTATTCAGAAATAGTTATAATTACCTTTTCTTTAGTCTTTACTCTAGGAGCTCTGACGACCGAACTGATTAACGTTACGAGAAACTCTACTTATATACTAGAATAATCTCTAACCAAAATGCATATAATCTCTAAACAGAAATAAATATATTCCGTATTACTGTTACGTTTTAATATAACGCCTATAGTAATTTAATATCAAACACTTACTTTTCACCTAGAAAGGATCGGAACCAGTACCAAAACTTCGGAAATCGTCTTCCGTAATACAACCGTAATTAAAGTACTTCATTAAGAAACAAAAGTGAAAGGATTTAAACCTTTGCCGACTTCCTAACAGATAAACTTAGAACTTCTTAACATAATTAAGGTAACTGAATAATATTCGTCACACTATCAATCAAAGTTCGGCATGAATAATAATTTGCTTCATAGGGACCTGTGTTTCACTCATACTTTGACTCATTATGTTTACTAGTAGATTTTGATGGTTTGAATAGAAGATGAGCGCTCTTAATTGCGTTCATTAACAATATTTAACATTTGTTGTCAGCCAGATTGTGTGCCACTTAGTAAAATGGTTTGTTCGCTAGTAAAATTGTAGGCATATGTATGTGTTCAATCATCAACCCACATTTTGTTGATAATAGTTTAGTGTTGAAATCGTTGATAAATAAAGCACATAGCCACGCTGAAATTACTCGACCTTGACCTACACCTTGTTTTATTTAAAACACCTGACTATTTAAACGGTTATATTGTACATGTTTACTTTTATATGACATATGTATTATTTTCCACATTTGACCGGCAATTCCCACATTCCATAATTTAAACAAAAGTCCGTCTTGCTAAAAACGATCAAAGGCCTCTTAGGCCATGATCACATTGACCTAAACACGGTGTTGTGTTAGTGTATATCACACGTAAACAAAACACAATTACGTTCCCATTGCTAAAACTCAATGTTTACATGTAGTTTAAATCATGTTTTGTCTACAAGTAGTCGATAGTCAATGTAGGCCTTGTGTAGGTTAAGTGAACACAAAACAATTATTAAGAACATGAATTTAACCGTGTATATTTATAAATGAAACCGTATTATTTAACACAACTGATTTTTATAACAACTATTAATAAAGTTCTTTACCGAATTATTTGTCTTAATCGATATTTATATAGCTTTATTACAAAACACAGATTTAGGTAGCTTTATTTCCCCCATATCAAGACTCAAAGCATCAGTAATATTATATAAGTACATCGTTTGTAAAATGCACGAAATATTTGCCACTGGTATTTTATTAATCAACGATTCCCTCATAAATACATTACTTAAATATTTGTGCGGTAAATTGTATTGTTTGCGTAATATCCAGATCCGGTAAAATGCACTTAAAAAAAATCAATTTGCAATGTACGTACTGGTTTTTTTTAGCCAAAGCCGTAGCTGATAAGAAGTATATGCATGGTAGTATTGAGTCATTGCTCCTAGTTCAAACTCATGACCGTTTTATTCAAGCAAAACTGATGAATTGCGAAAACGAAAATATGTTTCATAAAATCATCAACTCTCTATGATATATATTTTTTTCAATTATTGCGTATATATATGCATATATATATGCGAAATGTGTTTGTATAAATTGTAAGCTTAATGAGCTACCATTTGACTTTTATCGAGGAGAGTGGGGTTGGGGGTAGGGGTAATAGGATATAAAAGGTTGTCCTGCTTTTTTTAGTCGTCATCTCTATCCTGCATTTATTTTTATTCTATTCGGTTTTTGCCTTTCTTTTATTAGTTTAACCTGATATTTTTTTTTACATAAATTGTCATCCTGCCATTTTTTGGCAAAGTGACTCATTCTTTCCTTTTTTTCACTCAAAACTTGTGTCCTTCCTTGTTTTCAAATATCATACTAGACCCCCTATAAATCAAACGTAAGCTCCCTAAGTATATTGTATAATCGTTTTTGTTTGAGTCAGAATTGTTTGATGGCGCATAGCACGAACAATTTTATTTGATTTTTTAACCCTATCAATCATTTTTTTTCTTTCTAAATTTTACACTGTGAGGTATGGGGGGAATCTGGATTCAGAATATTTTTTTTGGACAATGTCTTCCTTAATTAACTGGATGTCACAGAAATATGTACCACTGGTCTTAACAAAATCAACGATTCACTGATAAATGCATTACTAAAATATCCTAAACATCCCAACTCTTCTTCATCGTCTGTAAGCCATTGCCGCAGGCTACGTTTTGTTTATTGCGTAATTGGTGGCGGATCCAGTGAGTGGTTTCGAAGCCCCCTTTTTTAGACGATCAATGCATTTGAAAGGGGACATATGGTTGGACCCTCCCCCCTTTCATTATAGGTTTGAAATGCAATTTCCAAAATCCGCCTCTGGTATAGTCAATACATCTTTAGTATCTTTACAGTACTGCAAATCATCAAAATGGCTTTCATAACTGCTAGAAAAGTTGTCCTACACATTTGATATCGATTCTATGTAATCATTTAAATGACATATAGTTTATAGTGGAGCGGCGAAAGTTAAAAAAGTCGCTTAGTTAACGAGTTTAATTACCTAAATACCTCATGGGATTTTAATGGCTTAAAATGTCTATCGATTATTCAACTTCTGAAAAATGTTTGTCGTCAAAATAAAATGTGGTACAAATGACGTTAAAAATAGCCTTAACTGACGTTACCCAACTTGCATCGTATACCCCACTGCTGATTCGGTACTCATATTTCATATCAAACACGTTCTAAAAAATAATTTGTGAACGAAATTGGTAAATATAGTTATTCTTGAACTTCATACAATTTAAGAGCATTTTTAAAAAGTCCTATATGGAGAGCACAATGCATCTGAAAATGGTTGAAAATAACAGTGAAAAATCATCGTTTTTCACCTAGCATTATTTGCACGTGCAGTATAGTTGTATTTTAAAGGCACAACAATAAAGCCGTCGTATAATACTTCAATCGACTCGATTTACTTTTTGCAGTAAATTCTTTATAAGATAAATATTTGGCTAAATATCGGCTTTTTATTGAGATTTGAAGTCCGAATATTTGTCACAAATTTACCGACATTGTTGTGGTTTCTATTTATAGTCCAACATTCAGCCATTTTTCTAAGGTTGATTGTAGTCGTTTTCAAGCATATTTCTTGTTCATTTTGTAATTTCCGAAGCTTTGTGATTAATTTATATTGTTTGGTATTGTTGTGTATTAGATTTTGTTGATTTCAAAGGGAAAAGTGAATATCATTGTAGGGTTTGTTTGGTTTTCAGGTGTGTTTGATTTGTTTCTTATTTCATCAAATGGACAATTTATCAGTCTCATTAAAACTAGTCCCTCCGAATGCCAAAAAAAAGAGAGTGGAAGTTGGTGTTGACAATTGCATTATCTGCAATTCTGTTGATGATGAAAATTTGATAACATCAACGGAATCTGGAAGAAAAAGCCTGATAAATGCTGCAACAAAGAGACGTGATGATTTGTTCAGTTTTTTTTATGAGTTCTGCAATGAAATATCTAGTAAATTACCCGTATTTAGGTACCATAGATCATGTTTTGAAAGCTACACAAGTAAACATAATTTAAAAGCAGTAGCATGTTCTTCAGCTGAAAAGGAAACACCAGATATAAATTACGATTTCTCTAATTCTTTGGTGCCTGGAAATTATGATCACCCTCTCGATACATCAAAGTGTATTATTTGCCGCAAAATGTCACATAAAAGGGTGAAAACATTACATACCATTTCATCCGCTGAACGGTTAGCCAATCTTAAAGATGCTGCTATTAGAGCATGCGACGCTGAAATGATTGATCGAATAGAGAAAGAGAATTTGCTCAATAAAGCAGTGTATCATGCAGCATGTTTGACTACATACTTGGCATATAGACCAAAATCAAATGATAAATCAGCGTATGATTTGGCATTTGAAAGAGTGGTTGAAATAATAGACAGAGACCTCATTTGTGACAAAAAGTCTCTTCTATTGTCATTCACTCTTGACAATGTACCAGTCTTTTTTACCTGATAAAATAAGTAAGACCTACTGTAATTCCTCCAAGCTTAAGGCTAAACTTGAGAAGCACTACAAGGATGCAATTGTATTTTTTGCTCAACAAGGACAAGGTAAATCTAGTATTGTATTTGCTAGCGACATTTCCATTGGCGACGCTGTTAAGGCAGCTAATAGCATAAAAGCAGAATTAGAATTGCTTGAGATAAAAGCCGACTTGAGTACATGTAGCTCCACCAGAACCAATGAACAAACCGATATGCATGTACTCTATGCAGCCGCCTCAATATTAAGACAAAAAATGGAAAATGTATACATTCCTGGAGATTATTATCCTGCAAATGACGAAGCATCATTGGAAATGTCAGAAGCAATGTTGCCAACTAGTTTGATAAGTTTTATCACTTGGCTTCTTGACAAAAAGTCTTTTGAAACATTTTCTTCAGTATCAATGGATATTTCGCATGATATTCGAAGAAAATGTGCTGCTCTCGCAGAGTGCCTGGTGTCAAATTGTAGTAACATAATTACTCCATTTAGTCTTGGTCTTGCAGTACAGTTATATCATGAGTTTGGATCAAAGTCTTTGATTGAAAATTTAAATGCACATGGTTTCTGTGTCAAGTATGACGAGGTTCGGAGGTTTTTGACTAGTGTTGCAAATGCTGAAATAACAAAAATTCAAGGTGGTTGTTATGTCCCGTCCGGTATAGCTAACTGTGGTTCCTTAATCCAAGAAGGTGTGGACAATATTGACATTAATACCGAAACGATTGACGGAAAAAACACATTTCACTCGATGGCGCGTGCTATATTTCAAAATTCAGTTCTACATGGAACATTCGGATTTAATACCCGACAACGGTTTGAACGGAAACAGGACAAAGCATTAGTCTATGACGAAAAAGTATCCTCGCTGATGCAGTGCTTACCCTTTACGAAACCAAAAATGAGGGGCGAACCGTTGAGACGTCAAAATGCACTGGAACTATTAAACAGTTGCACAGATCCAATCGGCCAGACTCCAGATTTGTTATGGGTTATTCGTAGAATGATATGCAGAGAGGGATCTGTTTTGCCACATGAATTGTCTAGTAATTGTACCGAACAATTTGTTCCATTTTGGTCTGGTTTCTTCAGCACACTTGCTGACTTTAAACCAGATAGAACAATTGTTGCTTATGGTCCTATAATTGACAATAAACCAAGCGACATGGCCTCTGTATTTACTGCAATGCACAATTGTCAGAATTTGGCGACTACGTTGGGTCAAAAACATGCAATTCAGACAATGGATCAGCAGCTATATGCAGTTGCTCAACAAGTCAAATGGTCCCTAAAAGACAAATTTGCTGATCATATAATTAGACTCGGTGGTTTCCATGCCCTGTCTTGTTTTATTGCGGCAGTGGGAAAATTATGGTCGGAGGCCGGTCTGAAAGACTTGCTTGTTGACTCTGGTGTCTATGCAGGAACAACTGCAGAGCAAATGCTTAGCGGCAAACAGTTCAACAGGGCAGTTCGTGGGTTAACCCTTGTCTATGAAGCATTGATGCATGTTTTGTTGTCTCAGTTTTTCCAATATTGTGATTTAGAGGATCGATTGGCTTATGTACCAAAACATTTGTGGAGCAGGATGAAAGAGGCCAATTTACAGTTTGAATCTTCTGCATGTTCTGGTAACAGTCAGCCTGTTGATAATCTTGCTGAAACATTTACGCAGTATGTGACTCCTGTTTTAACAGAGTATATTGGTTCTGCCAGTGAGAAATCACCAACTTTTAAATATTGATTAATGCTGTTGCATGCCATCCAACTAATATTACACAATATTAAAGCAGAACGTGAAGGAAATTGGCAACTGCATTTGTATACCATTTCTTAAATGCTACCATACTTTTTTATCACCAATCGTACAAACTATTTACGATGGGCACCTGTTTACCTTCTAGATATGTTAGAGTTACCACCAGAGGTTCAGCAACATTTTGACAATGGTGAATTCACCATTCGGCAGGTGTCTGGGAGATATAACGGGATTTGGAGCGATATGGCCGTGGAAAAAACTGTGATCAAGGATTCAAAAGGTAGTGGGGGTATAGCAAACATTGCTGGACAGAAGTCTGCGTTAATCAGATGGTCATTATCTCGTCATGTCGTTGCTCATTTTGCCAGTACAATGCGCGTTCGATCAGGCATCAAGTCCGAGGTGGATCACATGCATGGGCAAATCAAAAAGCTGCCATGAAACGCGACGAGGAGCATGTAAGGACGTTAAAAAATCATCTAACCGAACGCATGACTAACCCATTTGATATCAGTTTACACCCTGAATGCTTGATAAACATTTCCACGGGCATGCATGTGTCACCAGAAATTCAGAAATCCCTTCTAACTGCGATCGAAACAGGTGATAAAAATCTCCGATCCTTTGTAAACAACGCATTCTCAACCGATGGAAAGTCTAGTTTCTATAGTCCCTTGTCGCGGTCTAATCTAAAAACATTTGCCGACATGTCCAAGAAAACCCCGTTTCGTTCTCGTACAGGAGACACTCTGCACATTCATGTTGACCCGGAGCTTGTGTTTCGAAGAGCCTTAACATTAAGTAGCTCACGTGATGACGTCTCCCTTCAAAAAATCATGGAGCATCCCATTGGCCCAGTCCCAACTTCAATTTTTCATGATGATGGATCAATGAGAAAATCGGTTAAAGCTGAGTTGCTCCACAAGCTCGAGGAAACTGCTTCGTCTGTTCCAGTGCTTCCTGATTTTGATAAGTCAAAAACAGTGTTTATCAGAGATGGAATGGCAATTGTTCAAACATTTCATGTGAAAAAAAGTTCAACTTTCGGTGACCTGGCTAATGACTATGTTGCCAGGGCTCTATTCAATTACCATCAAAGTGAAACTGTGAATGATGTTTTTGACAGGTACGACGTGTTACTATCAGTCAAATCTAGTGAAAGAGAACGAAGGTCGTCAAAAACAGGATATTCAGGACTTTACCAGGTCATTGAAAGTCGACTTGTGCCAGACTGGAAACGATTTTTGTCTGTCTCTCAAAACAAAAAATCCTTTTTACATTTCCTTGGTGAATATGTTACATCAAATGTAAATACTAAATTTGACTTGCCGTTTCCAAACGCTTTGTACATGGCTGGTTGTTTTATTGATCCGGAAATTGCAAAAAAACTGACACATAGTAGTGTTATAAGTTGTCCGACATTGCGGTGTAACCATTAAGAAGCAGATACCAGAATGATTTTTCATGCTTTTCACGCGGATGAAATGTTTGTTGGGAAAGACGTCAAGGGTAGAATTGTTATAAAATCAGATGATACTGATGTTCTTGTTCTGGCTGTACATTTCTACCCAATGCTTAAAAATACAAAAGAATTATGGGTTCAAACTGGTTCAATAGGTAGCTTGAAGGATAATAGACGTGTTATACCAGTTCACGACATTGTTTCGTCTATTGACCCAGTTGTCACCGGTATTTTGCCGGTCGTTCATGCTCTGAGTGGGTGTGATTCCACTTCAAGTTTTTTTTGGAATCGGTAAAAAGTCAGTATTCAACCTCCTGAGATTAAAACCAAGCCGTTTCAGTAATCTTGTAGCCTTAACACAAGATGATGTTGATAGTGCGGTAGTTGCTGCTAGGGAGTTTGTTGCTGCTTTATACGACTCAAAGTACAAATTTAAGAAATGTCACAACGATTTAAATTTGCTGAGACATCAGTTGGCTATCAATAAAGATAAAAGTCTTATGTGAATCCGTATTTAAACAACACGTACTGCGTGCAATCTGGCAAAGCAAAGTTTGGGTGTCGGCAAATTTGGCCAACCCAAATAATGGCTCCCCATGTGCTTTTGGTTGGAAAACTGCACAAAATGACAAGTTAGAGCCAGTTTTCTTTGAAGGACAAATGGCATCAGACTTTCTACAAGATCTTATTTGTTCGTGTAAGGGGAAAAAGCATGCCAGGAAGCATGTGTTTGCAAGGAGCAGGGTCTTCCCTGCACTGATTTATGTTTTTGCCAAAATGTAGGAAATTGTAATAATGTCCAGTCAGTATCCGCTGACATAGCTGATGACACAGATGAAATATCATGAAAATAGTTTTTGTTACAATATTTGATAGTTTTATTTTGGTTTATTATTATTATTGTCCCACGTTTCAATTTTATGAAATTAAACTCATCATAGATACTAGTACCAAAATCAACGTTCACGTCTTAATGTTTGAATAATTTCTACAAAATGCTTGCTCTCATTGTGTAGTTTACCACTCCAATATCTATATTATATCAAAAGGTATCTTGTATTGAGAAAGTTCATTTAAGGAAAACTCAGTGACATGTCTTATCCTTCAAAACTGAAAGGAAATTTAGCACGGCTGCACATTTTTATTGTTTTATTTATAAACTATGCATTTCGGATACTCTTTTAAACACTTTTTTCCTGAAGTATTTAAGAAATGCTATTTGTCGAGGTGAAATAACAAGGTTATTTCGCTACTGGTTTTTATTAGGCTTTCAAATTTGTATACCACGGACTACCTTCAAAAAAGTTAAATATAACGTTCTTTTGACGTCAAGTCCAAATAAAAAAACAAAGTTGTATGAACTAACACATTGATACATAGTAATACTCATTTAATTTATTGAATATATTATTAATTTTGAAAAATATCAATGGTATTGTTTCTCGAGATGAAAATAGGATTTTTTGAGTGATGACCTTTGACCTTGATTTTCGGCATAATGGTACCAGCTTTCATATTGACGACACATATTTTCAAAAAGTACACGATTTCAGCTTTCCAACGAGCTATTAAAAGTCCATGAGGTATTTAGGTAATTTAAATTTCTGAAATTGTCTGCTCCGCCGCTCCACTATTATAAGTGTGAACGAATCCCATGTACAGGTAACTAAACCAGGTGTATAGATGTGAACAAACTTAATATAAAACCAGTGTACATTACATTAAACTAATTGTAAACATGTTTACTGCAGATGGCGTTTAGTGTGAACACGGCCTTAGTTGTTAGAAAACACATAGGAGGAACGTTCGATATATTATCTCAACAACTCATTTAATGTAAAAATAGCAGGAATTGATATATGTTCCTTTAAACAACAAAATTGTAAGCCATGAGTTACAACATTGTTTATATTTTTCAAAAGCTTTTGAATACGAGACACAAATATCTTTTCTAAACGTTTTCATAAAACTGATGTTGATGTCACAGCTCTGTATTACTGTTCGGTTTATCTTTGTTACTTCCTCCATACAGTGTAATATTAATGCCATGTCTTAAAGAAACAGGTAGATATTCAGTTTTCATGATCATATTAAAAAGTTTGCACTAACATTTGATCACTTGATCACCGTCATAAAGCATATGTTCGTAAGTGATACAATCCGCTCTCGATGCTTTTCCACACTTTAAAGTATTTATTTGTTCACGAATTTCTTCTCAGGTGACTTCTTTTTTAAGTTCTGGAATAGATGTTTTATCACTGTTTTCAAAGTATATTTGCACTTTTGACGAAATTTCATGGAAAAAAGTTACATTGCGGAAACATTTACCCCATAATTCTTATATACTACTATTGTTTGTAGCGTCAGTACAATTTTATGACATCTTATCCTGGATCCCGCTTATTATTTTGTCAGATTCCATTATCCCGCTTACATTATGTACGTAAGCAATTGTCATTTTTTGTAATTTGCCGTGTTCTGCTAGACTGCATTTCCCGTTTTCACGGCACAGCAATTTGACTTTCACGTGCCATGCTTACAAACAATCGACAATTCAGCGTCACGATTAGTTCCCATGCGACTCGCTTTGTAGCTGATAGACCACTTTTTCGCATACTGCGTTCTCGTTGATAAAATTCACCAATATCCATTTCAGCAGCAAGTTTTATATACTCGAATTATTCCTCCTGCGATTCGTTTTCGAATACGAAATTATCGTTTTTTGTTTTATAATCAATAGAGCTGATATTAGTTTTTTTTCCCTTTTTTACTGTTGTTTATCCGTTTTCGTCTTGCATTATTTTGCTCAAAATGACTGTTATTGAGTTTTAGTTTTTACCAATCAAAGTTCCAACTGGAATACAATTTGCCAACATTTGAAGAGCGTGTATTAGTAGAGAGGAGAATATCTCAATGTCACCTTTTGATAAATTATCATAGTTTGTGTCAATTTATGTTATTTGCGTTTGACGTCCTACTTAGAAGATCAATCTTCATCTGTACAAAGACTGGATAATGATCAATAATTATCATACTCCATGTCAAAACCCGCAGCATATAAGTAATTACAAAAAGTATAAAAAAAACAGTTTAATTAGTCCCCCTGAGAGTCTGTTTGGTTGTTGTTTGTATTTGAGTTGTAGGGGACGTCACCCTTCCAGTATATTCCTTTTCGCCATAACTGATTGTCCGTTTCAATTTTATTTAAAAGTCATCTTCATTTATATTCACACGCATTATATATGTAATATGTACATTTTTTCTGTTCCGCATACGTTTTCGGGGCACTACTTACTAGTTCGTATGGTTAATCGGCAATAACATTATATAAAGCCATTTATTTGTTCGTTTGCTAACAACACACCTCGAAATATATCTGTGTCATTGTCAGTTACTTTGGTCTATATTGGTCGCACCACTTCATCATATTAGAGGTCATTTGTTAGTATATAGTAATCAACGTTATTTTCAGACTCAGTGTAAATTGTGTTGTCCTCTACGTAATTATAACAATCATTTGATTTACTTTCATGAAGGACAATGTTATTTTCACTTGTTATCGGTTGCCTACTGATATACATAATGTCTCTCGATGCGTCATTTTTCGTTAATTTATTTCTTTTGCATTTTGTTTCTTATGTTTATTGTCTATAACGTCCAATCGGCTTATTATTTTGTCGTGAAGCTGCCTTTGTTTTTCGTTGTCATAAATGTTGTCGTCTTTGTGTTTTGCTTGTAACTTTACGTTAGCTTCAAGTTTACAATGTCTGTCCCGGCTCTCGCAGATTTTCCTTTGCAAGTTTATTTTCTATGTCATTTGCGTATAATTTGTTTTCAGGATTTTTGTTTCATTTTCAAAGTTTTTGTTGAGTTTGTCATTTTGTCATTCATAGGTTTTATGTTATCATTAATCATCTGTTTTATTTCCATTAACAATGAAAGCACAATAGTATTTTCATTTTTTGTATTGTTTGTTTTGTTTCATTATTTGTTAAGGATATCGGTCAATTTCGAATCCGTTTCATCAGATATTGTAGCTGATATTTTGCTACTTGACATACACTGTCTCAACTCAGAAACATTATTTGCTCCTTCAAGATACTGATAAAAGACATATATGTCATCCGGTAATTTTTCACCTTGTGGCTGACCATTGTCATGCTGTGTTCTTTTTACTATTTTTTTGTATTATGTTTGCTCAGGATTCCGTACTTAATCAAATAAAGAATGTTTAATAGGACGGAGATCATCTGTGTCTGTATGTGTCAGGAGGTTTTTAATGTTTTTCTATCAAGCTCTCCAAAGCTAGCTTTTATTAAGTGAAACATGTCTTGGTCATTAAAGTGACTATGGGTACTACTATTTTGTGTATTGTCAATCATATCGTTTGAAAAATCTATTTCATTTTGTTCCGTTATAAACGAATCATTTTAGGCTATGTCACTCATGTTTATTCCAAACTATTTACACACGTGATGAAAACAGAATCTTAAAAACATGTTCCTTTTGGACAAGTTAAACTGTCCATTCTGTAAAAAAATTGTTGCCTCAAATCTCTCCAATATTTTACAGAATAAAGTGTATATATTATTTAAAACACGTTTTAATATATTACATATCTCCTCAGTGTGAACATAAATTATATCTTTTGTTTTAATATATTCACACACAATCAAGTTGCTAATCAGACAGGTTAAATGGACAACAAACACTTGTTCAAGTTATATATCATTGTTTATGTAAAATGAAAATACAACTGGGAAAGTTCATTTTATTCAGTTTTGACCACTGATTTATTTGTGTGATAGATATTTAATTCGTATTTAAGGTAGATCGGATGTCTTCCTCAATTTTGGATTTTGAAAAATCAGATAACAATCGGTTTAGATCTTTAATAAAATTCGCAAATTTATAGACTAGTATATATATTATATGTATGTAGTTCAGGTGTAAGACTTGTCACGTCGATATAGAAATTTATCTTTTTTTTATCATATTTACGGCTGTAATTTTATTTGTTTTATCATGTTTTTTCAATTATTGCCATTTAAGGGTAGCTAAGACAGATAAAAGGGGAGATACCACGATAAAGTTAATTTTATAATAGAATGTGTTGTGAATTTACATATTTTATTATGTAGCAAGAAAACGAGTACCGTGACCCAATTATTTCTTATTCTTATCTGAAAGCATATTCTTCGAGCTATATTTTCATATTTTATCTTTGAATTCTACGGTGTAGTTTTCTTTTTTCCCTAATTTGGGTTTTCCATGGATAATGTATTCAACATCTGACAATTTTGCTCATCCAGTAGTTTGAAAAAAGCAGGGTGACCCATACTTTTGATTACAATTTTCAAGTATGATTCTAACTACATTTTGACAAATTAACAAACAATTGTTATTGGTTAAAATTAAGAACCCCATCGACCTTAAAACAAAACAAATTTCAGTTTCTCACACAAGCTATGATGTTAAGTAGAGAAAACATCTTAGATTATGTTTTAATATAATATAACTTGCCTGGATTAGGATCTTATAACATTCGTAGACTTATATATGAGTTTTGTTTTATTGTAGTTTGGATTCACATCATTACACGCGGCTGCTTGTGAAGGACATCTGCATGTCGTACAATGGCTAATCGAAGAATGTGGAATGGATCCTCTAGATAAGTCTCCAGAGGTAATATTGGATGTTTGCTACTGCAATATGTTAAATAGTGAATCATTAAAAACATTACTTACAATAACCAACCGTCAACCATTACAGACACATAGTCAACAATTAAACATATTTAAACATAGTTAGGTGTGTATTTCTAAAGATCGCATGATTCCTCTAAAAGAAAAATGTTGCTTTTCAAATGTTTTCATATTTAATGCTTCCTCAACCAATGTACATATATGCAATGTTATGTAAACTAATGTGTTTTCTGTATATCTTTGTCCAACTTAGGTGATACCAGAATAAAATGATATACTGATTTTCTTTTTATTGTCATTTACTTTTCCATACACTTTTTTTTTATTATAATAAAGGACTATGATTACGTCCCTTTAACATGTTTTTAAAAGATATTTCAATATTTTCTTTACATGGAAGCGCAGTCTCATACATTTTGGTGCGAATTTAGATAATGAACAGTAGAATTGCATATTAAAGTCCTTGTTTATAGGCTTATGTAGTTAAACAAATATTTTATACTTATTCTTGTGGATACACAATTGCGTTGGAAAGTTTAAAAATAAGTTGTAATAAAAGCATATTTTTTTTTATTTGAAAAACGTTAAAGTGTTCAGAGTCTTAAAAGAAAAAATGTTCAGATTATAACATGCAAACTTAAATTAATTACCACTTAAAAACTAGAGGCTCTAAAGAGTTTGTGTCGATCACCTTGGTCTATGTGAATATTAAACAAAGCAAAAGATGGATTCATGACAAAATTGTGTTATGGTGATGGTGATTTGTTTGTAGATCTTACTTAAACTAAACATTCCTGCTGCTTACACTTATCTCTATCTATAATAAACTTGGCCCAGTAGTTTCAGTGGAAAATGTTAGTGAAAATTTACAAATTTTATGAAAATTGTTAAAAATTGACTATAAAGGGCAATAACTCCTTAGGGGTCAATTGACCATTTCGGTCATGTTGACTTATTTGTAAATCTTACTTTTCTGAACATTATTGTTGTTTACAGTTTATCTTTATCTATAATAATATTCAAGATAATAACCCAAAACGGCAAAATTTCATTAAATTACCAATTCAGGGGCAGCAACCAAACAAAGGGTTGTCCGATTCATCTGAATATTTCAGGGCAGATATATCTTGACCTGATAAACAATTTTACCTCATGTCAGATTTGCTCTTAATGCTTTGTTTTTTTAGTTATAAGCCAAAAACTGCATTTTCCCCCTATGTTCTATTTTTAGCCGTGGCGGCCATCTTGGTTGAATGGCCGGGTCACCGGACAAATTTTTTAAACAAGATACCCCAATGATGATTGTAGACAAGTTTGGCTAAAGTTGTCTCAGTAGTTTCAGAGGAGAAGATTTTTGTACAAGATAACAAAAATTTACGAAAAATTGACAAAAATTTACTATAAAGGGCAATAACTCCTTAAGGGGTTAACGGACCATTTTGGTCATGTTGACTTTTTTGTAGATTTTACTTTGCTGAACATTATTGCTGTTTACAGTGTATCTCTATCTATAATAATATTCGAGATAATATCCAAATAACCGTATAATTTCCTTAAAATTGCCAATTCAGGGGCAGCAACCTAACAACCGGTTAACCGATTCGTCTGAAAATTTCAGGGCAGATAGATATTTACCTGATAAACAATTATACCCCTTGTTAGATTTGCTCTAAATGGTTTGGTTTCAGAGTTATAAGCCAACATCTACATTTTACCCCTATGTTCTATTTTTAGCCATGTCGGCCATCTTGGTTGATTGGCCGGGTCACGCCACACATTTTTTAAACTAGATACCCCAATGATGATTGTGGGCATGTTTGGTTTAATTTGGCCTTGTAGTTTCAGAGGATAATATTTTTGTAAAAGCTAACGCCGGACGACGACGCCGGACGCCAAATGATGAGAAAAGCTCACTTGGCCCTTTGGGCCAGGTGAGCTAAAAAAATGATACAAAATGTGTTTTCTTTATCATGTTTATATTCCAGTTCCACATCAAAATCAATAAGCATGTACATGTATAAATATGACTTTTACCTTGGAATGGGACTATTTTTAAATAATATTGACTATTGTATGTTTCCCTTACAACATTCTCAATGCTTTATATGTATATTGTCAGGTGTTTCTTAAATCCTTTATGTGATACAATGAATGTATGAAGGTCAAGTTAAAGCAACAAAATCTGCTTTAAAAAGGCAACTTGGACAAGCAACTACCTTTCTTTGTAAATATATCTCTAATTCTAATCATACTTATGATATAATTTATGTAAAAATGAAATTCTTCGATAATTAGTTATTAATACATCAAACTACAGGCTCTTTAGAGCCTGTGTCGCTCACCTTGGTCTATGTGAATATTAAACAAAGGAAGCCTTATGGATTCATGACAACATTGTGTGTTGGTGATGGTGATTTGTTTGTACATCTTACTTTACTAAACAGTCTTGCTGCTTACAATTATCTCTATCTATAATGAACTTGGCCCAGTAGTTTCAGTGGAAAATGTTAATAAAAATTTTCAAATTTTTTGAAAATTGTTAAAAATTGACCATAAAGGACAATAACTCCCTAGGGGGTCAATTGACCATTTCGGTCTTGTTGACTTATTTGTAAATCTTACTTTGCTGAACATTATTGCTGTCTGCAGTTTATCTCTATCTATGATAATATTCAAGATAATAACCAAAAACAGCAAAATTTCCTTAAAATTACCAATTCAGGGCCAGCAACCGAACAACGGGTTGTCCGATTCATCTGAAAATTTCAGGACAGCTAGATCTTGACCTGATAAATAATTTGACCCTGTCAGATTTGCTCTAAATGCTTTGGTTTTTGAGTTATAAGCCAAAAACTGCATTTTACCCCTATGTTCTATTTTTAGCCATGGCGGCCATCTTGGTTAGTTGGCCGGGTCACTGGACACATTTTTTAAACAAGATACCCCAATGATGATTGTTGCCAAGTTTGGTTTAATTTGTCTCATTGGTTTCAGAGGAGAAGATTTTTGTAAAAGTTAACGACGACGGACGACGACGGAGGCCGTGCGCAAAGTGATAGGAAAAACTCACTTGGCCCTTTTGGCCAGGTAAGCTAAAAATTAGTGTTCTACTTTTAACATAAAATATCTCAATGTATAGAAATTGCATTGCGAAAATATGCAAGCAAAGAAATGGGTTGAATATAAAAGATACTCTGATTGGTGTTCAAATTCCAGTGGCAACCTTTAGCAGGATCTGATTACCCTTCCGGTGCACCAAATATAACCCTCAGTTTTAGGTGGGTTTCGTGTTGTTTAGTCTTTATTTTTCGTTGTTGCGTCTTGTTAACTATTATTTGTCGAGTTTTTTTTCGGTTTTAGCTAGGCGTTGTCAGGGTTTTTTTTAACTATGAGTTTGACTGTCCCTCTGATATCTTTCGCCCCTCTTAAACATACAAATCATAACAAAAAAAAGTTTTGTTAAAGCATTACAAGCTTAATCCGATTTTTCATTTACTTGATGATAAGGCTATAGGCAGAAAAGTTCACATTCAAAGACAACACCAACAAAGGTTATTGCATTGTTTTACCCTCTTCTTAAATGCCATTTGCGATACTGAAATACGATTAGCATTCAATCTTTTGTTTTTCAGTTAGCAACTTACACTTAGTTATATTCTTCTCTTTTTTTTCACCCCTTTCGGTGAATATGAGAAGATTATTAGTATATGTTAATTAAATAGCTTCTCAGCAACACATACACAACAATAACTCATCTAGAGATCAGCACTCATTCTTTTAAATTTCTTAAAACATTTTTTTTTTATATACGACAGTCTTATTTCCCTCCCTTTGATGTGTTCGAGCTTTTTATTTTGTTTTAAAATTTCATTGGAGTTCGGCTTTGTAGTTATTTTACTGTTCATTGTATTGGTGGTTCCGACGCACTTTTCCTGATTTACCATCAAAAATAAAATGACTAAATTTGTCAAACACTTCTAGGAACGTACAAATGCATTAAGCAGCGAGTTGGCAACACTTCCCTGTCCCTTTAATAGAATCATTCTTTATAGATTGTTCATACATTAAACATTGGCACTTTTTTTTCAACATACATTTTTTCAAACCAATTTAAAAAATACATCATTTTGAAAAAAAAATATTGTCCCTAAAGTATTGTTTCAAACGCATTGCAATATGACGAATAACAGGATAGCTTTTTATAAAGATAATTGATGGTTATCAATTTGAGAATGGACATGGGGAATGTGACAAAGAGACAACAACCCGACCATAGAACAGACAACAGCAGAAGGTCACCACTAGGTCATCAATGAGCAAAAACTCTCGTATCCGGAGGCGTCCTTCAGCTGGCCCCTAAACGAATATATATAATAGTTCAGGTATAATGGACGTCATACTTAACTGAAAATTATACACAAGAAACTTCGCAGGTATGTTAAGGCATTTTTTTCATTGGCAAATAACTCTTGTGATGCTCATGAATATTAATGAGTAACGTTGCGTCTCCATAGTGATGACGCTGTCCGCTTCATTTCTCTGGTCGTCAATCACTCTTGTATTTTGATCTTTTTATTGATAAACTATGCAGAATTAGATAAATAATGATAATTTATTGGAAATAAAAATTAAATGTCACATTATTTTACAAGCCATAACTTGTATTGTATAAAAATCCTACTTGTCGATCTCGCAACGGAGGCAAGGCTTGTTTTCCTTATTTGGAAAACCGATTCAACAGGAAGCTTGAAACCCACATGTTTTAAACGGACGGAATGTTTTTGTTGGAAAAGGCGAATAATGGCCCAGGATTTCAGCTTACAAGCCATATTGTACGCCATAACTTGACTATGAGTAAGTATTCTGTCGTCTTTTAGCTGTTTACTGTAGCCGACTATCTCCTGAACTGTCTTAATTGCAAGTCCTTTCATGGTCCACAGTGTTTATGTGCAATTTAGGTGAAGTTTTAGAATACCCATGAGCTCTCCAGGAAGTTTGTTATGCTATTTTTCACTTGTTGATGTAAAAAAAACTTAAGGTCTAGTCTATTCCATGGTTGGCCAGCTGACAGTCAATCTGTTTGAATTCATGAATCATGGATATAATTTGTTTTGAGAGCGAGTGATATATAAAGAACGTGAGATTGGCAATTATAATAACAAGATGCTGGTCTAAAAATTTTGAATCTGTAGAAGAAGACACTAGACTAAATTTTCAACAAAGACCCCACCTCAATATTATCAATAGGAACTGTAGTGAGCACCTTTATTTATATCTCAGAGTTTATAACTTTGCAGACAGTGTGTAGGCAAGACAGATGTTCTAAAGTTAGCTATGTCATGTATGTACATGTACAAACTACACTTTCCTCAATTTCAAAGCTGCATCATGAATGCAGGGTCAGTTTTGTTACGTTCTAAAACAACAAAAATTCTAGATTTTTATTCACATAAATACTTGAAAGACTTAAGTGTAACTGTATGCTGATTGATGTTTCATTTTTAGGCTGCCGCAGGCCAGACTCTTATTTTCTAAAGAAAATTTTGCATAGTACGTATACTAATTCGTCTGTAGTGTACAAGCACATGTAGTACTTACTGAATAGAAATTCTGACAGACCTAAAAGAAATTTTTAAAAACCTGGGCTATTTGTCCTGTACCCAAGTGTAAGTCTTATATATAATATATATATTCTTATTTTATTCTGTATGCTTCATGTTAAAGTTCTTTAATATGTATATGAATAAAAGGAGATGTAGGGCATACCCGTTGCCAGGGGCTTCAGACGAACACCCCCCCCCCCCCCCTTTGAAAACAAATAAGCACTGTTAAAGTCAATGTTCTGTTCGAATTGTGACTGTTAAAGTCGAGTTTGTGAGTCCAACGAATCCCCCTTGGAAATTCCTGGCTACGGGCCTGTAGGTGTACATTGTACATTTTGTGTGTACATACAAAATGTAATCATATATCATGAGACAGCTACAGAAGTTGTTTCTGTTCAACATTTTGTACTACCAGAATAAGGTTCATTCTGTTGCTATACTAGCTACAGTCTTTATGAAATAAGTAACATGTATAAAGGCCAAACCAATTTAATTCCTTGTTTGACCAACCCGCCCGCACTTTTTTTTTCAAAACAGGAATTATTTTTTTTTATATTCCCCCTTCCCGCATCTGGAAATATAATCATGTCCATTTCCCGCATCATTTTTTGTAAATATTATAAAAAGATATTAACACTTGTTTTCAAATCACTGTATTACCTGTATTTATTGTTTAAGACCTATCAGCACCCGACCACACTGTATAAATATCTTGTGCATTTTTTTTTATTAATAATTAAACCTATATATCCCAAGTGGAAGTACTCCGATATAAATATATAACAGGAAAAAATGCCTGTACATTGGTTTCCTTCCCCTTACTTACAAGATATGTTCGTTGTCAGAACTTCTAAAGAACAGTTGGCTTCAATTGCAAATATATTGCAAACATAAAATTGAGAAAGGAAATGGTGAATATGTCAAAGCGACAACCACCCGACCATAGAGCAAACAACAGCCGAAGGCAACCAATGGGTTGCCGGCAGACCAAAACAACCCATACTCGCTGCATGTGTATGTACCTGTCAGAATTGATTTAGGGGCCTGTCGTTCAGTAGTTTGTTGATGTGGGTCATAGCCTGTTATTTCTCAGTTTGTATATATATTAGATTGTTGGTTTTCCTGTTTGAGTTGTGTACACTAGTTATGTTGGGGTCCCTTATTCCCTTATAGCTTTAACACCAGATAGCTATCAGAAAATATGAGGCGTTTTGTACTAAAAAGTGTGAAATGGGGAATGTGCCAACGAGACAACAACCCGACCATAGAAAAAAAACCAGCAGAAGGTCACCAACAGGTCTTCAATGTAGCGAGAAATTCCCGCACCGGAGACGTCCTTCAACTGGCCCCTAAACAAATATATACAAGTTCAGTGATAATGAACGCCATACTAATTTCCAAATTGTGAACAAGAAACTAAAATTAAAATAATACAAGACTAACAAAGGCCAGAGGCTCCTGACTTGGGACAGGCGCAAAAATGCGGCGGGGTTAAACATGTTTGTGAGATCTCAACCCTCCCCCTATACCTCTAGCCAATGTAGAAAAGTAAACGCATAACAATACTTCTTATTGAATGATCAAGACTTCTTATTGAACTTGTATTACTGATTTTCAAACATATTTTGCAACTGAATATGTCAGAACTGCTTGTTTTCTTTTATATAATATTTAATGCATTCTATTAGCATAAATTTACAAATCCACAGTTAATAGAAAGGATTTAAATATGTTGAGATCAAGGATTTATTTAGCAAAAGATCAGTGATTTATATAGCAAGATCTAGCTATACCCAAAATAAACAGTCTGACATAGTCATTAATCACCTGGGGCTAGAGGAAAATAAATGGTTGACTAACAGGACCAAGGACAACTCATAACATATAACATACATTGGCGGATCAGGGGGGTTTGGGGGGGGGGGGTTGGAACCCCTTCCTTTGTTTGGACGATCAATGCATTTGAATAGGAGCATATGGTTGGTATCCCCCCTTTTACTCTGGGTTAGGAACCCCCCCCCTTTTTTTTAAATGGCTGGATCCGCCCCTGACACATATATCTAGAACTCAGACAACCAACATATACACCATAAGACTACTCTTCAAAGTTTAAGCGACCAAATTTACATAGAGATTGGTATTACAAATTACGTATGAAGGTGGAACTCCACATATTGTGTCGGTCTCTTTTTCCGGGAAAATTATATTTTCTACATACAGTTGAAACCTGAAGAAGTGCGGCAAACATGCACAACTTGTTTTACTATCGTCGGTTATTACAAAGGTCAAATGATTTCAACGGATATTGTCAATAAGATCAATTTATGTTGAGGTTTAATAATGTAAATACTCCAGAATTGTTAACTGTGACAACAGAGTTGCGGTTCTTTGATGATTGTTCGGGTCGTCAGTGCGCTTGAATGACATAGATAATTTATCGAAACCATAGTTACGAAATCTAAATTCACAAAAAGCGGGTTGCAAGAGACGATATTTCTCAAAAAAAAAACTGAAATAGAAAGCTATAGTTATTACTTAATAGAAAAGTGCTGCGCGCTTAATGAATATGAAACAGTAATCAAATTAAGAACGAAACTGTGTACAAATTTAACGTTATATGCTGCCGGGTAAACTAAAAATATCATTTTAATTTAATATGTTCACTTCTGGAAAATCGCGCAGCACTTTTAAGCAACGGGAAAGCACAATGATTTGTTTAAAAAAAGTGTGTTGATTTTTATTCAGTGTAGTAACCCGTTTTCCGCCAATTTGATTAAGGCATTTTACCCCTGTGGAAGTCACGTGACCTAGGCGATCATGACAAAAATTTCGGTTTACTGATAGTTGTTGAATTTATATATTCATGTAGTAAGGATAAGATTTATGAATTGTTGTTAAAACAATTTTATTCTTGAAATATCACATTTTGCCCCTATTTACGTTTAAAAGTGCCTTAACCTACCTGCGTTAAATTACAAATGATACAAGACAAACAAAGCACAGTGGCTCCTGACTGGGGACAGGCGCAAAAATGCGGCGAAGTTAAACTTGTTTTTTGAGATCTCAACCCTACATTTTTTACCCCTATACATCTAGCCAATGTCAAAAAATAAACGCATAATAATACGCACATTAAAATTCAGTTCAAGAGAAGTCCGAGTCCGATGTCAGAAGAGGTAACAAAAGAAAATAAACAAAATGACAATAATACATAAATAACAACCGACTACTAGCAGTTACTGACATGCCAGCTGTAAACCTCAATTAAACTGATTGAAAGATTATGTCTTCATCATACGAATATCAGGCACAATCCCTCCCGTTAGGGGTTTAGTATTTTACCATCTTAAAATATATGAGAAGAACAAAACCCGTGTCTTGTCAACAACTGTTTTTTTTTAATAAATGTGTTTAACTCCGATGCAAAAACTCTATAAGTGAATCAATATTAAAGCCAAAATATGCAATCTTTGATGACCTGGCAACAGTATCGCAACTGTATCCCTTCTTTGTAAGTCTGTTTAAAGGTTTTGTTAGCTTCTGAGGTGAATAATGACATCTTGGTGCGTTTTAAAGAATATTGCCGAAAACGATTGGATGTGATGCATGTTAAATTTACGAATGATGTCCTTGTACCGATGATAAAATTTATAGTAAATGATTTGACTAATTTGTGATATCGAAAACCCTGGAGTAATATTTTTTTAGTAATACATAAATGTTTTCCTCCCGTTAGGGGTTTAGTAGTTTACCGTCTTAAAATATATGAGAAGAACAAAACCCGTGTCCTGTCAACAACTGGTTTTTTTAATAAATTTGTTAACTCCGATGCAAAAACTCTATCGAAAACCCTGGTGTAATAATTTTTCAGTAATACATAAATTTCTCTCGTTAAAATATAAAACCCTGTTACATACTCGAGCGAATCGTACAAGTTGAGTTATATAAACACCGTAAGATGATGACAACGGAACATCACCATCTAAAAATAAATAATTAACGATAGGAAATGAAAAATCATCTCTTTTATCATAAATTTTCTATTAAATTTTCCGTTAATGATATAGATATCAAGATTGGCGAAAGGGCAGTGGTAGTATTTCTAGTATGACCTTTACTTAAAGTAAGTTCATCAGGATAAATTTCTTTAGTATACATACTGAAGTCATCATTTTTGAGAGCCAATACCATCCAAATATCATGAATATTTAAAAGTATTATTAAATTTGTGTATCAGATGTTGTTTCAATGGGTCTTTGCTGATTTTAGTCATACATTGTAACTCATAGCAATACAAAAACAGGTCCGCTATAAGTGGTGCACAGTTAGTCCCCATTGGAATTCCGATAACTTGACGATATACAGAATCGTCAAAGCGAACGAAACTGTTATCTAGTAAAAATTCAAGGGCAGATTTGTATCAAAGCATGTCTATTTGACATAGTTCTTTGGTTTATTTCTACTAAAAAATGACCTAAAAGAGTTTGAACATATGTATTCACATTCTGACTTTCTAACTTTGCCACTCCCAGTTAACCTGGATTTCTTCTTGCTTAACTATGTTTTCTGTATTGGCTAAGAAGTAGCTTCGCTTAAAAAGATGTGACAATACTCTATTAAACATTCTGTTCTGGCATTTACTACACCAGCATTAGAATTGTATGCCTTTACATTGTTTAAGACGTGTAAGATTACCGCAAAACCAGAGGATCACCAAAGATGTTGAAACAGAAAAAAAACAAAAAATTGTCAGATCCTTGTAAGCTAAGTTTGGACACAGGATTTGTCTTCAATCAGATTGAGAAAGTTTGTTAAAGCGACCTCGGATTGACATCACAATATCCTGTAGTACTCGGGACGTACGGCAATGTGTGGCTCATCACCTTCGCCAATGCATATCTTTCAATTTTGAAATAAGCATTTAGGCAGACAATACTGTATATGTAGAAACACTCAGGGCAATATAACTAAACAGCTGCGCCATGAGTGCACGATACGTCCATCGCGTTTTCAAAAGAATAAAGTTGAATAACTTATAATGTCATATCAAAAATGTATGAAAAATAAAGGAAGGTTATCATAGTAGTTATAAGCCAGTCATCAAAGTTTAAAGAAAAACGCTCATATCACTTTATAGATATTGTCCAAAAACTAGAAAATCTTCATTTTTTATGAATACAACCCCTTAAATTAGAAGCGTAAAATCGAAATATTCGTTTTGGTGTTCCTGTACTTTTTTGTCGTTGTAGGATACCCAATATCCATTGTGATTCTAATACTAGTTCAGGGGACTAACGAATGTTAATACATACTCGATCATCTTTAATTATCACGTTTTATCTATGCGTTTTAGTTTTCCATTGTCTTTCATAGGGCAAGTGTATTGTACATCTCACATGTCCCTTTCTTCATACTAACAAATCAAGCAACAATTTGATTATGTATATGATTTGCATATACATGATATAAGGAAATAACTTTACATGATTGGTTGAGAGGACTTCCATTAGTGGATCTTTAAGTTGTTTCTGTTTTAATAGACGACACTGACGTTAATAACACAATTCAATTTGTCGTACAACATATTTTTTTTTCACTTCATGTTAATCGTTTAATTTATTAATAAACACAAAAAATTAATTAAAATGATAATAAGATATGTTATTAACTTTTGTTTGCATTCACTAACAAATATATTCATGCAGCTGGCAAACTCGATAACACACATATACAATTTACATGTTATAGAGGTTACGAGTGTGGAAAAACAAATTTCTAAGCACCAATTTTAAAGAATAAGGATTAACCGCATTTTAAAATAATTTGTTGCTGTATAAACTTGATCAATTCATTACAAACATATCATAAAAGTTCTTTTATTTGTTTGTGTCTGAATTGGTCGAGTCCATACACCAATAATGCTTTAAAAGGCGTTTCATCCTAACGTGTACTTTTGGTGCATGGCTCCGTGCTGAAGACCATTCCTTGACCTATAATGGTTAACTTTTTATAATTTGTTACATGGATGGAGAGTTGTCTATTTTGTACTCATACCACATCTACTTATATATATGGTTATGATAAAGCCTCATACCAATACAATTACCCCCGGACATTTGTCTATGTCTATGTCAGTTCTATTCCCTCCTTTAAATATTAATCGTCTGGCAGTTTTTTTCTGACCCTTCCCTTCTTAGGATTTTATTCATCATCTGTACTTCTAAATCATGTCTAACTGAAATCATCAAAATACACTCTTTTGCGAATATCCAACCTTAAAATAATGGTTTTAAAATATTCAGTTTCTACTGCGGCTATTGAAAATATCAATTTATAATTTGTTAACGTCCGAAGCGCCATTCTTGATTTAACTCCTTTGAAACACTGACGTTTCAAATATAGTGGGGCCATTAGTTTTCTTACAATGTTTTTTTTTTTCAAATTTGTAAATTTCGTTAACATAATTTGTTTCAGAATGGAAATGAAAAAATAATTATGTGATGGGGTCGGAGGTTTATTATTATTGTTTTATTTCGATCCTCTGATGGTTCGTAAATTTCAAATAAGTTGAAGTTTATATTTTTCTGATTTAGTTTGTCTTTTATATTAGCGAAGTGAACTTGGTTTTGACATACCATTTTTTAGGCGTTTTATTTATTCTTCTCGTTCTGCTATTGTTTTCTTGTGAATACTGCGCTTAAATGATTAAAGCGCAGGGCTGATATGCTTAAAGTTCAGATTTATTCCGAACGGATTTTGTGTTCTTCTTTTCCTACGATAAATTGGTATTATGATTGGATATCTTAACTTAAGTTGTTAGATGCATATCAGCCCTGGCTTTTAATTTTTAGCACGCTTCCAAAACAATATTGAATTCTTTTTCTAATATAAATGTTCCCTTTCTTTTTTGCTGTCAGTGGTTTTTGAATGAATGGGTATCTTAACAGTTAACAGTTTTACGATTAATAGAGGTCTTTAGGACTCTTAGACTACAACGATTTCATAACATGTAATCTACAATATTATATTTTCTAACTGTCATGACAGAGATAAATCAGCTATATTGAAAAACAAACTAAATTCAAATTATATGTTATATTGAGAAAATTTAATTCTGATTTCATACACTCATCAGAGGACACTTACTTATATCTATTTACTGATAAACTATGTTTTAGAATACAGTTTATCCTACATTATATGTATGTATTTGCCCTAAGTATCTCTTGCTTTCATGCTATATTTATCATAATAGGAAAAGCCATCCCTAGTACCTAATTGGATGGCTTCATAATGTCTACCAGGTATAACATGCATCTTCAGGACAATTGTATGTTAATGGTTCTAATTGTTGTTTGCTTAACGTCTAGTGATAATTTACATGTTATTCAAGCCAACGGTATTCGATATTAATCCTAAATATCGTATTCTTGTTAGAATATAACCACACCTCAATTTAAAAAAAATCATGGCCTTTGTCTGGCTAAAGTAGCAGAACGAAAATTTCTGGAAGGTCAAACAAATTCCTATCATAACTAAGGAGCGCAGTTTTTTCTAATAAAAACATAAGCAATGAGTCAATCTGTCGCCATTTGGCAATCTTAAAATTTGAATTGAGAAAACTGCGGCTAAGTACAATGTAAAATTTTAGATAACCTCAAAATTATTCGTTGACAGACAATATAAAGGTCATCTCACTGTTTCGAGGAGAGACCTTTTGGTCTTGTTCTGATTTATATTGTTTTCTTCTGTCACTTTTATTTCTGAAGTGTTGATTATTTTTTTAAATCCATTAGGGTTTATTTTCTCCATTTTTGGATGTTTTCCGATGGGATTAGGTATTTCATTTCAATGAACAATTTGAATCCTATAGGAGTAATGTTACAATGGAAAGTTCTGCTGTTAAAAACATATCCCATATAATTTTGATGTTAATTTTATCCTAAGGTATAACATTATCTATAGGAGAACAAAGTATCCTGAAGGATTTTTAGGAATCGAAACGGATTTTGTATGAACAATGTGTTTGGGTCATATTTTATCTGTACCTTGACATGCATTGTCCTTAAACCTGGTTGGCTAACATAAACACACATCGTTTCGTTCTTAGGGAGGTTCTAAGTAGTGCAATAACCTGGTTAGTGTTTAATGCCACTTTCAGCACTATTTTGATATTTAGTGGTGGCTAGAATGCTTGTATATGTATTTTTTCAGAAGTTATGAAAACTACGGAAGGGACATAAATAAAGGCAACAGTAGAATACCGGTGTTCAAAATTCATAAAGTTATCACATTTCACAGACACACACTTAGTTATTTCACTTTAAAGCACTAAAACATGATAATTAATTTATCATTATAGGACGGAGAAACAACATTACACTTGGCAGCTTACAGTGGAAACATTGAGTTAACAAACTGGTTGATAGAACAAAAAGGGATGGATCCAATGGTTAAAACAACTAAGGTAAGATTGTTCATGATGTTTGTGCATAGTTTTATATTAACTTATTTAGTATCATCATGATTGTATTTCAGGACTAAACTGAAATGCAGTACTAATGATGTACTAGTATTAAGTGCGGTGACAGAAGTGTTAAAAGTCGTCTTAATTGCGAGTTTAATCTCCCCTAATAACACACGGCTAAAAATGGTCTTAACTTAAAAGACAAATATATTTTCTGTATGTTTTGCCATGTCGTCACAATTTCGTATCGTCACATTTAAAAAAAAAATCATTTCAATGACTAGTAGTGTATTGAGGAGTTTTAATCCCCCTTTAAAATTGTAAATTTGAGTATATAGATATAGGAAGATGTGGTGTGAGTGGCAATGAGACAACTCTCCATCCAAATAACAATTTAAAAAAAACGGAAAAAACCAACGGTCTAATCTTTATAACAAACAAAAGACGAAAAACGAGAAACACGTATAAATTACATAAACAAACAACAACTACTGTACATTAGATTCCTGACTTAGGACAGGTGCAAACATTTGCAGCGGGATTAAACGTTTTAGTGGATTCAAACCTTCTCCCTTTTTCTGAAACAATAGCATAACATCACAACATAGAAAAACACACGATAAAATATCAATTGGCAGGCTTAAGTCAATTAAAAAACGTAAATTAATACACTATAAAAACAATTTCGGAACCTAAATTCGAAAAAAGCCCCCAAAAATCAATTGAAGTAGGATAGAGTAAACAACTTCTATTTCAACACGGAACTTAATCAAATCCCTTCCATCACATTTGGGTATAAGTCAATGATTTGCTCTCGACTGATATGAAATGACTGCATTTTTCGCTATATTATAGAAATATTTTCAATTAAAGTGCACTAAAAGAGGGACGAAAGATACCAAAGGGACAGTCAAGCTCATAAATCTAAAATAAACTGACAACGCCATGGCTAAAAATGAAAAAGAAAAACAGAAAAACAATAGTACACATAACACAACATAGAAAACTAAAGAATAAACAACACGAACCCCACCAAAAACTAGGGGTGATCATAGGTGCTCCGGTTGGGTAAGCAGATCCTGCTCCACATGTGGCACCCGTCGTGTTGCTTATGTGATTACAAACCCGGTAAATAGTCTAATTCGGTAGGTCACATTCATGAAAGGGAAGGGGATTGAAGTTACGACGTAAGGAACATATCCGATATCATTTGTGAAACGGTTATTCCATAACGGTCAACCAACTCGTGATGGCGTCCATAAAATTTACGAAGGGATGATTTCAACTTCACCATTTGGAACTCTTGGTTTAATAGCTTCCTTGTGAGCAGTAACCCTCTATCAAGAAAATCATGATAGGAAATGCAAGCACGGGAATATCGTATCAATTGGGTCTATTCTCAGGATATGGTACCAGAGAAATTACGTAAATGCTTGGCAATTGTTGAGTCAATCATTTATGTTGCTAAAAACTTGTTTGACTCCTTTTCATTTTGGATTGGCTAAACAAATGTATCATGAGTTTGGTTCAAAATAGTTTGTTGAAACATTGAATGTCAATGGATTTTGTGATACCTAAAGTGAAGTGCGACGCTATCTAATAAGTATTGCCATGAAATTGAGCGAATTCAAGATAGTGCGTACTTTCCGTATTATGTCTCCCAGCATCTTTGCAGACAAGTATATGGATGTCATCACACCTTCCTAAACCATTCTGTTAAATCGTGTATGGATTGATAGGGATGGTTTGAAACCGGTATTTATCGATGGACAAATGTCTTCGGACTTCGTACAATACCTTGTCTGTACTTGTAAAGGAAGATATGTGTGCTCAAAAGAGCGTGTTTGTTTTGAGTAGAACGTTTAATGTACAGACCTGTGTACATGAGTGAAATATATAGAAATATTAAAACATGTCTCGTGACGTTGATCAAAATGAAGAATTAGATGATGGAGATAAAGCTTGATTTTATATATAGCGTGTTGTACTGGTACACAGTGTCTCAGGTTAGAGGAGGGCTGGCTCACCTTTAAAAAAGTTAAACCCCGCCACATTCTGTCTGTGTCTGTCTCAAGTCATGAGACTGTAATGCAGTGGTTGTCGTTTGTTTCTATATACAATATTTGTTTTTGTACATTTATCAGGCCGTTAGATTTTCGTTGGTTTTACATTTTTCATTTCGGGAGTTAAAGACTATGCAGTATGGATTTTATTCACTGTTAAAGCCCGTATGTGTCAGTTTGTCTCTTTTGGAGAGTAGTCTCATTGCAATCATATCACATACTTTTTTTATATGGAGTACTTTTAAAGTTTTAAACGGGAGGGGTATATGTATAAAACCGATCATATAATAGACATTAACCAGAGTAAAATACACAACTGTACAACAGATAATACTATGGAAGCAGCAATAACTGTGAAAAAAAAAAATGCAAAGTCTATAAAAAAAAACAGAAGTATCCGCAAATTCAATTTGAGGTCATATTTGACTGTAGTGTTCTATTGCTTTGGTTTGATACCTCACCCAATATGATAGTTTAAAAAATAATTTTAAAGTATTGTCCTTCATGAAACTTCATTTTTACATGAAATTGATATAATTTATAAGGTTAAGGTGCTCTAAACATTTTATGGGTTGAAAACTGTATTAAGGTAGACTTTAGAAATAGAAAAAAAATGTCAAAATTGAAACCCATCGAACCTTTCACAGATTTGTGCAGATGACATTTGACCTCAATTTAAATGCCCACTTAATTAGGTGTGTGAATTTTTTTCTTAATAAGAATATGAGGCAAAGTGGTATATAGGGTAGAAAAATCAAAACTTAATTAGTATCTAATATTTCATTTCTATGCTTCATATTTGTTTTTTGTACTTGTGGATTTTATTAGAAAGGAGCAAAAACTGGCGTCCAGAATATGAACAAGCACACAATAAATTGAATTATATGAAAATGATGAAACTGTTTGGTTAAAGACGTCAAACGGTATTTGTCATAAATTAAAATTTAAGAAAAGATAGGGTATATCAGCGTAGCTACTGACGTCTGACTAAATAGATGAATGGGGCTGAATATTAAAATACTACTTTTTGATAAATTTCCAAAAGCAATGAACATAGAAAAGTTCTCGTTCGGACATACACTCCATAATCTAGTATATTATAAGAGCATTTACCTGAAGCCAGGGAGGCACTCTACTGTCTTCAAACGGCACTAAAGACAAACTCTGTAAAAAATAAAATTGAGAATGGAAATGGGGAATGTGTCAAAGAGACAACAACCCGACAAGAGAGCAGACAACAGAAGAAGGCCACATTGGCTCTTCAATGTAGCGGTATGAAGTATGTTTTGTCTGTATGTAATCCTGTTAATTATGGAATCAAACTTAAATAAACAGCTGCGCCATGAGCGCATGATACGTCCTTGGTCTTGTGTGAGAAGTTTTATGCAATAATCATAAATAGTTTCTGAGATACCGCGCGACATGTGGAAAAATCATCACCAAAATATATACAAATCTCTAGATTAAGGTGGTATGGGAGTCTAAAATAAAAATGATAGAATTTGTTCATACTTTGCCAAAACGTTGTATCTATTGATATATGTTGAAAAATATAATAAAAATGATAGGTCACCGCGCATTTTCTCAAGCTACAGGACGGGACAAAATGACACATTTTGTATGGATTATACAGGAAAAAACACCATTTTGTGATTAGAAACTAAACAAAATGATAGAATTGTTAAATACTTCAGGAAAAGATAGCTTTCAGACACTGCTTTGAGAATATCAAAAGAAAAGATAGGGTCACCGTACGTTTTTCTGGCTATAATACAAAATAGGAAAATTCCATACAGAATCCTTCAGAAAATGCACTTTTTTAGAGTTACCTCCCCTTAAAATGCCAATTTAAAAAAAAAATAAAAACAACCAAAAATGATTAACATTTGCAAAAATATCAATATTTAGAAGTTAAATTCTGATAAATTGGTACTTTTAAATGAAAATGTACATTAAACATCTGCATTCCTGCATCAAATTTTGCTAACTTGATGGAAAATCTGGACCTTTGATTCTCTGTTTTTTACAATCCAAGATGGAGGAAGACACCCATACCACCTTAATATAACTAAGAAGTGTGTAAAGTTTTAAGCAATAATCATTAATTGTTTTAAAGAAACAGTCATGACAATGCATCATATGAACCCCAACCCCCTTTAAAAAAAATCAATAACCTTTAAATTACAATTTTGAATCATCACCAAAAAGTATACAGGTCTTTGGATTAATATAATTAAGAAGTGTGTGAAGTTTAAAGCAATTATCAGAAAATATTTTTGAGATACAGCGTGACATGTGAAAAATGCACACCCCTGTTTTAGTTATCAAGTCCCCCGTCCAATAACTCACAACGTTTAAATCCTAATTCATGTATTTACACCAAAAAGTATACAGATCGTTTGACCATCATAAGAAACAACTATGTTAAGTTTCATGAAATTCGGATAAGCAGTTCTCAAGTTACGGTGCGATTTGTGGTCACCGGACAGACGGACATTTGTATACCCTAATACGTCCCGTCAAAATTTTTGTCAGACAGGCGTATAAAAAATCTTTGAAACTACATGTACAGAGTCTAACAAGAAAGAAAATATTCAAACAAAGTTTTCATTTAATAACATACATCTCATTACAAAATTATTCATTTACTGCTGCTCCTCATATGCACATAAACCAATATGACGATCTATGACTCCACTATCTATTTAATCTAGAAAGCAATGCCTAAAATGAATTATGTTCTGTTGCTTAGCCATGTTAGCTTCTCCTACTTCTTGAAGGACTTGTACTTTCATTGAAAGTGTTAAAAGAAATAATGTTTAATAAAATGAAGTAAAAATATCTGCCAAAATTGCCTTAAAATATTTTGATATGGCATACTGGCTTATTTTGACTTTTTAAACAAGACCACCAAAGTTGCCTTGAAAAAAGTTTTTACCATTTTGATCTTTTAAATAAAACCACCAAACTTGCCATAAAAAAGTTTGACTATACAAAAACATTGGAATAAAATTAAATCAATATGACCCTTGAATGAAGAGCTGAACAAAAGCGGTTATATTTTAGCTCTGAATCCGACATGATTTATAATGCCAATCTTTGGGCAATAAGTCATTTTTAATAATCATGATACATGCATGACCATGTACTTTGAAATTTAAAGTTATTCATAATTACACCAAGAGTTTATCTATTTTAAATAAGGAAGTATCTGAGAAATGGACTAAACTAGGCAAGGTTTCTTGTTATTGGCTTTGAACTAGTTGTTGGTAACTCAGAGAGTACTCTCAGATATGTACTTAGTCTTTTTTGTTAAGATATCTTTCTGCTTTGTTTAGATTGATGAGTTAGGTCTTGTTCACAATAATATCCCCAGATAGATGGGTTTGGCACCACACTACTAGTCTAGCCCCATCCCATTCTGTACATAAGTATCAGCCTGTAATTCAGTGGTTTTGTTTGTTGCTGTATATCATATTTTGTTTTTTTTGTTCTTGTTTTGTACATAAATTAGTCTAGTTAGTTTTCTTGTTTGAAATGTTTTACAAATTTATCATTTTCATTTGGGGTCTTTTATAGCTGACTATTAAATATGGGCTTTGCTCATTGTTGAAGGATGTAAGGTAACCTATAGTTGTTAACTTCTATTTAATCTCTGGTGAAGAGTTGTTTTTCTCATTAGTGTAAACAATATTGTATTTTGAAAATAATAATGTAAACATTTAATACAATATCATGTGAATCTTGACGGTTTTATTAGGATTGGAAAACAAGTGAATTTTCATTTGTACACATTTCTCTCTTTTCTCATTGGCAATCATACCACCTTTTCTTATTTATATAATTACATTACGTACTATTAAATAGACCTTTCATCTCCTCCAGGGGTCCACTTCCTATGTACAACACATAGCCTGACAGCATGATTTTGAGTTGCTAAAAATAAATTGAGATATTTTGGCATTACATTTGTTAATATATTTTAAACCTCTGCCTGCTTTAAATTTACATATTAAGGTATGAATGTTTAAACATACATGAAGCATTTTATTCAAAGATGCCCAAGGTTTACAAATAGCAAAAAAAAAAAATCCAAATAGTGTTTTTTTTTTACAAAGTTTAAAACATAAATAATTTATTATAGTCTTCTTAATATTATGTTTATTGGACCTCATTGACTTAAATCAAAGGCATACCAGGGTCTTATTGCAATAATAAAAAAAAATGGCTTGCTGTTCTTATTTTTTTGTCCTTACCCTTTTGTTATATTTCATTTTGGCCTAAAAATTAGCCCAAAAATATGGTATTTTTGTCTTGGCCAATTTTTTAAAATCTGAATTATCATAACCTTTGAACCAGTCGACTCAGATTTCAAAAATTGTGGCGCCAATGAATTTCTTTATTTTGTGGTCTTTCACAATAATATATTTTTTTCTGTATTTTCTATACTTCATATTTTGGCTGACCTTTATCATCGTTTATAGCATTGTTACCCATTTAACAGGGTTTAACCGTGTTCTTTTGACTTTTCTTTAATACTCATCTGGATTTTTACTCATTTTCACAAGTGGGGATTTGGCAGGAGTATATTTGACAGGATTAAACACTTTTCATTTAGTGGGGGGATTTTTTTAAAATGTTGGGCAAGTTGGTGAAAAAGTGATGATATTTGTCAGCAGGTCAAGTTGTCTTGCTTCCGTTCTTGGACTGATTAACGGGTTTACATGCATCACAGGGGCTTGTTACACTTTGCCAGGTTTACTATGCAACTCCGATTTTTCGGGGTTCGTATGGATGGAAAGTAAACCCGGCAAATTATAACAAACCCCTGTGCATGCATAACACTTGACATGTTGTACGCCGGTATAAAGTCAAAAGGTTGTAAATTGTAGCACTAGCATCTGCTTTTATCCATTTAAAACATGTGTAGATAATATTTACCTTTCGTTGCGCTTTCCAAGTACAAAATAGTGGGTACATAAATTCATCAATGTTCCGGTTGGTTTGACTTTCATCTAGTCCAAATAATTATGACGTCTTGAACGGCTATTATAAAAAAAAATTTGAACGCCTTACTTCGTCGATGTCGAAGTAAGGCGTCAAAGAAAAAAAATTAAAATAGCCTTTCAAGACGTCATAATTATTTGTCGAAGTAAGGCGTCAAAGAAAAAAAATTATAATAGCCTTTCAAGACGTCATAATGATTATTTGGACTAACTTTCATCATGTTCATTTCTATTTTTTTGTTTTTCCTGTTTCTTCCAGTTAATCGACAATTAATAATACATTTATACTAAATTTTTGACCTCTCAGTTTGAATAAATAAAGTGTCTTGTATTATCTTCTGGCTGTCCAATCTTTTTTAAAATACAGTAAAAAAATCAAATCAGCAGACGCACGAGCGTCCATGGATTTTGCGTCATAGTATAAAAAAATGGCAACGGTGAAAAGTTAACGGGTTTTCGTATTCAACGTGCAAAGCTGTTTACGTAGTTTTCTAGTTTGGTTTACGGATGGATATATGAGCATGAGAGTTTGTCTGGAATCAATAATGGGGATATACATTAAATAGAGAATACTGACCAAAAAAAGTGCAGAAGAAAGGACAAAAAGAATTATTGATATTAAATAAGCAATAATTATATAATATCATATAGACTGATTAATCATTATTTATTTCTTTTAAGTCATTCACTTATTTTACATTTTTTCCATGATTCAGAATCAAATTACTCTGCTGAGGGGTTGACATTCTTCTGTGACTCCTTTTGTGATGTGGGATGTAGTGTTTTTGTGGAGGAGGGGGGGATGGGATTTGGGAAAATTGGCAAACGAGAATTAATCAAATCAGAGAATTTAGAAATCTTAGACTGTAAATAAATTAAATACAACACATAGGAATAATCTTGGTTTGTTAGTGTTCCTGCCGAAGATCTCTCCAGCTTCCTCCATTAATAAAAACTTCTTACCACGAAATAACCTTCGAGTAATAGTCAATACTGTTGACAGTGGCGCAAAAATGAACAATCAATAAGTCTTGGATGCAGATATATTCATTTAATAAGTGAATTATACATTTTACTAATCTGAATTTAAAGACGTATTATATTATTAGGAAATATACTTTAAGTTTGCTACTGTCTCTGTGACTTAGAATTGCACACTCTTCAAAGCTCTACACAAATAATAGCCAGTGCTAGCCTACATTATCAGCATAGTCGATCCTTGAAATGGCTAAATTATGGACTCGATCTATTGGTCCAAGGTTAAACAATATTTTTTCTTTTATAACAATCAACTCATGGATTTATTAACTATGCAAATACTTTTAACACTATTTCTTATATTCCACGAAAAGCTCGCCAAACCTTATGTTCATATGTTAGTATAATAGTCCCAGCTTCATTTGCAATTTTACTAAAACCTACTGAGGCTAGGTTGCCACGTGTTGACGGCAGAAAGTTCCGAACTGTTTACCATTTATAGTACCTAATTTCACCCATGTATTTTGGAGGTTAGTGTTCCCCAAAGAAGGCAATGGATTATATAGGAAACCACTGAAGCATGACTATAGAGCAGTAAATATTTAGCAGTCAGTGCCCTCCCCCTTTTAAAGTTATAAAAATTTCTGGATCCGTCACTGGCACAATCGTTAGTTTCTTTGTAATGGTAATGTAAAGTTATTGGTGTTTTACTGCATGAACATTTTATATTTTAGGCTTTCTCGTTTTATTGGATTTATGGTAATAAATTACCAGATTAATTTGTATCCTCCTTTGATTTCACGGTCAACAACAGACACACAGCTAAAGACCCTGTATTGTTATTTTTTATCTTATCTTTTCTTACCCAATTTTATTTTCACCTGTAGGCTGGAGAAATCTGTCAAAATTTCTTACCAAGTCTGTTTTGGTATACATTGCAATTTTAAAATGTGTTCACATTTGATCTTAACTAACGACTTCTTTGCAGTACTTTAATCAAAATCCGTTCCCTGAATGTTTTCCCGCACACTGGTATTTATAAATGCCTCCAAAATTGATATTTTTTGTTTCCTTTATACATGTATAGAATAGAGAATTGAAGAGTTATTAACTTTGAAAAACCACAAGCACGGGTAACTTTTGAAACCACCCGCAGGACATGCTGGCGGTAGTCACAAATGGAAGTTTATACATGTAACAGTAAACCCCTCCCAAATGCTTGCTTAAAACACAAATAAAATAGAAGCAGGTAGTTATATGTCCTTTGCTTTTTATATTCCACTCCAAAGAAGAAGAAATGTATGATAAATGTATAATGGTACATTATTCTGTCATTGTATATGGACTAGTATAAGGGACGAAGTAACACCATGTATGGTGACTTTTGTTTGTCGTGATTTAAACATGAAAAAAGTGTTTCTTTCCCCTTAATCTTAAGAGCCTCAATGAACAGGATAAAAACTACCTCAGACCTCAAACAATCTGAAACTTTTCAAGTACTTTCTATATGCTCATGTGCATTTTCTTGTTAGCATAGTTTTGTACTTGGACAGATAATCAGAATGATCAGCTATCGAGAATGGTCTCGTTTTTTTTAATTCAGCCTTGTCAGTGATTTAATTAGAATAAGAAAACCCTAGATAACATATGCAAATGGCTAGTTTAATTTGATTATAGTCATAACTGTATGAAGCACCTTTTAAGGACTAAAATACATCTACATGTAACTGCCTTTTGGTCAAAGATTTTGGGGGGGGGGAGGGAGCCGGATAGTTGGCACACATGTACATATGAAAAAAAGAGATGTAAGGTTAGGTATTGTACTAAACTTTTGAGAAAGTTATATATACTCGATAACAATATTAACACAACACAACACATCTAGATATTCCAAGTTCTATATCATTAGTTTAAACGGTTTTTTTTCCAAAGTGGTGAAGAACAAAAGATCTGTCATTAACCCACCAAATTCTTCAAATAAAGAAAAACAGTAACAGATATGCCATCCACCATTACTTTTGTTGTTTGTTGGGAAGACACTAGGCACTTTTTGTTACTCAGGGACACGCATTAACTTCAAATTTAAAAGATTTTTTTTTTCAATTACATACAATGTACAGGAAAAACTTATTCTTTAAATCAACATTGTTTTAATGCAATATAATTTGACCATGTTGACCCCTTTTCTAGATTTTTTTCTGAAGAGATGTTAATGGTAGATCATGTTGATGGTACAACCATATTTTAAATTAAATAAATGGATGTACATGAAGAAATTAAAAAAAATCAGCGTTAAGAAACTCACTGTCTTTTCATGATACATGTATAAAAGAATGTGAAACTGTTGTCAAGAGAGGCTGTCCATTTTATTTTGTATATTACCATACCCTTTTTATTAAATTGCTATATTAAATTATTTTAATATTTCATATTTTTAATTAGATTAGATTAATCATGTGGTCTTTGCTGGAAAGAAATCACTCCATTTGTACTCATATATGTCAATATTTAAAGTTAAAAGCTTTAAGCAGAGATTTACAATATGCATGTACATCTGCCATGATCTGGCATGCAGAATGTTAAAAGCAAGTTAAGAATTGACTTTATATGTGTAATTTTTATCATGATTTATATACAACACATGAGATTTACAACTATTACATAAATCGGATGAGTTGAACATGATACACAAATGCCTTTCTCATGTACTTAGCTTTCAGGCGTAAATCATGCGTTTACAATTATATGTGATCCACGCATGTATTTATTACGTGCGAAAACCGCATGTGAAGATCATGTGTTTGACGCATACTTCAGATACCGCATGATTTTCGCACGTTTCACACATGATTTACGCATGTAATAGCCTTCATGCGTAAATCATGCGTTTAAGAAATTATGCGATACACGCATGTTTAAAACGTGCGAAAACCGCACGTAAAGATCATGCGATTTACGCAGACTTCATATTTCGCATGATTTACGCATGATTCACGCATGATATACGCATGTAATGGCCTTCATGCGTAAATCATGCGTGGCACTTTTGCCTGTGTACTATGTCAATATTATATTATATTGTGTTTTGTGTATTGGTGTTTGTCTTTTGATCGTTTTCATTTTTTGCAATGACGATTTCAGTTTGATATATTTTTCATCTCATTTATCTGTAAATATACCGTTTCCTACCAAAAAACAGTGTTTCTCGTACATTATTCTACTGAAAAGTCGTAAATAGAGCTAAAAATTGAAAAATCACATGTTTAAACTCAGAAAAATATTTAAGTCAGAATTTTGGTTTTCTTCAACTGTCTGCTGCTTTTAAATACGTTCTACCATAGTCTCTCAAAAGTACTGCCCATTTCCCTTTGTCGCTTCTTATATTTATAACAAGGATTTGTATAGTAACCCTTACTATACAAATCCTTGCTTATAATAAACATGTAAAAAGGGATGTGTATCTCTTTTTCCAATGGGATGTTTATCTCTTTTTCCAATGAGTACTAGTATCAAACCAACATTTTTGGCAAAATTACCTTGCTTGTTGTAGTAATGCTCACGTTCTGAACAAAATGATTCGAGACTGTCTTATTTCTCTGTTTCAAGTTAATGGTCATAATGTTTGTAGCAGTACTAATTAGTTTCCCGTTCAATTGCATATTTTGCTGTTACCATGTATAATAAACACTGGACACTTTTAATTTGCAAAACACTCATTTGCAAATCCGCCGCCGCCTCAAACAAGAGCTACAATATCATGTATATAACCAAAATGTGCGGAATTACATGGGATTCAATAATTTCATTGGTTTTATACTGTTACTTTCATATTTATTTTGCAATTTGAATTATAAAAACATGGGATTTTCAATATCCCATGGGACAGGGCAAAATCCCATGGGATTTACCATTATCCCATGGGATTTTGGTTAAATCCCATGGGATTTTTTTTGGTCCCATGGGATTATTGTAGTCCCATGGGATATTTGTTGTCCCATGGGACAAAAAAAATCCCATGGGACTATAATTATCCCATGGGATTTTTAATATCCCATGGGACAAAATAAAATCCTATGGGATTAAAATTATAAATATATATATATAAATATAAAGTTATGTGTATGTTACAATGAATGCTGTTTGGTAGTAAAATGTTTTAAATGTATACAAGTTTTTTTTATATTTTTTATATATACATATGTATATATAATTTTTTTTAAATTTTGTCACAAACATGTTTTTTATTTGTTTATATGACAATAAATATTATTCTTATTTTGGAATGTATAATAATAATATTTTACAGTCAAAGAATAAATCCTTTCACTGAAACAAAATGATGAAATTTCTAAATAAATGAAAAAATATTGTTTTGAAATCTTTGTCTTGTTTATTCTATTATGAAAAATAGAACTGAAAAAATATTTCATATTCTGACTGAATAGTTCACTCTTTTCATGAGGTAAGATTTTCTTTGTTATAGGTTCATTGCAATACTTGTATAGGCAAACAATTTGAATTATATATAACTTTGTGGTGTACATAATAGTATGCTTATAATTGCAAATTTATAATATAAACACTTTTTGTTAAAGTTTTTGCTTTCTTTATTCACAGCTTGCTGTGTACAATTATTCAGTCCACTATATAAGAGTGAAGTCAATAAATAATTTCATTCACTAGAATATTCCTGCAATTCTTAGACAAAACATTTTTTCAATCTGTTCTTCAAAGATCTTCCTCTGTACATCTTTATTGAATGGAGAGATTCAAATGAGAAGACAAAGCAAGTTTATTTGGACAACAACATTCTAATATCTTGTTCATTCGTTCCATCTTTCAATTGATAATTACATTGTTGTATTTATATGATCAAGTTCTTGTGCATCAATGATCGTGATGATATGACTCCTTTTTGTTTAAAGTCATCATGTTGAAATTTCCTCTTTCAAATAAATGTAGGAAAAAACATGTTCCATTTCAAATTAATAAAAAAGTCGCACTATGGAGAAAAATATCAGCTTTAAGTTTTCCGTTCAGTATTGATCTGTGAATGATGACCATGAAAATCCAGATTTCTGACCTACAAATACACAAACTCAAAAATTATCAGTGAAGAGATCAATAAAATGGCTATTTTATCATGTTTATGATTAATATGATAAACTTTCATTTAAATATTCAAGTACTAAATTACAGAAATCGCTTAAATTTTATAATAGTTTAGTTAAAGTACAGCTTATTTAAAATTATAATAAAAAATATAGGCCACCGATGAGTTAAATAAGATATTACATTTTTAATGCCAAAAAATGGCTTTTTTGCACCAAAGGGAGATAATTTGGAGCTTTTTCAATGATATATGCATTTTAAAAGTCATCTGGGGCCAAACCGAATTGATTGTTTTGAATGATTTGGTGTACCATATGATAAAGATATAAATAAATTGAGTTATGAAAAAAAAATATTAAAACATTTTTCTGAAATTGTTATACCCTAGAGCCTCCTTAAATGTCATTTGATCTCTATTGGAGAAATGTCTCATTGGAAATCAGACTGCTAAGTGTTTCTTATTTTTATATCAACCCAGCCATATTATACCTGTCTAATATCAGGAGCTTGTACATAGTTCAGTGGTTGATGTTGGTTCATACCCGTCATTTTTATTTTTCATAATTTTTTGTTTTTATAAATTAGTCTGGTATATTTGACGTTTGAATTGATGCTCTGTTTCAAATTTGGTTAGTGTTGACTTTTATAGATTACTATAACATGTATAGGGTATGGGTTTTCTCATTACTTACAGGTCATCAATGGCCTCTAATAAGTAATTACAATGCTTACATCCACTAAATTGAACTCTGATGGATAGTTTTCTCTTTCATCATACCACATCTTATTTTAATAAATATTTAATTATTATTCAAGGACAAAATTTTTTATAACAGTGGACTTACCATTTAGGCTTTGTTGACCTCTGTAAATCTTATTTTGTTGATAATTTCTTCTGTTTATAGTTTCCCCTTTATCTTTCATGTTCTTGCCCTACACATAAAAGGGTAAACATCATTTAATGACAAAAATAACTACTACATGTATTACATATTAGTAGGCAACTGAAAATTTTGTCTTATTTGTATATAACATCAACTTACTCATCATTCTTGCTGTTCAATATCATGAATATTATCATTATTCTATGAATATGAGGTCACAGTAAAATTAACCTTGGCAGGCAGACATCTTTTTTTATATGATACTTTGTAGTCATTCCATACAAGTAGACCTATGCTTAAAAAATCTAAGGCCAAAATTAAAATATGTTTGTTTCCCCTCCCCCCACACGGGTCAAAAATAAGCGCCCGGGTCAAAAAATTATTTTCCACAAAAAAATCGAAATTATTTTTTTCCTGAAAATAATTTGTTTCCATTTTTGGAAAGTGCTTGAAAGCAGAAGGATTGATAATCTAAATAAATACACTCAAATTGAGCACAAACAACTGATAAGTGGCCTGGACTGGACAAGTCAAACCATTCATGTGACCATGCTATGACAATCACATCCAGTTAAAAAAAACTAGAGGCTCTCAAGAGCCTGTGTCGCTCACCTGTTAATGTGTTTACTGATGTCGGCCATCTTCGTTGGTAGGCGGGGTCATTAGACACTTTTTTTTTTAAATAGATACCCTAGTATTATGATTGTGGCCAAGTTTGGTTAAATTTGGCCAAGTAGTTTTAGAAATGATTTTTATACAAGTTACAAAAATGACGAAAAGTTGTTCAATATTGACTATAAAGGGCAATAACTCCTTAAGGGGTCCTCTAACAATTTTGATCATGCTGACTTATTTGTAGATCTTACTTTGCTGAACATTATTGCTGTCTACAGTTTATCTCTATCTATAATAGTATTCAAGATAATAACCAAAAACTGCAAAATTACCTTAAAATCACCAATTTTAGGGCAGCAACCCAACAACAGGTTGTCCAATTCAACTGAAAATTTGTGAGGGGATATATCTTATTCTGATGGACATTTAAATCTTGAAAGATTTGCCCTAAATGTCTTAGTTTCAAAGATATAAAGCAAAACCTGCATTTTACCACTATGTTCTAATTTTAGCCATGTCGGCCATTTTGTTTGGTAGGCTGAGTCATCGGACACATTTTTTAAACTACAAACCACAATGATAATTGTGGCCAAGTTTGGTTAAATTTGGCAAAGTAGTTTCAGAGAAGAAGATTTTTAAAAAAGTTACAAAAAATTATGAAAAGTTGTTAAAAATTGACTATAAAGGGCAATAACTCCTTAAGGGGTCGACTGACAATTTTGATCATGTTGACTTATTTGTAGGTCTTACTTTGCTGAACATTATTGCTTTTACAGTTTATCTCTATCTATAATAGTATTCAAGATAATAACCAAAAACTGCAAAATTTCCTTAAAATAACCATTTCACAGGCAGCAACCCATCAACAAGTTGTCCGATGCGTCTGAAAATTTCAGGGCAGATAGATCTTGACCTGATCAACAATTTTACCCCATGTCAGATTTGCTCTAAATGCTTTGGTTTTTGAGTTATAAGCCAAAAACTGCATTTTACCCCTATGTTCTATTTTTAGCCATGGCGGCCATCTTGGTTGGTTTGACAGGTCACGCCACACATTTTTTAAACTAGATACCCCAAGGATGATTGTGGCCAAGTTTGGTAGAATTTGGCCAAGTAGTTTCAGAGGAGAAGATTTTTGTAAAAGTTTACAGACGACGGACGCAGGACGACAGATGACGAACGCCAAGTGATGAGAAAAGCTCACTTGACCTTTCAGGTCAGGTGAGCTAAAAAAAACCTGCCTTCCTGGTCTGTTTACAAAGGGTAGACCCGGGGAGGGGAAACAGACATTCTTTTAAATGTGGCCTGATAAAATGACAAAACCAAGAAAACTTCTCATTGACCAAAGAACAATAAAATGCGGTCATGGTTTATATATGAATCTGCCATTCAGACATGCACACCTTACAATTGTTTCATATCTACCAAATATAATCTACCTGTAACTTTAAACATATGATAAACTGACAAAACAATGCAGTGTTTCATTGACCAATGAACCATGCATGAAAATGAGGTCAAGTTCATATAAAATATGACAGACAGCTAAGTGCATCTTACAATTATTTCATTCACTAAATAAAGGGGCCTTATTGCTTACAGTATCCGGAAAATTGACCAAACCACAAAAACTAAATATTTTCAAAGTTCCTTATACCCTGCCAATTTGTTATGGTTGTGCCTGTTCCAAGTCAGGATCCGATAATTCAGTGATTGTCGTTTGTTTATGTGTAACATATCTGTTTTTCAATTTTTTTGTACATAAATTAGGTTGTTAGTTTTCAACTTTCAACTTGGCTATCATGTGTAAAATCATACAAGTGTTGGGAAAACAGGAAGTTGTCGAGTGATGAATCTGAAAATGCATCACACAGTATAGCTGACTTATTTAACCCTGAAACCAAATTTCAGAAATCCTTCTATTGTAGTTCCTAAGGAAAATGGGACGAAAAATATTCATCGGACGGACTGACTGACGCAAGGATGGATGGACAGACAGGGGTAAAACAGTATACCCCCCCTTTTTTAAAGTGGGGGCATAATTTTAATACGGGGCTATAAAAACCCATGCAAGATGTCAAAACAAAAAGAAGTAACCTAATTCGTACTTGTTAGGGGCTATTTATTTATTGTCGGTTATACATATAACAATACAACATATTAAAGGTCTGTAGAGCTTTTATCCGACATACATATATATGACAAGCACAATACATTTGTACATGAAACATAAAGCTCATCACTGAGATAGTATTCTCAGATAGAGGGAGGCGGGGTCAACCAAACTCCCCTATTCAATCTGAATGCAGGACAGAAAGTCACAGTCAAAAAGTCACACACTGTCACAGGACAAAAAGTCACAATTTAGTTTTGAGATTATTTTTCTTTGAACAAGAAAACACTCTTTTTGTATTTTTCTTGAAGTTTTATACATGAACATGATATAGCAACTTTAAATTAAAATTTATTAAAAACAAATAAATCAGTGCATTAGGTTTGCGCACATTACCATTACATTTGCGCACAAAAATCATTACGTTTGTGTGCAGCTTTTGATTACATTTGCACGCATTTTTTAACATGTAAATATAAAAAAAAAGATATAATATGATTGCCTTTTACAGCTGACTATGCGGTATGGGCTTTACCTCGGGCTTTGCTCATTGTTGAAGGCTGTTTGGTGACCTATGGTTGTTAATGTCTGTGTCATTTTGGTCTCTTGTGGACAGTTGTCTCATTGGCAATCATACCACATATTCTTTTTTATATTATGAACAATTTCCTAAAATTAAAAATGAATATATGTAATAAAAAGAAGATATTTCAAAATCTTTTTTCATTTATATTCAATCAATTGTCAACAAATTGTTTGTGACTTTTTGTCCTATTAACATGATTAACTTTGTTACTTTATGCCTGAGTTTGACATGTGTTTGACTTTTTGTCCTGTGACTTTTTGTCGGAATGTCCTGTGACTTTCTGTTTTTGCAGAAGTCCAGGGAGTGTTAAAAAATCACATGTGCAAGTTGAGAGTCAACACTTACACAGGGACTACACAATACTTTTTCAGAATGTCAGCAAAAAAGAATCACTGGTGACAGGGGAGTGTAACCGATGAATTGATCCTGAATCAGATAAGATTTTCCCGGTACGTCTAAACACCGCTCAGGAGGACCTCCTGGGTGCACACATGCAGGGCATACAAAGTGCACTCATGGCAGACCCTATATAGTCGCCGTCGTATCTGCACACATGATTGATGTATATATTCGTTATAGATCGTCATACACTTCTCATTTTAGAGTTAAATTTGCAAGCAACCTCTTAAGATTCTAAAATAATAATGCTACTAAAAATATATTATTTCCCCCAATTTTCGCAATTTTTTCGCCATATAAAATATTTAGGCGACTGTGCTTTTAGTGAATATAAACGATGACGAGGCCTCACGAATAAATATAAATATGAAATATACTGGAACATCGATTAGCATAGATCGAGCAGCAGAGTAAACTTCCACATAAATCTCGAAGTTATTTACGCCGGATAATATAGACTGTGCTCCTGAATAAAGTTGTCAAATACATTAATTTGTGTTTTTTACTTCTACAAGAAATTTGATTCAAATGCTAATTACGCACCATTTGCTGAGCAGAGAATCATTCTAAGCCAGGAACCGTCTATACTAACTGATAACAGTAAGAATAGAAAGTCTCTGTAAAAAGGCAGTCAATACTAACAGAACTGTATTAACTTAATGATACATGTACATCAAGTTCCAGCACCTCACCAAGCACCCTTGCCTTGCATACTGAGATGGCAAACTGGTGTGTGTCAGTATTTTAATATAAAACTGCGTAGGTTCATATCGTTTGATTCAACGTTTGTTTGGTTATTTTTTAAGGATCGTTGTAAAATTATATCTAAATCTTTGTTAAAATACGATTTTAAATTGTTCAATTCTTTCTATTTCATAATTTTGTCAAAGTCTACTTTTTAAAGTTTTAAATTTTACAGAAAAAATGAATATTCCAATTTGATTTGAAGAAAATCTTTTTGAACTGTCATGACATGGTGTTGCAAAGCTGATTACAGGTAACTATAACATACAGTAATTTTCCATTACGACAGTGCGTTTATTCTCGGGTGTGTATAACGTACGTATAGTTTTCTAGAGAACATCCTGTCTACGTGTAATACAGATTGATGACATTATACAACATTTCTTTGGTTAAATGTGATAAGGTATCTGTGTCCATTCCCTATTTCAACACCACTAATTTTTCGAAGAAAAAAAATCAAAAAAAAAATTATATGAAATTAAGAAGAAAAGTAGCAAATATAAACTTCAGTAATTGCGCATTGAGTAAACATAATTCCAATATTGCATGAACAAATCCGTGAGAAAACGTATATATACATGTATGAATAAAGATGTGTTTTAAAAGACCTATTGGCATTATTTCACACTATTAGAGGGGTCACGTCCAGTCATGCTTCCGTGATTCCCTATATAATCTACCATTTGTTTCCCAAGATTTAGGAGGGGGCTGGTACACACATATATATATAAATATACCTCTGCGGCGGAGCCAGCCATTTGAAAAGAAGGGGGTCTCAACCCAGGACAAAAGGGGGAGGGGGTGGTTCCAACCATATGTCCCCATTCAAATACATTGATCGTTCAAAAAAAGGGGTGGTTCCAACCCCCGAAACCCTCCCCCTGGATCCGCCACTGATACCTAGTATGCATATAATTAAGAACAGCTTTGAATATATATATGCATATAAAATAATGGTACGTTTAAAAACCGTTCAGGATCTCCTGGTTGCACACAGGACATTAAGTAACTTAGGACATGTATATATATAATAGTAAGAGTTCAGGGTATACATTCGATAACTAACATATTTTATAATTTTGTAATTTTTGTTTTGATAAAATCAGAGACATATAATACATGTATTGAGACATATATAATACATGTGTCTCTGAAAAAATCAAACCATCTTTAAAGAAGTTATTTCAGTTTGAATCGACTGTCTTTTGCATTAGAATTCCAAAACGTTAATGTTATTTACAAATGCCAAAACCTGCAAGAAAGAAACATTTATATTCGGTGATTTTTACACTAAACGTTTTCGTAATTTGTTTTAAAAATATTAAAAAGTACATATACATCGTTTTTTCAAGATTTGTATAGTAACTGGTTTAATTAAGTCCCCTTGATGAAATTTAAATTGCGAGACGCTAATTAATAAACTATGATCTATCTATCGGCATGCGTCGTTATTTGGGATACGTCACGGATGACCGATGGTCATATTCAATACGATATACCAATCACCATTTGAATTTGGGCAATTGATCTTTAATAATTAGGACTAATTGGTGATGGCAGAGAATAAGTCGCTGGTGATGGTTAAAAACATATAGAAGTAAACTTTGCAAAAAAAAAAGGTTTCCTCGGAAAAAATTATGAAAATATATGAATATGCTAAATAATTTTTTTTTTCCGAAATAATAATTAAAGACGTTTAGAAATAACAAATTTTCACAGTTGGGAAATTTTCAATTCAAGTTATTTCATTTTGAAAACGTTGAAAAATATAGATCTTATTATATGTTAAATGTGGGCCGCTTGGAGATCAACTTGTGAAACCCTGCATAATTAGGGTTTGTCTACTTTCGTCTTTTTATATTACCAAACATTCTATAATCAAGGATTTGTACAAGGCCTTGTTATAATGAATATTATCGCCAATATCACCATAATTAAATAAAGAACAGATACAATATTCGCCTAAAGAGTTTGCCATCTAACAATTCAAAATGAAATGTTGAGTCGAAACTGAGGTACCAAATCTATAAAAAGAATCACTATTTTAGTCGAAATTAAACTGTATATAATATTCTTTTTTTCAAAACTCCTGAAATAATTTAACATTAACTATAGAGAGCTTACATATGCAAATCTGTTTAAAAGTATGTGAGCGTAAATAAAATTTGTTTATTACCCCCCCCCCTTTTTTTCCTTCTATAAAATTTAATTGTAAACGATTTTCGTTCTTAATTTGTGTTTGCTCATTAACTGGGGTTTATGCTGTCAAAAAAAAAAAAATGTCTCCTTGTGTATATATCTTATAGTCTCTCATAACTCTTTATAGAGTGGCTCTTGTTGTTAATTTGTGTTTTAAAAAGCTGTATATTTTATATGTAACAAGTGGTGAGACTTTAATAAAGTATTTGTCTTGTCTTGTCTTTGTCTGTGTAAAAGTTATTGATAAGAAAAAATTGAAGCTTCCAGAAGAATAACGGTACGTCTAAACACCGCTTGAAGGACCTCCTGATTGCACTCATGACATACGAAGTGCACTCAGGACCCTTTATAGTCATCGCACACAGGATGGATGCATATATTCTTTATACGCTTCTTATTTTAGAGTTAAATTTGGTAGAATTTGTAATTCTTAGAAAATAATAAGGGCACGTGTCACTGATTACACAACTACTGAGCCATGAATTATCCAATCAACAAAATTAATTGGATTATCTTTATTGTTGTTTTATACATTGTGTTGTTAGTACAGTGTGACCATGCGGGAAGTAATATTGTGACGTCTAGAATGAATATCACGATGTTTTAAGATTTTCGTCTTTTATTAAAATTTCGTTCCATAAATTTTTAAGTTTTATTCTTAATTTTATTATCATGTCCTGGACCAGTAATTAATTCTTTGCACGAGTTTGAAAAGGGAAATAATTATAAATGTTCATACTTTAAAAGAATTTATATTAATTAAAGTTTTGTATATGGAATCCGTTCTAAACGGTAAAAGCCGTACTTTTCAAACAATCAAACTCATATACATGTAGTTAGATGTTATTTCTCATTTTTATCGAACTTGTCCAGGAATTTTATTTTTGAGTTATACGAATATTTTAAGAAATCCGTTTTTATTAAGTTTTTTTTCTCTAATTAAAGTCGTTTTGTCCAGTTTCACAAGCCTGAAACGAATTTCAATGCGAAAATAAATTCTGAAAATGAACTTGTCTCCGTTTTCGTCTCCGTTTTTTTAAAATTATGATATTTTGGGTATAATTATTTCTAAAAAATATGTAAGTTAGATTGTAGTATCGAGAAATTTTAAAAAAGAAGATGTGGTATGATTGCTAATGAGACAACTATCCACAAAAGACCAAAATGACACAAACATTAACAAAGAAAGACTATTTCGAAGACAGTTTATTGACACGAAATCCGTTCAAACCACGACTAAGTCTTCGTGCACAGATTTCCGTTAAGGTTAAACTGAATATTGTACATAATTGTCTTCTCTTGTATAATGGTTTGTTGAGAATAAAGATATACAAATGTAATAAAATTTGATATTCAGTCAACATTGTGTTTGTTTAAAAACTTGATTTAGAGAGAGAGATAGAGAAAAGAATCACACTGAAAAACAAAAATCGAACTTGTTACAGAAAAAAAACGCAACTATAAAATAATTTTCTTTAATCGTGAACTGCAAAACACAACAAATTAATTTACCCGTCATCATGAAAAATAAACTGAAAAAGCACATCGAATGAGATATATGTTTTATTTTTTCTATATGCAAATTCATGTTAAAGGTAAAACTGAACTAAACAATACAATTCCTAAAAAACAATAAAGATAATCCAATCAATTTTGTTGATTGGATAATTTATGGCTCAGTAGTTGTGTAATCAGTGACACGTGCCCTCATTATTTTATAAGAATTAACATATCTATCTAAGTTCGATTCAGGCGCGGATCCAGAGGGGGAACCCCCCCTTTTTTTAGGCCGATCAATGCATTTGAATGGGGACATGTAGTTGACCCCCCCCCTTTTTTTTTGCCCTGGGTTAGGACCCCCCTTTTTAAAATGGCTGGATCCGCCCCTGCGATTTCAACTTCTACCAAAATTTAACTCTAAAATAAGAAGCGTATAACGAATATAAACATCCATCATGTGTGCAGATATGATTACGGTAATGGGTCCTGAGTGCACTTTGTATGTCCTGAGTGCACTTTGTATGTCCTGAGTGCACTCAGGAGGTCCTGAGCGGTTGTTTAGACGTACCCGAAGAATAAATCATTTCCTGAACCTAAAATACATTTATCTGTAATTAAAGAAAATTCGCCTAAAACATTCTCTCATATATTTAAACAATCAATTGTAAAATAATTAATTCAACGTCGGACTTTCTGTCTGTTTACTAATACTTTTCTTGTTCAGTTTAGTTTATACCCATAATAGATGAACGGAAATAAGTACTTTTTTAAGGAAAATTTACAATTAGATGAACGGAATTAAGTACTTTTTAGGAAAATTTACAACTCAAATTTTCAAAAACAAAATTCTACACTTTTACCTAGCTGGATGTTTTTCTCTGTCTCGAAGCCGCAACCTTTGACCCCGTATCAAACGTGGCGACCAACACCTCACATGACGTATTCTCGATGTTGAGGTATTGACAATATACAATCACATTTATCAATCACATTTATCAATATACAGCAAGTAAGTAATTTGGTGTTGAATGCCAGTAGATCAGAATTTGTTAATTGAACTTTACCTGTTTAAGGGGCACTAGCTGCCAAATTCATGTTCTTCATCGATTTTAATAAAATTCACATAACGTGTATATAGTGTTGAATTGTTTATTAAAATGTTGCGCACAATCTTGGCTGATATGCATAAAACCATTATATTTCATGACACTGCATGAAAAAGAAATTGACTTATCGCATAATACCAGAACCAGAGACATATATATTGTATCTAATATCTCTGCCAGAACTAAAAAATAAACTACAGTAAGTCCACATACACATAAGAGGGTATGGATGTGAATTAACAGAATAGAGAACAAAGGACAAAGAAAAAAAGGAATAAAGAATAGTGAAAGAAAGAGAATAATGGAAAAAAGTGTAAGTTATTAAAAATATAACTAAAACAAGAATGTGTCCCCAGTACACGGATGCCCCACTCGCACTATCATTTTCTATGTTCAGTGGACCGTGAAATTGGGGTAAGAACTCTAATTTGACATTAAAATTAGAAAGATCATACCATAAGGAACATATATACTAAGTTTCAGGTTGATTGGACTTCAACTTCATCAAAAACTACCTCGACCAAAAACTTTAACCTGAAACAGGACGAACGAACGGACGAACGAACGGAGGCACAGACCAGAAAACATAATGCCCCTTTGCTATCGTAGGTGGGGCATAAAAAGAAGACAGAAAAAAAAAACACCCCTCCGAGACGAGCCTTACATGCACTGTTATTACCCAAGGTTAATTTTACGGCGGCTCATTTTATTTTGGCTTAGAAATAAACATAATTGACAAGTTTCCTTCCCCTGCATTCTCGATCCCACATGTAAATAGCACGGTGATTTCAAAAAGACATTGATACATCATTACAACACTCGCCGTCAGTATTTGAATATATTGATTAAGAAGGTATAGAAGATTAATGCACGCACACTATTATCCACCACTGGCCTAAATAGTTAGTCCGCAAACAACGAGGGTCATAAAAACCCAGCACTTTGAACACAGCCACCGGCATGGTGTGAATCTGAAAGCTTCCCACTATCCATTTCTACCCATAGAAAACTTTTGCCTTTCATTTATCAAAAATGAAATATGTTGATATTAATGGTACATGTATATAAGAATTATTGGGGAATTCAAACCATTCCTATTGTAAGTGATAAAACTAAATTTATATCAGGGTGATTGAAATGAGGAAAAAAAAGGGGGAATCAGGAGTTCAGGGCCCCCTGTTTGGGAAAAGAATTGGTTGATTATATATGGAATCACTGAGTCATGGCAGGAGCAGGCCCCTCTTAGGCAGTCGGTGGGCCCCACTTATGAAAAATTCTGGATCCACCACTGTGGTCATGGTGGTCTTCAGTTGTATTATCTTTTAAAAAAAAAATTACACCTGTATAGTGTATATTCTTTAGTGTAAATCAAGGGAAAATACTGTGAACTATCTGTGCATTGGGGCTTATTAAAAGGTATTTCGGGGGGAAGAAAGAAGGGAGGGTGAGTCCATGGGAGGTAATCCCCACCCCTTTCAATTTGAGAATATGCTATTATCTTGTAAACGGTCCAGATCCCCATCCCTAAACCATATATATTCTTGAATGGGACGATAAAACAAATCAAATGAAATTAAAAGGAGGTCTTTGGGGGTTACCCCACTCTGTTCAATTTGAGAATGTGCTATTATCTTGTGAACGATCCAGATCCCCACCCCTAAACCATATATATTCTTGTCGGGGACAATAAAATTAATAATGAAATAAAATAAAAGTGAAGTCCCACCCCCTCTAGTTTGAAAACTTGTAAACGGTCAAGATCCCCACCCCTAAACCATATTTATATATTCTTGTATAGAACAATAAAACAAATCAAAGGAAATATAGGGAGAGTCCATGGGGTTCACCCCCACCCCCACATGTTTGAGAAACTTTTAAATGGTTGAGACCCCTGTCATCCAGTGGCTAGGTGAAAAAATTTCAGGATTCCTGATCCCCACCGTCAAACCATATATATTCTTGTATGAGACAATAAAACAAATCAAATGAATATAGGATCATCCCCTTTGTCTTGGGTTGGGAACCCCCCTTTTTAAAATGGCTGGATCCGCCCCTGCATACCCTCTAGCTAGCTATAAAGGCTTTAAAAATATGAAATCAAACAAGGAAATTAACAGTGTAGGCAACTGTTTTGAATTTAAAAAAAAAGTCTTTTACATATATATAACAATGTTAAATTTTTTGTGCATTTATTTTTGCTTATCGTATTTTCAATAATAGACAAAATTGCATGATTGAATATTGTAATTTAAGAAAAATCAGCATACATGATATAAAATGGGAAGTGGAAACTGGGAATTTGACAAAGAGACAACAACCCAATCAAAGAGCAGACAACGGCCGAAGGTCACCTATGGGTCTTCAATGCAGTGAGAAAAATTCAGCACTGGTCTTCAGCTCATAAATATGTATCAGAAATGAAAACGAGATACAGCTTTCAGTTGTATTAATAAAAACCTAACAATAAGTTCTGAATATCAGAATATACATTATTGCAAGATTCTCTCAAAATGTACACATAGAGCTGAAAAACTGTCAGTGACTGTAAAATTAATCATGCTTACATTAAGTCCATGGAGTCCATCTTAATATGCATACTCTCGTAAAAAGGAATATAAGTATGCAATAGACATCAAGTTTTCAAAAATAAGAGTATCTATGCCATTAATTTACGACAAGATCTTAATCAAGTAATAATTTCGGTTTGTTTAAATATTTCGGAGGTTAGTATGACCTCCTCTTTGGTGATGATGTTTTCGTTTTAAAGTTGGGAAAATTGTTTGTACATGTACCAACAAAAATAAAAACACAAATTCAATCTAGAATTATGTTTTTATCATTTTTTTATGTTTAGGTTGTCAGCAAGATGAAAAGGACAAGTATGCAGTTCAAAATTCAAAATGTGGATAAGTTGAGGTTCTAGGTCTTACCTTTGCAGATTTTCATATTTTGCATGAATGAATTCAAAGGTTATATGATGGACAGCAGAGAAAGAAAAAAACAACTTTTCAATTATCCTGCTCATGGATAAATGTAAAACATCTTGTTTTTCGGTAAGTTTTATGCTCTGTTTTGATAGTGTTAGTGCATTCATCTTTCCAGTCTTTCCTCTAAATTGTAAGTTTTTGGTGAGTGTTCACCATGAATTTCAGTAAGTAACTTGTGGATTTACATGTATATACTCAAAATTTAGTACAAATATTAATGGGATTTTAGCATGACATCCTGCCAAATGCTTGTTAATCATGTTTATGTTCCAGAACAAACAAGTATTTGGACTGTACGCATACAGTCTGCCCAATTTTAAGAAGTTGGTCAAGTTTATTACAAACAAATGTACAGTACAGATCAACATAACTGAAATCTTTAATAGATTAATACAAAAAGTTTAATTGCAGTTAAAATAAAAACACAGGTTTGGTTGAGCTGGTACCAGACAGTACAAGTATACTTAAATGGTCTGACTGTACACATATGGTGGGACTGTAAGTTCTGGACCATAAAAGTAAGATCTGAATACTGATATGGTCTGGAACATTTATACATGTCTTAAAATTAATATCAAACACATTGGTGTTTTTGAACTTGGTAATAAGTTATGTGATAGAACTATAATGTGTTGGGATATCAAAATCAAAAATATCCCATTTTTACTTTTAATAAAGAAGAAGATTATTGATGTATGTTTAAATGTATATTAAAATGAGACAGCAAGCCAACAACACAAAAAAAAAAGGATAAAACATACATATTTTGTTTGTATCAATGTTATAATTTCCAATATGTTCAAGGTATTTTTTCATTGAAATAAAACACAAATTGAAATCTGTCTGAACTTCAAAAGCTTAAAGAAATATTGTTTCTGTTGTCTGCATTTTGTATAATATATTGCAAATTCTTGTGAATAATGGAATGTTATTATAGTTGTCTAAAGTTTTAACTTTTAACATTGATCTTTATACTGTAAAATTCATAAATTATTGCGTGCATTTATTATTGCGATTCTGTCATTTTAGACTTAAATGGGATTTTAAATTTTACGATTTTGAAAAATCCTGTTTAATCCATATAAAATATTTCATAATACGAGTTTAAATTATTGCGTTTACAACTCCGTTGCATTTTTCGCAATAAAAAAAAACTTGCATTAATTCCGAATTTACAGTATATATATATATTATGTATATAACTTTGGAAAATACCCAAATTTTATAAAGAAGAATAAATTAATTGATTGTTATATGGTATTAGAATAGGAAGATGTGGTATATTGCTAATTTGACAACCCTCCATCAGAGACCAAAGGATGTAGGCCGTTAGCAACTGATGACACTGGACAACCTTTAACAATCAGTAAAATCCATACCGCATAGCTATTTTTATTGAAAATCATATTATTGCTACATGTATGAAAACAATTTTGTATAATCCATTACTTTAGATTTTATTGGTTCTTTTTCAGAAGGATTGAAATTCACCACCTAAAATAAATGGAGAAAACATAGAAACAAGACCAGAATAAATTCAAAGAAAAAAGTTGGATCAGTTATTATTTTCATCACTCAGTCAATGATTTCAAGTTCTTTTAAATTCAAAAAAATATTGAACCACAATAATATCAAAGTTCTGTGCTGAATGTCCAAAAAGTGGACTATACCATCAAACAATGCTGGATGATAAGAAACTATTAATGTTTTGTGTTGAGGGATATTGTGAAAAAAATAGATTTACTTAAATAGCTACTAGTATGTTAAGCCTAACAATAGAGTTTTTATTGATTTCAAATGGCAAATAATTGTGTTTCAAGAAAGTATTCTATAATTCATGAATAAACATATATTGATACTTACATTATCTGCTTTGTTGTTTAAAAGTTTAGTTTTGAACAGTTAAAGAACAATATGCTAAATTAACATTTCCCAAGAAAAAAAGATATTCAATTAAAAAGATTCATCTTATAATAATTTACTACCAAATAGAATACATTGTAACATACACATTACTGTTTATTTATATCTATATATTTACAATTAGAATCCCATAGGATTTTAATTTGTCCCATGGGATATTAAAAATCCCATGGGATTTTTTTTTGTCCCATGGGACAACAAATATCCCATGGGACTACAATAATCCCATGGGACAAAAAAAAATCCCATGGGATTTAACCAAAATCCCATGGGATAATGGTAAATCCCATGGGATTTTGCCCTGCCCCATGGGATATTGAAAATCCCATGTTTTTATAATTCAAATTGCAAAATAAATATGAAAGTAACTGTAGAAAACCAATGAAATTATTGAATCCCATGTAATTCTGCACATTTTGGTTATATACATGATATTGTAGCTCTTGTTTGAGGCGGCGGCGGATTTGCAAATGAGTGTTTTGCAAATTAAAAGTGTCCAGTGTTAATATATTAAAGACAAAGGTGGAGTTAAGTGCACACGTAGGCCCCTCAACCCTCAAATCTTCATTATTTTACAGGCAGGTTATGCCTGTACTAGGCCATACTATTGACCCCATGATTCTCACTGAAGTGTTGATTTTATTTTTCTGAGGCGACCGCGGGAGTTCGTGATTGGTGTTTAATCTCTTAATTCTCTTTACTGTTGGTAATTAATATTATTGTTTTAATGATTTATGTTTTAAACTCCAAAGGGTTTGTTTGCTTTGAGCAGAATCCGTCATGCGCAGACTTTTGTTCATGCCATGTAGGCCCAAGTGAAATGTGTTGTAACATTATAAAAAAGTATTGTAATGGATGACGGAAGTGACAATGGTGGTGTACATGAGAATTCCTGAGAGAGTTCGGAAATCTGTAGTTCGCCACAAATAAATGGGTATATCTCCTATAAAAATAAATATAAGTTATAGTTATATAACTATATGTTTTCTCTTTGGCGAAATGCATTGGATACCCTCTTTTATTAAATATTATATTCACCGCTACAAATATCACGTAATGTTGATATAAGATTTGGAACAGCGTCTTTTTGACTAAAGATAGATATACCAAGGCAGTGTCAATAATGTAGGTTCGTGACACCATGTAAATTCCTGATTTTTTTCCCTTTTTCTTCTTGTTTTCGGTGTATTTTTTTCTCATCTTCCTGTTTTCGGGGTATCTTTTTCAGTAAACTTTATTGAATTCTTCCAACTGATGAAATTTAGCAACTGTAAAAGCAGATGATATTTTTAGTATAAAAACAGGGAGCAGTTTAAAAGGCGCATTGCATTTACAAAATACAATCTTTCATTTGCATCACAAGGTTATATTTTTTTGCGTCAAAAAAATAAAAACTACATTTGCGCCATTTTACAGTAACATATAACGGAAAAGTTTAAAATATTCGTTTTCAAAATTATTCTCCCTGGGTAACTAAGTAAGTTCATACTAATTTTTTAATAAAAAAAGTGAGATTCGCTTAGGGGCTAAAATCATATAGTATACGCATGTTTGAGGGGTCAAGATGGACACTGTCAATTCTGAGACAGACAGGTTCGTTAGTTTTCCAAGAATTGGATTATTTCATATTTTTCATGTTGGGGCTGTTAATAACCGACTACATGTATACAGAGTTGGTTTTTGAAGACCGTACTATTGTATTTGATGGTTTCGAGCGTCACTGATGAGTCTTTTGTAGACGGAACGCGCGTCTGGCGTAAATACAAAATTTAATCCTAGTATCTATGATTAGTTTATTCAGTCCATTTGAACTTTGGTGAATATTTGTCTCATTGGCAATCATACCACATCTCCTCATTTGTATATAAATAAAATAAATCTGTAATTCTTAAGACCATATATATATACATATAGGTAATCCTGTGTAAATGAGTACATCCGAGCTGTCGCCTACAGGTCTTGTGTCAGAACACACTTTCGGTTTTTACACCAGTGTACAGTGCTTTCTTTTAGGTTTTATGATCTCGTTAATTTATGAAAGAACTGTGTTATAACATTATTAAGAAAAGTCTCTTATTAAGATTGTATCAATGTATAGTGCTTTCACTGTGGTTACGATGACAGATTTCGGAGTAATATGTTTTACGATGCAATAAAAAACTGTGTTTTAAAGTTATATAGTTATATAGTTATTAAAAGTCTTGTTTGAATAAAAACTACTTTTTATACTATTTACCTGTATTATTGGCACAAATAAAATACGTTTTTTTGCGCAAATGAAAGATTTTTTTAGACGCAAATGAAATGTCAATTAGCGGAAAAGCAATGCACCAGTTTAACGTATCTTGAGCAAATACTAGAAAATTGGAGAAGGATAACGAGTCGTATAATAAAAAAGTTTTTAACTTTTGATTTCAGTTGATACAATGATTTATCGTTGGCCTCGGTAAATATCATATCTCTGGGGTTGATAAATCATTTTACCATATATTTAGTAGTAAATACAGTAGTTCTGAATATTTGATAAATAGCAAAATTTGATGCGCATCCTTTATCATACCCTTTATCACACCCCTACCCTTTATCGCACCCTTTGTCACACCTCTACTCATTTTTTTTAACTCCGTTTTAATTTATGCAAGCTTCTCCAGAAAAAAATTCAAATGTTTTTCTCAAAATTCATCCTAAATGAACGGTACTTCGGACGTGACGCAATTTAAAAATGACGTCATTGTTTGGAATGTGACGTCACAAATGTCGGGTTTTCATATTTCTGACACACGAAATGAAATACCATACAAAACACACACAAAAATACAATAAACAAAATATTTTTAAAACAACAGCACTCAAATAATAAGGTTACCCAGGTGCTTCGGATGATTAATTTCAAAAGCAGTTCTTTTATGGCTTTTAAAACAAGACAAAATTAGAACTGACGGTAACCCATGTGCTAGGGACCAGAAAGCAGTTCATATATACTCTTCTGTTGAAATATAATATGATAAAGCGTATAAAACATGGCAAAATTTGTATCACATGCCGTATCACCCTCGACCAATATCATCCCTCGAGCCTAAAGGCCCTCTGGCTGATATTGGTACATCGGGATGATACGGCATATGATACGGATTTTACCATGTATTATTATCTATGTATCAACCCCATACAAAGTCAGTAATTTCATAATGTGACTACCTTAAAGATATTTAATCAATTTAACTAACTAATTGGAAACAGTTTTATAGATTAAATAAAACAAATTCCCTTTAAAAACATATATGACAAAATCAGTAAAATGTCATATTTAACCTAATTTGAACTGATACATCGTGTACAATAATAGTTGAAAAATAACTCTATTGTAATTTTTTTCTTTCATGACAGATGATTTTTTACGTGAAATTGACATTATTTGTAAGGTCAAGGTCATTTTGACAAAATGAAAAAAAAATAATTATTTTAAATTGTGAAGTTGACTTTTAAACATTAGTTTTAAAATCTTTTGAGCCATATCTTATCTTTACGACAGGCTTATTATTATAGTACAGGGTTTCCTCTTTCCAATGACATGTTATTTAGCTCTTTGTTCGGTAGGATTAAACCCAAAAAATTCTGTTCTTTGTCAATCCACTAGAATGGACGTAAATATACAAGGACCTGTTTTCAAAGTTTTTTAAATGTTGTGCAGAATTTAGAAATGCTCATGATACCATTCTTCCAGAATTATCGCACACCATTTACAGACTTGTATATCTTATCATTATAGGAAGGTAAAACAGCATTACATTTAGTAGCTGAGTATGGAAGGTTGGAGGTAACACAATGGCTTGTTGACGAAAAGGGAATGGATCCCATGGTTAAGACATTGCAGGTAACATTTTCAATTAGAAACGTAGTGCTATTCCTATAGTGAATCACTTAAAAGGTGTTTTGAATCGTTCTTTAATTTTGAATTATTAAATAGTTTTTAAATGTGGTGCAGAACTTAAAAATACTCATACATAGTATTTTTAGATTATCACATACTATTTACAGACTTTTATTAGTTTTCAATATAGGAAGGTCAAGATATTGTTTGTAAAAATCCGGTTGAACCCTCCCTCAAGAAAATCAAATCTGTGTCCCCTTAAAAACAGCTTAACAACAAATGATTCTTTAGTACACACTGTATTTAGCATAGATGTAAATACATGTATATATAAACTATCTTTTTGGATAAAGCTGTTGCTCATATCTTTTTTAACCGAATAAAAAATGGTCATATTGTCAAAATGTGTGTGATGTTGCTTGTGACCTTTCTGCACTAAAAAGTCCAAAAGCCTGTTTATTAACAAAATTAACATGATTTTAAAAGGCTTGATTAATATAAAAAAGAAGATGTGGTATGATTGCCAATGAGACAACTATCCACAAAAGACCAAAATGACACAGACATTACCAACTATAGGTCACCGTACGGCCTTCAACAATGAGCATAGTCAGCTATAAAAGGCTCCAATAAGACAATGTAAAACAATTAAAACGAGAAAACTAACGGCCTTATTTATGTAAAAAAAATGAACGAAAAACAAATATGACTTGTAACACATAAACAAACGACAAGCACTGAATTGCAGGCTCCTGACTGTGTACAGACACATACATAAATAATGTGGCGGGGTTAAACATGTAAGCGGGATCCCAACCCTCCCCCTAACCTGGGACAGTGGTAAAACAGTACAACATAAGAAAGAACTATAAAAATCAGTTGAATAAGGCTTAACTCATCAAATGGACAAAAATACAAGTGGATGTGGCCCGGTACTTATACATCCCCACACAAAAAGACACAATGAACAGATCTGAGAGTACTCGCAGTTATCTGACAGCTAGTTCAAAGCCACTAACAACTAATAAAAAAGCATGCATCTAAGACTAAACTTTCAATCCGTACACATCCAACATCCAATGGATTTAGTGTAAAGACGTCATAAACAGCCAGAGAAAAACACGACCTTGTGCAATGGCAAGTTACAGGTATCGACAGATTGTAGATCCATGAATATGTATATGCATATAACATACTAGTAATATTCAGTTAGCTTTTAATTTACTGATAACAAAATCAATATTCATACCAATAAAAACAATATTCAATTATCTTATTACAGTGTTGAATAGGTAACCTTTTAGAATAAGTTTATTTAAAGGAGCGACAAGTTTACATGGATAATTTTAAATTTTCGGGCACGGTTAACAACATTTCCGTAAAAATGAGGATGTGCTATCCTCTTTGAAATAAGTTTCCTACAGGTACAACCAAACTTCAAAACCAAATCTTTATATCTATGGAAAAATTTAGTAAAGGTTTTAAGTAATTTATGGTATCGATATCCCTGGTTTAGTAATTTACCAGTAATACATAGGTTGCGTTCGTTAAAATCAAAAACGTCACAACAGACACGGGCATAGCGAACAAGTTGTGAAATATAAACACCGTAATATGGTGCTAAAGGAACATCACCATCAAAACATGGAAAATTAACAATAGGGAACGAAAAATCGTCTCTTTTGTCGTAAATTTTAGTGGAGTTTTCCGTTTAAAACCGAAATATCTTAATCCAGGAAAGGACAGTTATTACCGAATAAATTTGATTTATTTAAAGTAAGTTCCTTGGGGTAAATTTCTGCAGTATATTGAGAAAATTCTTTATTAATTATTGAAAAAATATCATCAAGATAACGGTAAGTGTTGTTGAATTTATCAATTAAATGCAATTTCGACGGGTTTTTACTAAGTTTAGTCATGAACTGTGATTCGTAACAGTACAAAATCAAGTCTGCTATTAAAGGGGCACAATTAGTGCCCATGGGGATACCTACAACCTGTCGATAAACTTTGTTGCCGAAACGTACATAAATATTATCAAGGAGAAAAATAACAGCTTCAATCAGCTCATCACACCTCCAGTAAATAAAATTAACGGTTCTAATTTTCTTGCACCAGATGCGCATTTCGACAATACATGTAAGTATATCTAGCATATTTACCTTTCTCATTAGAGAAGAAGGCTTTAAATGAGTTGCAGTAAATATAATTACATTCAGCTTTAACAAACGACCATTTAATTAAATAGGAAAACTTTTGTTTAATAAGATAGTGTGGAAGTGTAGTGTAAAGAGTAAAAAAATCAAAACTATGAACAGAATAAGAAGGACCATCAAAAGCACGTAAATTATCTAAAACATCCAAAGAATATTTTACACTCCAAAAATTGTTTATACCACTATGTTCATTTATTTTTTTACGATTATAGTTTGTGATATTAAGCTCTTTAATAGTAGTTAATGAACTAGTTAAGAGCACTGAAAGATTAGTTGTAGAACACTTACTAGAGGCCGAGGTGAAACGATAATTAAATGTTTTTTTGTTTAGTTTAGGTAGCCGATACATAGTAGGGACCTTCAAATGTTCAGAAGAAGCCTTAAGTTTTGATGTGGTTGTGATATGCTTGTTTACTATATAGCTCTCTGTGGAGCGGATGGACTTGAATATAGATGAATTTAAAAGTTCATTCTTAAGAACGTCCGTGTAGTATTTGCGGCATACCACCACCACATTGTTGGCTGCTTTGTCGGCCAGTACAAACACAAACCGCTTTGAAAGTATTTGAAGTTTATTTCTTATTCTGGAAATAGGTGTATTATGTACTCTATTATTTACTTCTAAATTATTTTCAAAATGTGATATTCTCTTATCTACCACATTCATACATTAATTTAAATACGAATCAAGAGATTTTTTATCAGATTTTTCCCGTTTACACCATTTTTTACAAAACGAGGAAAGAGCATCTTTGGTGATTTGACGACACTTTTTCCAATCTATTTTAGATGGAGGACGATATTTTAGTCCTTTTTTCAAAAAGTTTTTAACTTCTCTGTCCTGGACGATATTGAGGTCCCCTGTAATAGCATGGCCATATGGAACATATATAAACTTCGACGATTCACAGTATCACGTTAAGGGAGTATTACTATCTATATTCACGTCTGATGTAACCGACGAAAGTTTTCTATACTTTACAATTTCCGGGGCCAAAAAAATGGCCCTTATCATACAAACCTTTTTCTCGGTAGAACTTTACAAATTTGGTTCAATAATCAAATAAACTATATAAGTACAGCATATACCAATTTTCATGTCTTTGGTTAGACCCGGTCTCGATTTCGAACCCACAACCATCCACTCTCGAGGCGACCACGCTACAACGAGACCAACATAGATGTACAAATTCCCAGTCACGTCCACTCTGGGTTTTTGTCATATGTATTTCTAGTTGTATCCACCTGATGAGTAAATTAAAAAAAAAATCAAAAATTGCCTTCCGCTGAGCCAGGAGATAGATTTAATTGTCTCTCTCAATAAATACAGGTGTACATTGGTTGTATAGTTGTTTGTATTGGTGTGTAGTATTTTACAATGAGATCGGTGGCCAATTCATTACAGTATTTCTTGAATGATTGGAAATGTATGATGTGTTGATATAACTAGAAGTCTCTGTTCATTAATTCCGGTATGGATTTTGCTAATTGTTGAAGGCCTTACGGTGACCTTTATTTGTTACTTATTCTTCATTTGGTCTCTGGTGGAGAGTTGTCTCATGCCAATCATACCACATCTTCTTATATTTATATTGACGTAGCGTGGTTGAGATCTAGCAAAGATTCCTTGTTCAAATCGGCGTTAAGGGCATGAGGTATTGAACTACATGTAAATGTGAGTAGGGAGTTTTGACTCAATCTTGAAATCATAGCGTGACTTTGAGATGAATGACAGCTGTGAGAGTTTTCAAAGGAAGACAGGAGAAGACATATAATGACAATTGCGAGTAATATGGTATTTCACTCGAACTTGTATGTTTTCATATAAACACGATCATTTTTTTGTTTGTTTTACAATTCTTACTGTAATTGTTTGTATGGTTTGATTATGTGGGAATATATATTTTTTCCTTTCTCTCTTTTTTTTCTTTTGGAATGGTGTTCTGTGATAATAATATAAAAACCTATAAAGTATCACGTTCGAATAATTTTAAAGAAAATTCTACGAATATGCTTTCCCATAGGGTTTTATACATCAATATTCTCGGAATTCAAAGCTTAATGATATTTTGCCAAATTGTGAAAAAAAATTGTTTACCTTAACTTAGGGGATTCAATTTACCAACATTGCGTTCAAATTGTTGAGACACTCAAATTATTGAAAGAAAAAAACAATTTCATTTTTCATATCCTTGAGATTCCCATGGTAATGGAGGCCGTTATGAAATTCCTTATAGATTGATTGATTGATTGTTATTGGGATCGAATGTAATAAAGGCCGAAAAATTTGAAAAACCACTGGTAAATTACCATTTATTAGACAGAAACAGAAAGTTTTTCTCGCAACATGCCATCTACCTCAAATAGTTGTTGCAAGGGATCTCAATGTGCATAGAATATGCCACTTTCTCTCTATATGAGACTTCGCATTTATGGTCCCCATTCTGACAGGGCGTGGTCACGTATTTATACATCAAGAATAGAGCAAAACGGACGCCGTATTTTGCAAGGGTTATCCGCTGGACGGAGGAAACAATTGACCCTGATTCTGTTTACCAGTCACTCTTCGGAAAATTCCTAGTAGAATTCGTATATAGGCAACTTGCTGTAAAGTTATATTCGGTTTGGTTTGAAACCTCTGGGAAATTGAGAGGACATCTAGTCATTTAATTCAAATAGTTATTATAATAATTAATGATACTGCAGCAAAGTCCACAAATCCAAACTACCCACCAAAATAGTGAGAAAGTGTAATTAAATATTAAAAAGAGGTCTAGTACGAATTGCAGAAACAAAATGGCCATCCCTCCATAACATGAAAGAAAAAAAACAACTGTTATTTTTATAACAAAACAAAATAGAAAATGCATAATAGCATCATATGGTTAACATTATAATGAAGTGTAACTAAATTGTTATACGGGGATAAGAAGGAGTTCCGAAAATAGATAATCCCTAAATAAAGTGACAGCACGGTCATTGCTTTGGTAAGAGAAATAGAAAAATAACTTATACAAACAAAAAAAACAAACAATTTGCTTTCTTTAAAAAATGAAAAGCAACAATACGTGAACACAAGACCGCTGACTGGTCACCAAAAAAATGTTGCTGAATTTTTGTTTGCTTTTGAATTGAAATGATTTACTGTGAATAGAATCAGACAATGATGATGTTAAAACACCTTTATTAAAAATATATAATTGTGTGTAGATTTTTGCACAAGATAATTGAAAAACAATCTTAGATAGTTGTGAATAGAAAAGTGTATATATACAGCTACTACATGTATTTGAATATACATTTTAAGGCTCGACTTTTTTTTCATTACTTGAGAGTGTACATCATTTTTTCATAAACTTTTTGCAAATCCAAGTTTCTACAAACCGGATGTCTATTGCAAATTGCACAAACCAATCGCAATATAAATTTAAACACTCAGTTTGCTTTATAATTCGGATGCATCTATCATACCTTCATATTTTGTTTCCTGGATGCCTTCAATTATTCTCAACTCGTTAGAAGCTGTCTGTGCTCCTGGTATATGTTGTATAAATGTGATGTGAAACCCTGTAGCATGCAACTTATGAGAAGGTTTCGTTTATTTTTCTTGAGAGTAACACACTAGCTTCATTCAGACCTCTTATATAGAGACTTATTTTGGTCTCCTAAAACATCTCAAATTTTAAGGATTTCCTGATTTTACATACATCAATCCAAATATTCTACAGGGAAACTTGGTTTTGAAGAATATCTTATTTTCAGAAGTTTTATGAATACCTTAACATACACTCAAAAGAAACAATTTATATAAAAAGATATGCAGATATAAAAAGATACCAGGATTAAAATATTGTACGCCAGACGCGAGTTATGTCTACAAAGAATCATCAGTGACGCTCGAATAAACAAAGTTAAAAAAAGACCAAATAAAGTACGAAGTTAGGTAATTTATTCTTTGGGTAGAAAATCCTTAGCATTTCGAAAATGTCAAAGTTTATAATAGGACAGTGACTCAAAAAAGAAAACAAAAAAGAAACAGCTAGAGGTAAGAATATCGTAAGTGATTATGACCGTGTCTGAAAGTCACGTCCCAAGCTCTTACTGCCATTTCCTGGATTTAGATAAGAAGAGCGAAAATTCGCATTGATATTTGTACATGCACGTAGTATTTTTGCGCAAGAAATAGTAAATAGAAAGCATACGCACTAAAACTATGGATAAGAATACGCATTTGCGTCATCACATATATTAATATAATAGTTGAATTCGGCTGTCAAACTACCTACCTCAAGTGTTTTGACTTCGGATTCATTGACATTTTATTCGGAATTTTAGCGTGCTTGTAAACAAGGTAATGTATAATGTGAATGAATCAAGACGTGTAGGATAGCTGGTCAACATAAGGAATACAATTTTCGAAATCGTACCATAGTACAAGTATTTAGATGCTATAAGGTTGAACTATTAAAACAAAAAAACAAACAAAAATTTGAAATTTTATAAATAACATATATTCCTGTTAGTGATTTTTTTTCGGAAAATTTAGAATATAATATCAATAAACACAAACGTCAAGTATTTACGGATGGACATTCTTTTTACCAAATCAATCTCTTTATAAAGTCGAGCATTCCACTACATGTCTATATTGTTATACAAAAGATAAGCAGAGACTAATAAATCCGTACTAAAACAGTATAAAATAATTAACATTTTGATAGTACTAGTTACATTTTGTTATGATTATTATAAAATATTGATTACGTTTTTTGTGAGATGCAAGGATTTAAAATCCTTGTGCAAGTGTCTTTTCATTTAAGACCGTTTGAAATTTAGAGATTTAGCTAACTTTGATTTGGCATCCCTGCTCGTTGCACTACAAAAGTCAAAAAGTCTGAAAAGACCAGTTTTTGTCTGAATTTGCATGAATTTTTTCTCGATATTCTTAATTTGTCGGAATAATTTTTAAAAATTCTTGACATAGTATTAATGTGTCTAATACGCTTCTTGATTTTTCTTGACAAGTGTCTTGACAGTATGAACATTGTCTTAAAATTTCTCGACACTTCCTGTTTCATCTGATAAGAGTCTGGATTAGTCTCGACCAATTCTTGACTGTCTTAAATTTGTCTCGATCTGTCTTGACATATTCTTGACATTCTTAATAATGTCTGAATATGTCTTGACATATTCTTGACGTTCTAAATAATATCTGAATATGTCTCGACACATTCTTGACAGTCTTAAATATGTCTTGACACTATCTCAACAGTATAAATTTCGCCTGAAATGTGTACAGACTTATTCTGCACTGTTTATGACATTCTATTGCTGTTATATACTCCTTTTTATTATGGCTAAACTACACTTTGAAGAATCAAGGATAAATTTGGTATAGTAAGATACCTTTTTTGTGCACCAAAGTTGGAATACCCTGAAAAATTCCCCATATAGTTTAATTTTGATTTATTTGTATTAAACATTTAATAAATTGTTTACACTTGGAATATAAGTCGAAGTAACTGACAAATAGCATTTAGATTTTTGCCACTCGAGAAACTGCCAGTCAAATTTGCTTTACTAAAATAGGTGTTTTGAAGGCAGTTTTAAAATGTGACCATGTGTCTCTTTTGGACCCCACAATTCATCTTTTGGGTTTGAGTTGCTAAAAAAGAGGGGGGGGGGGGCTTTCGTGTAGGTCAAAGAATTTGTTCTCATCTTGATTCAAAAACCTTATTCATTTTTTAGAACAACCCAAAATCATTTTTTATTCAAATTTTAGTGTTGAATTTTATAATTTTTTATCAAAAAAATTTGTGATAACTCCTTCCTGAAAAGAAAAATGTTTAGATCTATATTGTGCATGTCTGTTTGAGATCCATTTCATTAGACCACTGATTTCTATAATAATTGTCTTTTAATCTTTGGAATGGTCAACTGATAAGTTGTATGGCTGCTTACAGGTAAATCAGTAATTTCTATTTGACAGTTGCATGTATTTTGAGTGTGGAATACCTTAATTTTATGGGAACATCCTGTCCATGTGAAATACTTAACATATATTCCAACAGATGACATTACACAAATTTTTCTTCTGTTAAATGAATGCTTTGTATATCATCATAATTTGCCATTTATATAAACTACATTTTTGTACAATAATTATTTACCATATTAACATTGAATATTATGAATGTAGAATGAAATAGGTATACGGTATGATTGGTTTTAATCATTTAATTAAATAGATTAAGGAATCAAAATTTGAATTTTTTTTAAAACTCACATTTAAATTGTTTTATATCAACACACTCACATTTAAATTATTTTATACGTTAGATTTCATAGCCATATTTGCATTTGTAAAAATATTTAGATACCCAAATTTGCAATTATGTTACATGCCTAACTTTCATATTTTTGTAGTAGTGTAACTTAAAACAACAGTATATTATGTAAAGAGAAATAAAGATTAAAACTATATCATGAATATTGGTCATGATTTTTAAAACTCAGAATTGTCAAGTAAATTTAAGACACAATTCAAAATGTTCAGAATATGTCAAGCCATACTGAGAAAAAATAAGAACGTCGAGAATTTGTCAAGAACTTTTAAGACCATATTCAGAATGTCAAGAATATGTCGAGTAAATTTCATACAAATTTGATATAAATGAGAATTTGTCAAGAAAAATTAAGACACAAGTCATACTTTTTGAAAATGTCGAGTAAAAGTTCATGCAAATCAAGACAAAAACTGGTCTTTTCAGACTTTTTGACTTTTGTAGTGTTGGTGCTCATAATGTTACATATAATTTTCATAAATGTAATGACTGTTCAAACCTGTGAGACATAATGCACGTATATATGACAATTTTAATTATATTCTATTAAGTCTAAATTCAGTCTCAGTTTAAACTTAATAAATTAATATTCTCTTGGTCTGGTAGTATCTATTAATGAAATTGGATATGTTTGACAGACAATCGTTTTGTTTGATTGACTTTCTGCTTTCCGACCAGTGTTTCTGACCTAAGATAAAAAAAAATAACAGAAATATCGTTTTCTTAGTTTTCTTCATGATTTCCGACATTTTCCCATGCTATGATTGAAATACAAAATATCAAATGATAAACGTTCAGTTTATTCTGGGACATTATATTTCAATAAACTATTCCGAGGTTTATTGTCACAATGCACAACAGCACGCTGTATTAAATAATATACACACACAACGTGTACAGGGACCGGTTCAAAGCATGAATCATATGATTGCGTTATCATTATACTTGGTATTAAATAAACATTCACATTATTAAAAACATATATGTTTTGTCAAAAGGCAAATATGTTTTAACATATAAATGATGTTTTGACTGCAACCTAGTTTTTATTGTTTTACTTTCCAACCTACAAATGAAATTTGATTGTTGAAATATACAATGTCACGTGGTGGCCTTTCCATAGAGATACCGTATCAAAGACATAGATAACTATCTGTATGAATGATCGAAAATGTTCGAGACGTTCCGAGAATCTTGATTCCGAGGATATCGAATGGCCGATAATTACTCCAAAAAGCTCACCAATTTATAAGCGTGAGGGGTTCACGCAAAAAAAACTTAAATCACTATATATCGTCCACTTTAGACAAAGAGAGGTATAATTATAATCATTTAAATGATAAAAACAAAGGATAGACAAAATTGATCAAACAGGGCTCGTTCGAGATGATATGATAAATACTACTTTGAAACAACCAATCAATCGTTCAATTATTCAATGACCACTCCATCATGAATTTATTCTATCAAAGTTGAAGTGCTGTAACTTATGACTTTTGTCATTGTTGAAGATGGTACGCTGACCTATAGTTGATTGAATCCACGTCAATAAGTCTCTAGTTGAAAGTTGTCATTTGTTATCATTCCACATTTCTTTATTTGTATATTCAAATCAAATCAAGTCAAAGTTATTGTCATTAAACATTTACATTATTTTTGTGGCAATACTTTAAACACACAACAAAACAGAATACGAGACAAATGACACAGAATCCAAAAAAAACTTAAGTGATAGATTTACAATATTACAATTTTCAATAGCCCTCAGTGCTATTGATCTTTAAAAAAAATAAGCATATAATTCTATCATGTCTAAAGGAAGCGAGGTTTGATATCAAAACTTATTGTTGCTCATCATGGAAATGAATTAAATGTTCATTATCTTAATGATATATTTAAATACATTTTGTCTGATATTCTGGTTTACGTTGCAATTCAGAATAAAATGTGATTCATCATCGATGACTTTGCAGGTTTTGCACAGTCTTTGTTCTCAAGGACCTTAAATGTAACGCCCATTTTTTTTATTCAAAGACTATGCTTGGTCATTTAAACGAGGTTTAGTAAAAAAATACTCAAGATAGAAAAATCATCATTAAACAATTAGTAAAAAGTTTGTTTTAAGCGAAGGGTTTAGTTTTTTATACAGAAAACGCTTGCTACTTTCGTCGATTTTTTATCTTTTACTTTATATAAATTTTTATAATAGTCATTATTTCATTTTCAATTGTTGATTTTAAATGTTTTAAATAAAATTATGTAAAATTCTAACAGTTGGACACTTTGTCTTTAATGTTAATGTCTGGTAAAACGTTCTTAGCATATGTATACCAAGAATATACACCTTGTAAATCAATTGATTTTGACAGTTCGAAATTTTCGTTCAATAAATGATTTAAATGATCAATATTCAGCTTAAGGATATAATACACAGCTACACCATGAGCACATGATACGCCTGTCACTTTTCAAAGAATAAAGTTCAATAACTTATCAATGTCATATCAGAAATTTATTAAAAATAACTAAAGGGACGTTACTTTATAGTTATAAACCAGTCAACAAAGTTTCATGAAAACTGCTCAACGTACTTGAAATATATTTACAGGAAAATGGAAAGTCACCCCCTTTTTATGAATAAAATCCCATATCTCGGAAACGTTAAATCTGAAATTTATAAAACTTAAAAGGGAACTTACGTTAATTCATATTAACAATTCACCAAAGTTCATGAAAAATGATCAAAGCATTTTGAGTTATTGTCCGAAAACTGTAACCCCTCTTTTAATAAATAAAACCCCATTACTCGGAAACGTAACATCTAAAATTAATAAAAATCGAAAGGGAGCTCATGTTAATAGATATATCGAATTCCCCAAAGTTTCTTGCAAGTTGGTGGTTGTGTTTTGGGGTTATTTTTCGAAAACAGGAAAATCTCCCATTTGTAATGAATAGAAACCCATAACTCGGAAATGTAAAATCTAAAATTAATAAATATCGAAAGAGAGTTCAAGTCAATAGATATAAATAATTCACCAAAGTTTCATGCAAATTGGTGAAAGCGGATTTGAGTTATTGTCCGACATGTTGACGACGGACGGACAGATGGACGGACGGGCGTATCAAAAGATTGGGTAGTAATTAATTTCCAACTGGAAGTCTACCTAGTTCAAATCTCACAACTATATGTGATGAGGTCTTCTTGGTTCCAAGGAGGTATTAACAAAAAAGATGAATTTTTTCAAAAGGTGTTTCATCAATAAAGTTCTGTGGGCAGTTCTATGCTTTGCCCTATGGTACTAAAGCATATAATTCATGTAGGAAATTTCAGATGTGTAAGTCAAATTGGGATTGACCAATTTATCAAAGAGAGTTTTGACACCGAAATAGGTAATATGCACTGAGAGGCTGTCTTTGCTCTATAGGAACATAGTACTTACATGTCGTCTTTTGCGAACTCGTCGAGACTATGTTTATAATTACCATTACACTTTGATAGGTAACCTAAAAATTATATTCAGTTGCATTCTGTGGCATGTTACCTTTACATTATACAAAAGGGGAACTATAATTTGTCTGTTATTGGATAACCGTAGTTTTTGTCTTTTTGATATTTAAAGTTAGTTGCCAATCGTCACGAACATTGTTAAGTTCATCAAGACTGTTTTGTAAGACTTCATTACCTTCAGACATGATTAGAAAGTCATCTGCAAATGAAAGTGAACCAACATAAGAGTTTGATAATTTACGGGTCTGCACTCCTCACTGTTAAAGCTTGGACTAAGGTAGTTTGTAAAGATTTTCAAATAGGGTGGGGCTGATGGAATCCTTTTGTTTTACCCCTCTTAGTATTTTAAAATATTCTGAATGTTTATGGTCAATCTTTAGGGCTATTTCTGTTTCAGAAAGGATATTTTTGATAGCATTATATAAATATTTCTCTATATAAATATCAGATAACTTGTTAAGCATAACATCTCTCCACACTAAGTCGATAGCTTTTTGGAAATCCACAAATCATACATATAATTTAGTTGTATTTGTTATGAAGTTTTTAATATAACCAAAATGTGAATTAAAGAACGTATATCTCATCAACATGTTCAACCTGTTGTTGGCACCGACAATCTTTGCCAGACTATTTATTAGTGAAATCCCCCTGTAATTTGACGGGTCAAGTTTGTTTCAAGACTTATGTAATACAATGTAAAAATAAATATGATTTGTTCCATTGCACTGGATAATAGCCAGTTTTTTTTGTTTTTATTCTTTGATATTTAATTAAACAGGTTAGTTAGTGATCAGAAGTAATTTTAAAATTACTGCTATACTTTAGTATTTCATTAACAATGCCACCAGAACCACTTAGTATGCCTGTCTTGAGACTTTTAAGAACCCATTAATGTTTTCCGCTTATATAATTGATTTGTTTGTTTCAGCATCAATAATTTTCAATATGTTTTCAATGTTAGAAATTTCTTGTTTGAGAGTTTATCAAAAGTTAATTTCTTATTAGCCTGTTTATTTTGTGTTTAACATTAAACGGAGGTTTCATTATCTTGTTACTAATAATATTTAAAGATTTTTATTGTTCAAATATTGTTATGTCGGACCACTTTTGTCTAACAAGTTTGCTGTTGGTCTTTATTTTTCTCATCATTCGGCATGATGTATCTGCTATGTATTAAGCTCTTCAGTTGCCGAATTAATTCCATGTTGGACCACTGTAAATGTTTTGGTATCAACATTTATAATATCATTCATAATAGTTTCATCACAGAGAGCATTTACAATTTTTGCTATAAACTCATTAGTCGATTCTATAACAGTATTTTGGCAGATAGTAGTAAGTCATTCTGATGAAACATTCTTCCTCAATTAATATTTGAGACGTGGTTTAATCTGTGAATGATCAGAAAAGCAACTAATTTCATGTGTAGAAAAATATCGAATTGAGGACAGAAGATGTTCACTAGCTATAGCATAATCAATTTTACTATTTATGTTAAGCAAGAAGTGTTGTAGATATAATAATGAGCAAGAGTATCATATCATCTTTTGGAAAGTTTCTCGATAACTCACAACGTATAATTAGTCTCGATTTAAATTGTCAACTGCCACAGTTTTATTGGAATTTATCTATAAGTTGCAATAAACATGTAAGGTATCCAATTTTTCAAGTTACAGTTTCAATACAACATTCATAAAAGCTGAATTCGTAAAGATAGAGAAAAATTGATATTCCAGCCCATACTGCGGCCAATGAATATTTGGTATATAAAGTTGCACATTGACTGTTTTTAAAAGAATGGTGTAAAATACTTTGTTTAATAAATATGAATTGTTTTCTGTCTTTGCTTTGACCAATATTGCAAGTACACCTAGAAACTAAAGACTTGGTGTACTCTTAGTTAAGTTTTTCCTTATATGGAAGTTTTTGATTAAATACCCCGAAAAGACCACAAAATACTTTTCGAAGGCGTTTGTAAGCAGTTTGATACCAAATAAAACAACAATTATATTTCAATATACTAAATCTGTGTTTTAATTACTTGTAAAGTTCACAAAATGTCATTGACAATCACTCTACAGAAATTCCTGTTACCCCGACATCAGGATGGATTCTTCAAAACTAGACAGCCAGAACTGAAGTAGAAAAAAGTGCCAAATATGAATAAATAAAGACTAAGTATAACCAAACTTTGCATTTGGAAGATTAAAGTAGCAATTTAGAATATTCAAAAGCAAGTATTTAACATAAAAATCCAATTACAAACATTTCAACACTAGTTTCCTAGATGAAGGACATGTAATCATGAAAAGTTGTCTAGTATAGCATGTATATTTTTTAAATAAAAAAATGCAATGCGCTATGTAAAAATGAATGAATACCTTCATGCGGTCAGATTATTCGAGTGTAAAAATACTAGAAAAGTGCTTAGTTACCACTTGTTCTACAACTTTACATGGGGAACGCAGCTTAAAATAAATCACTTTGTCAAAGGGAGGTAATCTGTTTTTTCATATGATTTTATATACATTATGAGAAGAAATATGTGCTAAATGTGATGTATATGGGGAAAATATGTATGCCTCTCATTGATATCATAACTCTAAAGTGTAATTTCTATTGTTTCTTTCAATCTGCACACAAAAACTGACTTTTACCATATACCCCATGTTTCCTCTCACAGTACACTCGGTGCATCCTGGATAGCCGCAGCTAAGATAGAAATTTGTGTAGAAAACAACTTCAAATGGTTCCAAAATTCTTCCATTACATTAACATTTACAGGAAATTAGTTTTTTTATTATCGGGTGGCCTTGGACAAGTACAGTGAAGGGGTGCATATTTTTTTATAGGGTTTAATTCAGTAAAAAATCTCCCATTGACTTTAATGCTAATCTATGTATGGAATTAAATTTATACGTGATTTACCTTTAGAAATTAGAAACTTTCATATAACATTCATGAAAGTACAAATGTAGCCCTATCTTTTGCAACAATAACAACATAGGGTCATGCTGCATTTTTGGGCATTCACATGGCCTTGTTTACAAACAATGTAGATTCGCACTGAATTCCTATACTGACCCCATTACTTTTCAACCCTGTAGTAAAACAAATTAGTACATTCAGCCTTTATTTTTTTGTTTTTTTCAACTCTAGTTTTGATCCATCTGCCAAAAAATATTTATTACAAACATTATCTACCACTCAGAAGAGCATATGACTTCAGTGTTATACAGAAAGCTCTCCCCTAAATGGGCGGTCCCTTATGACGTATATTTATTTACTGAATTTACCCCTATAAGTAATTGTTATATAACTTTAAATTTGGCGAATATCATTGGAAAACCTCTTGTATAAAACATTATACTCATCGCGACAAAAATCACGAAATGTTAATATAAGATTTGGAACAGGATCCTTTTAGCTAAATATAGATATCCCAAGGCAACGCCAATAACGTAGGTTCGTGACACCATGTAAATTTCTGTTTTTTTTTCTTTTTCTTCTTGTTTTCGGTGTATTTTTTCTCATCTCCTTGTTTTCGTTGTATTTTTTTTTCAGTAAACTTTATTGAATTCTTTAACTTATGAAAATTAGCAACTGTAAAAGCAGATGGTATATTCAGAATAAAAAAGGGAGCAGTTTAAAGGGGCGCATTGCATTTACAAATTCCAATCTCTCATTTGCGCCAAAAAATGAAAACTATATTTGCGCCATTTTACAGGTAACATATAACGGAAAAGTTTTAAAAAATTCGTTGTGACATCGTGAATAAGATTTTTTTTAAAATTATTCTCCCTGGGCAACTAAATAAGTTCATACTATTTTTTAATAAAAAAAAAAGTGAGAGTCACTTATTGGCTTAAAATCATATAGTGTTCACATGGTGTATGTGTCAAGATGGACATTGTCAATTCTTAGACAAACAGGTCGTTAGTTTTCTTAGAATTGGATAATTAAAAAAAAAAAATCATCTTGGGGCCGTTTATAGCCGACTATACGGAATTGGTTTTTTAAAGACCGTACGATTGTCTATGATGGCTTTCATTCACTTCATTTGAACTTTGGTGGATAGTTGTCTCATTGGCAATCATACCACATCTCCTCATTGGTATATACAGGAAATATATCTGTAATTTCTTAAGATCATACATATAGGTTATCCTGTGTAAATGAGTAAATCCGATCTGTCGCTTATAGGTTTTTGTCAGAACAAACTTTCGGTGTTTACTCCAGTGTATAGTGCTTTCTTTAAGGTTTCATGATCTCGTTAATTTATAACAGAACTGTGTTTTAACATTATTAAGAAAAGTCTCTTATTAAGATTGTATCAATGTATAATGCTTTCACTGTGGTTACGATGACAGATTTCGGAGTAATATGTTTTACGATGCAATAAAAAACTGTGTTTTAAAGTTATATAGTTATTAAAAGTCTTTTTTGAATAAAACTACTTTTTATACTATTTGCCTATATTATTGGCACAAATAAAATACGGTTTGTGGCGCAAATGAAAGAATCTTTTAGACGCAAATGAAATGTCAATTACCGGAAAAGCAATGCACCAGTTTAAACGTATCTTGAGCAAATACTAGAAAATTTGGGAAGGATAAAGAGTCATATAATAAAACAGTTTTTGACTTTTGATTTCAGTTGATACAATGATTTATCGTTGGCCTCGGTAAATATCATATCTCGGGGGTTGATAAATCATTTTATCATATATTTAGTAGTAAATACATTAGTTCTGAATATTTGATAAATAGCCTGCTGTTTAATCCATATCGCGCAACTTTGATGCGCACCCTTTATCATACCCTTTATCACACTCCTACCCTTTATCGCACCCTTTATTACACCCCTACTCATTTTTTAACTCCGTTTTAATTTATGCAAGCTTCTCCAGAAAAAAAAATGTTTTCCTCAAAATTTATCCTAAATGAACGGTACTTCGGACGTGACACAATTTATTAAATGACGACATTGTTTGGAATGTGACGTCACAAATGTCGAGTTTTCATATTTCTGACACACGAAATGCAACTTAAAAAAATACCATACAAAACACACAATAAAACAACAGCACTCAAATATTAAGGTTACCCAGGTGCTTCGGATGATTAATTTCAAGAGCAGTTCTTTTAAAGCTTTTAAAACAAGACAAAAGTAGAACTGAAGGTAACCCAGGTGCTAGGAATCAGAAAGAAGTGCATATATACTCTTCTGTTGAAATATATGATAAAGCGTATAAAACATGGCAAAATCCGTATTTCATGCCGTATCACCCTCAACCAATATCATCCCTCGGGCTTAAAGGCCCTCTGGCTGATATTGGCGTCTCGGGATGATACGGCATATGATACGGATTTTACCATGTATTATTCTCTATGTATCAACCCCATACAAAGTCAGTAATTTTATAATGTGACTACCTTAAAGACATTTAACTAGTTTAATTAACTAAATCAATTGGAAACCGGTTTATAGATCAAACCAAACAAATTCCTTTTGAAAACATATATGACAAAATCAGTAAAATTTCATAGTTAACCTAATTTGAACTGATACAACGTATACAATAATAGTTTAAAAATAACTCTATTGTTGATTTTTTCTTTCATGACATGATATTTTACGTGAAATTGACATTATTTGTAAGGTAAAGGTCATTTTGACTTTATATGGTTGAAAACTTCATACTAAGTATTTTGAATTTTGTAATTGAAAACGTCCTGTTGAGAAATTGTTTGTTAAGAAATATTTAGAATTTAGTTCTTATACAAATATCTACTATTAATGAAGCAGAATATGTATAAGTTTGTTATTTGACCGTAAATATAAGAGGAACACAAATCAAAATAAAAAAAATAATTGTTTTAAATTGTAAAGTTGACCTTTGAACTTTAGTTTTAAAATCTTTTGGGCCATATCTGATCCTTACGACAGGCTTATTATTATAGTACAAGGTTTCCTCTTTCCAATGACATGTTATTTAGCTCTTTGTTCGGTAGGATTAAATCCCAAAAATTCTGTACTTTGTCAACCCACTAGAATGGACGTAAATATACAAGGACCTGTTTTCAAATTTTTTTAAGTGTTGTGCAGAATTTAGAAATGCTCATGACACCATTCTTCCAGGATTATCACACACCATTTACAGACTTGTATATGTTATCATTATAGGAAGGTAAAACAGCATTACATTTAGCAGCTGGGTATGGAAGGTTGGACTTAATACAATGGCTTGTTGACGAAAAGGGAATGGATCCCATGGTTAAGACATTGCAGGTAACATTTTCAATTAGAAACGTAGTGCTATTCCTATAGTGAATCACTTAAAAAGTGTTTTCAATTACATCGTTCTTTAATTTTGAATCATTATATAGTTTTTAAATGTGGCGCAGAATAAAAAAAAAATACTCATACATAATATTTCCCAGATTATCACATAATATTTACAGACTTTTATATGTTTTCAATATAGGAAGGTCAAGATATTGTTTTTTAAAATCCGGTTGAACCCTCCCTCAAGAAAATCAAATCGGTGCCCCCTTAAAAACACCTTAACACCAAAAGATTCTTTAGTACACGCTGTATTTAACATAGATGTAAATATATCGTCGCTGTTATGCAAAAACCTCGTATCTCAATTTTTTGCGGAAATCTTTTTATCGATTATTAAGAATTAAATATGTATGTTCCACTGAATGCGAAAATATCTGATCTTCTAACCAATCATTAACCCGAATTCTGACAAGTGACGAAAAAGTGTAGTCGGATTGGTGAGACATTTTGTTGTGCGAAAATATCATATCTCAAAAGAAAAAAAAGATGGCACTAGCAGCTGAGATTATAACAGGTTCAGTTTTGTCTAATATATTATGTATAGCTTAGAAAATACAATATAGGTGCAGAAATTTTTGCTCGCCTTGGTAATTGATTGGTTAGAAGATACGATATTTTTGCATACATTGGAACATAAATATTTAATTCTAAATAATCGATAAAAAAAATCAGTTTTTATTGCCTGGTGTAAAATTATGAAAACCTTAGATACGAGGTTTTTGCATAACAGCGACGATATATAAACTATCTTATTAAATAAAGCTGTTGCTCATATCTTTTTTAACCGAATAAAACATGGTCATATTGTCAAAATGTGTGTGATATTGCTTGTGACCTTTCTGCATTAAAGAGTCCAATAGCCTGTTTATTAACAAAATTAACATGATTTTAAAAGGCTCGATTAAGTTTTCTATAGTTTACAATTTCCGGGGCCAAAAAAATGGCTCTGATCATAAAAACCTTTTGCTCGATAGAACTTTACAAATTTGGTTCAAGAATCAAATAAACTATATAAGTACAGCATATACCAATTTTCATGTCTTTGGTCAGACCCGGTTTCGAACCCACAACCATCCACTCTCGAGGCGACCACGTTACAACGAGACCAACAGAGATGTACAAGTTCCCGGTCACGTCCACTCTCTGTTTTTGTCATATGTATTTCTATTTGTATCCACCTGATGAGTTAATTAAAAAAAAAATCAAAAATTGCCTCCCGCTGAGCCAGGAGATAAATTTAATTGTCTCTCTCAATAAATTCAGGTGTACATTGGTTGTATAGTTGTTTGTATTGGTGTGTAGTATTTGACAAGAGATCTGTGGGCAATTTATTACAGTATTTCTTGAATTGTTGGAAATGTATGATGTGTTGATATAACTAGAAGTCTCTGTTCATTAATTCCGGTATGGATTTTGTTAATTGTTAAAGGCCGTACGATGACTTTAATTTGTTACTTATTCTTCATTTGGTCTCTGGTGGAGAGTTGTCTCCTTGCCAATCATACCACATCTTCTTATTGTTATATTGACGTAGCGTGGTTGAAATCTAGCAAATATTCCTTGTTCAAAGCGACGTTAAGGGCATGAGGTATTGAACTACATGTATCTGTGAGTAGGGAGTTTTGACTAAATCTTGAAATCATAGTGTGACTTTGAGATGAATGACAGTTGTGAGAGTTTTCAGGTTAATAAAGGAAGACAGGAGAAGACATTGAATGACAATTGCGAGTATTATGGTATTTCACTCGAACTTGTATATAAACACGATTATTGTTTTTTAGTTTAACAATTCTTACTGTAATTTTTGTATGGTTTGATTATGTGGGTATATATATTTTTTTCCTTTCTCTTTTTTTTTTTTTTTTGGAATGGTGTTCTGTGATAATAATATAAAAACCTATAAAGTATCATGTTCGAGTAATTTTTAAGAAACCTCTACAAATATGCTTTCCCATAGGGTTTTATACATAAGTATTCTCGGAATTCAAAGCTTAATGGTATTTTGCCAAATTGTGAAAAAAAAAATTTTTACCTTAACTAAGGGATACAATTAACCAACATTGCGTTCAAATTGTTGAGACACTCAAATTATTGAAGGAAAAAGACATTTTCATTTTTCATATCCTTGAGTTTCACACATGTAATGGCAGCTGTTATTAAATTTCTGTTTGGTTTGAAACCTCTGGGAAATTGAGAGGACATCTAGTCATTTAATTCAAATAGTTATTATAATAATTAAAGATACTGCAACAAAGTCCACAAATCTAAACTACCCACCAAAATAGTGAGAAAGTGTAATTAAATATTAACAAGTGTAACTAAATTGTTATACGGGGATGAGAAGGAGTTCCGAAAATAGGTAACTCCTAAAAAAAAGTGACAGCACGGTCATTGCTTTGGTAAGAGAAACTCGAAAAATAACTTATACAAAAAAAAAAAAAAAAACAAGTTGCTTTCTTTAAAAAAAAAAGCAACAATACGTGACCCCAAGACCGCTGAATGGTCACCAAAAAAAAAATTGCTGAATTTTTGTTTGCTTTTGAATTGAAATGATTTACTGTGAATAGAATCAGATAATGATGATGTTAAAACACCTTTATTAAAAATATGTAATTGTGTGTAGATTTTTGCACAAGTCAATTGAAAACAATGTTAGATAGTTGTGAATAGAAAAGTGTATATATACAGCTACTACATGTATTTGAATATACATTTTAAGGCTTTAGTGAGAAAGTGTAATTAAATATTAAAAAGAGGTATAGTACGAATTGCGGAAACAAAATGGCCATCCCTCCATAACATGAAAGAAAGAAAAAGCTGTTATTTTTATAACAAAGTAAAATAGAAAATGTATAATAGCATCTATATTCTCCGACTTTTTTATTCATTACTTGAGAGTGCACATCATTTGTTCATAACCTTTTTGCAAATCCCAGTTTCTACAAACCGGATGTCTAGTGCAAATTGCACAAACCAATTGCAATATAAATTTAAACACTCAGTTTGCTTTATAATTCGGATGCATTTATTTTAACCATCATATCTTCATATTTTGTTTCCTGGATGCCTTCAATTATTTTCAACTCGTTCGAAGCTGTCTGTGCTCATGGTAGATGTTGTAAAGATGTGATGTGAAACCCTGTGGCATGCAACTTATGTGAAGATTTCGTTTATTTTTCTTGAGAGTAACACACTAGCTTCATTGGGACCTCTTATAATGAGACTTATTTTGGTCTCCTAAAACATCTCAAATTTTAAAGATTTCCTGATTTTACATACATCAATCCATAATTCATGATATTCTACAGGGAAACTTGGTTTTGAAGAATATCTTCTTTTCAGAAGTTTTAGGAATACCTGAACATACACTCAAAAGAACCAATTTATATAAAAAGATATGTAGATATAAAAAGATACCAGGTTTAAAATATTGTATGCCAGACGCGAGTTTTGTCTGCAAAGAATCATCAGTGACGCTTGAATAAAAAAAGTTAAAAAAGACCAAATAAAGTACGAAGTTAGGTAATTTATTCTTTGGGTAGACAATCCTTAGCATTTCGAAAATGTGAAAGTTTATAATAGGACAATGACTCAAAAAAGAAAACAAAAAAGAAACAGCTAGAGGTAAGAATACCGTAAGTGATGATGACTGTGTCTGAAAGTCACATGCCAGGCTCTTACTGCCATGTCCTGAATTTAGATAAGAAAAGCGAACATTCGCAATAATATTTGTACATGCACGTAGTATTTTTGCGCAAGAAATAGTAAATAGAAAGCATACGCACTAATACTATGGATAATAATACGCATTTACGTCATCCCATATATTAATCTTATAGTTGAATTCTGCTGTCAAACTACCTACCTCAAGTGTTTTGACTCCGGATTCATTAACATTTTATTCCGAATTTTTGTGAACGCAAACGATAGTGCGCGTGAACAGTGTAATGTATAATGTGAATGAACCAAGACGTGTAGGATAGCAGGTCAACATAAGGAATGCAACTTTCGAAATCGTACCATAGTACAAGTATTTAGACGTATAAGGTAGAACTATTAAAACAAACAAACAAACAAAAATTAGAAATTTTATAATTAACATATATTCCTGTTAGTGATTTTTTCCGAAAAAATAAAATAAAAAATCAATAAATACAAACGTCAAGTATTTACGGATGGACATTGTATTTATCAAATCAATATCTTTTTAAAGTCTAACATTCCACTATATGTATACATTGTTATACAAAATATAAGCAGAGACTTATAAATCCGTACTAAAACAGTATAAAATAATTAGCAGTTTGAAAGTACTAATTACATTTGTTATGATTATTGTAAAATATTAATTACGTTTTTTATAAGATGTAAAGATTTAAAATCCTTGTGAATTGAAACCATGCAAGTATCTTTTCATTTACGACCGTTTGAAATTTAGATATTTAGCTAACTTTAATTTGGCATCCCTGCTCGTTGGTGTTCATAATGTTGCATATAATTTTTCATATTTGTAATGACTATTCAAACCTGTGAGACATAATGCACGTCTTTATGACAATTTTAATTATATTATATTAAGAATAAATTCAGTCTCAGTCGACACATAATAAATTAATATTCTTTTTTTGTATTCCTAGATATGCATGGTCATTTAAACGAAGTTTAGTAAAAAAATACTCCAGATACAAAAATCATAAAACAATAAGTAAAAATTTGTTTCAAGTGAAGGGTTTAGTTTTTTATACAAAAAACGTTTGCTACTTTCGTCGATTTTTTATCTTTTACTTTATATAAATCTTTATAATAGTCATTATTTCATTTTCAATTGTTGATTTTAAATGTATTAAATATGTAAACTTCTAACAGTTGGACACTTTGTCTTTAATGTTATTGTCTGGTAAAACGTTCTTAGCATATGTATAACAAGAATATACACCTTGTAAATCAATGGATTTTGACAGTTCGCAATTTTCGTTCAATAATAGGTTTGAATGATCATTATTCAGTCTAGCAAGACATAATAAACAGCTACACCACGAGCACATGATACGCCCGTCACTTTTCAAAGAATAAAGTTCAATAACTTATCAATGTCATATCAGAAATTTTTTTTTTTTTTAAATAAAGGGACGTTACTTTATAGTTATAAACCAGTCAACAAAGTTTCATGAAAACTGCTCAACGTACTTGAAATATATTGACAGAAAACTGTAACCCCCCTTTTAATAAAAAAAAAATCCCATTACTCGGAAACGTAAAATCTAAAATTAATAGAAATCGAAAGCGAGCTCATGTTTATAGGTATATCGAATTCCCCAAAGTTTCTTGCAAATTGGTGGTAGTGTTTTTGGGTTATTATTCGAAAACAGGAAAATCCCCCGTTTGTAATGAATAGAAACCCATAACTCGGAAATGTAAAATCTAAAATTAATAAAAATCGAAATGGAGCTCAAGTCAATACACTACACGAAATCCCGGATTTGAAGAGGTATGCAAATGTTATGTAAATGTATTCAGAGACCGACATTTACATATATTTATAAACCGCTGCATTTAGTTTATCTTGTCTTTACATGTAGTAAATATCAACATTTCTTGTGCTATACCCTCCTATGGGCGGTTATGAGAGACCGCGGTTTATAAAATATATTAACACCTAATCAAACCATTTTAAAGTTTAGAATTTGCATATATTTATAACCATCTCAAAACTTTCGCAAACTTATGTATTTGTATACCTCTGCAAATTGAAATCTTTGTCATGTATTTTTCTATGATGTAAATTCATCCGCAAATGTGTTTCTTTGTCTAGGTAGCAAAGCATCATCATTTAAATAATTTTATAGGGGTTATAAAGTGTAAGGTGCATCTACATTTGCCTGGTATGTAAACCAATTGAAAACGAGAACTTTATAGAGGGGTGTAAAGCATCATTTCCTTTATTCTGCAGAGACCTGTCAAATGTATTGTAAAGGAATATTTTTGTTAGTCTTTATAGTCGGCTGAAATGTATGTCAAATCAGAACATATCAAAAGCCTTTGAGCATATTCCTAAATGTATGGTAAATACATAGATTTGCAGACAATTTGTTTAATTAAGAAATGTGGCCAAATGATAATATCAATGACATGTGTAAATATATTGGGCATATGTAGCTTTGAATACATATGCAAAGAAATGATAAAGAAAGATATTTCAGACAGCTAGAAATGTATGTGTAAATATATTGGGCATATGAAACTTTGAATATGTATGCAAAGATATTATAAAGAAAGATATTTAAGACAGCTAGAAATGTATGGTAAATAGTTATATTTGCTTTTAGTTTGCTGATATATTTGAAAGGTGCATATTATATGGACAAATATTGCCATAGCTTTACTGGTAAAGCTATGATATGACAAATATAGCTGCTTTGGGATTAGTTTGGCATATTGGTAATATCATTTATTATACATGTATTTTAATAATTTCGTTTTAATAAAAAAAAAAATCGGGTCTACAAAATCGGTTCTTGATCTCTTGATGTACTGCGTGAATTTCTTTATCCATCAAAATCTTCTACTCTCGGGAAGTTATGATGGTTCATTCGCGTAGCATAACACGATCGTTTCCTTTGAGTATCTCTTTGAAACTTCTGGAATTGCACGAGTCATAATTCACTCTGTTTATAAAACATAGAATTTACTTTTTTTAAAAGAGACATATACTACAATATGTATTATATGTTACTGCAGAGACATATATATACTATATATATATGTCTCTTGTTACTGGTAGAAATAATACACATATACAAATTAAGCCAAAACATACTAGATAGTAACAAATTTAAAATCGGTAGCATTCGGAAGGTTATTGAGCGATTTATCAAGTTTTTATAAAAAGTCCAAGTTTCTGAAATAGTGTAGAAATATTCCTTCATCTGTAGTAAAGTTGCCACATAATATTTGACACAAAACACATCTTGAGAGAATGTTTTTTTTAAAAGAATCGGTTAGTTTGCACACATAATTATATAAACGTTAATCTATTGACGAATATTTTCCTTATCCGTTAGTCCTGTCACGAGATGTTGAACTCCGTGTGCTTCATGAAGTGTCCTCAGCAAAAACTTTCTTGTTAAAGTTAAAAATTACAAACAAAGAACCAGTGAGTCACGTGTCATAATTGACACACAATTTACCAATGAAATCAAACAAAATCGATAGATAATATCATGCCATCGACGAAATGTCGCCCTTCCTCCGATCAACGGGGTTTATCAGCAGTTAAGTGTGACAATTATCACCTCTGGTCCGAAAAGATCAATAGAAGACAACCGCTAGTATCAATATCCATCAATATAATAAGGCACAAATAATTATCATTTCTTTATGATTTATAAATTGTCTTAAAACAATGCTCCCGTTGTCATTTGATTGTGTTATTTAAATACGCAAAACTTATAACAAGTTATCGAACTATCAGTCATTCGAAATCTCATTTACCGCCTATTTTATCCTAAAATTTTACAGCGTTCATATGTACTTTGACAGGAATCGTTTTTTTTTTATGCGCCCGTTTGTGGGACGTATTATGGTATACCGTTGTCCGTCTGTCTGTCCGTCCGTCGTCAACATGTCGGACAATAACTCAATCTAAACTTTGGTGAATTATTAATATCTATTGACGTGAGCTCCCTTTCGATTTTAACAATTTTAGATTTTAAGTTTCTGAATTTTGGGGTTTTATTTAGGAAAAAAGGGGGGATTTTTCAGTGTTCGGACAATAACTCAAGAACACTTTCACCAATTTGCACGAAACTTTGATGAATTTATTTTTTCTATTGACATGAGCTCCCTTTCGATTTTTATAAATTTTACATTTTATGTTCCAATTCGCATGAAACTTTGGTGAATCGTCAATATCTATTAACGTGAGCTCCCATTCGTTTTTTATGAATTTTAGATTTTAAGTTTCCGAGTTATGGGGTTTTATTTATGTAAAAAGGGGTGATTTTCCAGTTTTCGGACAATAACTCAAAAATGCTTTCAGCAGTTTTTATGAAACTTTGGTGAATTGTTTATATCTATTGACGTAAGCTCCCTTTTTAATTTTATAAATTTTAGATGTTAAGTTTCAGAGTTACGTCATTTTATTCATAAAAAAGGGAGGACTTTCCAGTTTTCGGACAATGCTTTGAGCAGTTATCAAAAATCTTTGGTGACTGGTTTATATTTATTAAGATAACATCCCTTTAGTTTTTCATGATTTTCTGATATGACATTGAGAAGTTATTGAACTTTATTCTTTGAAAAAGTGACGGGCGTATCATGCGCTCATGGCGCAGCTGTTTATATTTTCTATCATGATCAAATAAGTTTTTTTTTTGTGTTTTTTGTTGTTGCAATAATTGCATTTAACATAGTCTTTGCACACATTTCAATTGAAATAACATTGAAACAAGATTGAAGGTTATATAAGTCTCAAAAAGTTTTAACATAATTCAAGAAGATTTGTAAACGACAAATACATATTACACTAATGTTGATAGGGTCTCGTATCATGGAAAACCTATCTTTAAAAAATAAGGCAATTGTACCCTGTACAACAAGACGAAGTCTAGACTTATAGTTTTAGCGGAAATGTATATGATTCATGTTTGAATAATGGAATATCTTGCACTTCTTTCTTATACATATTTACGCAAAGTCTTAAAATAACTACATGTATCATTGTACTTGCTTTCCACACAGGCGGAAAATAAGGAAAGAGGGGCAACAAAAATAAACTACCATTATTGTTAAATCGCATTGATAAGTGTTTAAACTCTAAATAAGTTGAAATATTTTCCAATAAAAGAATAAAACAAAAACTTTTATTTTACATACTTCTCCGTTCACGATGTTGTAATACCTATGCAGGTTGAACTTCAATTTAAAGGTTTATCTATTGAAGTTTTAGTTCTTTGGGTACCAAACGTGACCTTTTTAAATAAATTAATTTGTAATTAGTTAATTATGCAAAGTGCAAATCTGGCAGAATCTATCAATGCAAATGCCCATATATTCAAATTACTATTCAAAATGTGAGGTTAGTTTATAAATTAATAGTCATTGTAAAAAATGCTTCAAAAATTAAAAAAAAAATCACAGGTGCATGGCTCAAATGTAAAAAGAAATGTTAAAATGAATTGCTTTTGGCAAGAGACGCGCACTCATTTCATGATTGTATCTACTAATCAATACACATAAGTTATGGACTAGTACTGCACCCGTATAGACTAGCATTGGGGGTCGCAGGTCATAGTCCAGGTACTAGCAACAATGATTTTTTTTTATTGTTTTTTTTTGGGGGGGGGGGGGGGTGGGGGTATGTGAAATACTGCTTTCCTGTGTTATGTCTCGTAAACTTAGGTTCTTAGTTTGTTAGGACAACAGTTATGCGCTGGGGAAAAAAACTGCAGTTGCTATTTTCATTAACTAAGATAAAGATATGGGTGCCCCTGACCACTCTTACAATTTTCTGTAAAGTTTTCAGTAAAAAAAGAATGTTGACAAATATCATATGCTATGAGAATTCAAAGACGATTTAAGTAGAGCAAATAAAAATTAACCAATCGTTCCGAAAAGGGTAAAGAGTACTCTAAGGGTTGCAAGCGCAACATGAGTTTAAAGGCTGTCAATCCTTCTAAGATTGCTACTAGATACACTCTTAGCAGATGAGATTAATCTTTAGCACTAAGATTGTGCCAAAACTAATTTATGACAGACTGAGCGCTTCGTTTTTATCAACCAAGTTTCATTAAGCATTTACACAAAAAATTAAGTGTGAACGTTTACAACACAAAGACAAAAGTACAGAAATGAAAAATGCTACCCAGGACGTCAGAGTAGAGAGGAGACATGCAACAACGCCAGTGGATGAATACAATGAACGAAATGGTCCACAAAAGTAAAAAATAACCTAAGACTAGAACTATGTTATATGAAAGTCATAAAATGAACTACCTAAATATAAATCTTGTTCATTGTAAATAATAATAATCAAACTTAATACGTACGTAACTTTTTTGTAAATCGTGACTTTTTTGTCATGTGATTTCCTGTCCTTTTAATTTTTGTCCCTTATTCGTAAAATGCACTAGTAAACTGAACTCTGTGATTCGTAAAATAACGAATAGATATCAATTTCATTTGTAATAATAAGTATACCTAGTTGACAATGTTTCCAACTATACAAAAGACTTTATGAGAAAAAATAATATTTTTCAAATCTATTTGTTCCTATGAATTACGGCGCTTCTTTCTTTTAACAGTCATAGGATAAAAGAGGGTCTGGAAAAGGAGGGAGGTTGGTGTTCTTCAATTCTTAATATTATTTACGCCATTTTTTCTCTATTCTATATAAATTTTGCCCATTATTCTCTATTTTTTATATTGTAGAAGCCCACTATTCTCTATTCTTAAATTTTTGGCCTATCCTTTTCTTTTCTATTCTTTATTTTTTTAGCACATTATTCTCTATTCTGTAAACTCCATCCACACCCTCATATATAGAAGATACCATTCTAGTTGTCTACGTCTTTTTTTATTTCACTAAATTATTATGATTGTATCTCTTAATGTTAATTTTTTTTTATTTCTTTTTTAAAAGTAGTGTCTTTTTCTAACCTAGATTTGTATACATGTTTAATTTTGCTCCAGATTTTTTTTCATTTTCAATGCAGTTTCGTGTTATCCTCTAAGTGGGCAATTTTTCTTCATAATCCAAAACTGTGTACTTATATTTTAAGATAACACGACACCGAATGGCATATCTCCCGATTTCTAAAATTTTTGGCACACTTGTACTTTGAATCGAGTTACATCGGAATATGTAATTAAAAAAAAATGGGGGTCACCACTTCTGTTTTTTCGTAAATTTGATTAGAAAACGTCAATTTTGACGACAAATTTACACAGGGAAAATACTTTGTTTTAACTTTTCTTTTTTTTTAATTTTTTTTCAATAGATGGCTTTGTTCTTATATACGGAGAAAACTAAAAAATAACATAATATCCCGGATTATGCCTCTAAGGTGCATGCTTTTTGTATTTGTTGTTATTAGCTTTCAACTAGCTGTCAGTAACTGCGAGTACTCTGTACTTAAAGTCTTTTGGTTGTTGGGATGTATAAGTACCCTTCCACGTCCACTCTCTTTTTGTAAGATGTATTCTATTTGCATCCATCTGATGAGTTAAGCCTTTTTAACTGATTTCTACAGTTTATTCTCATGTTGTACTGTTACACCACTGTCCCAAGTTAAACTGGTCCGTCATTCCATCTTAAGCTTCGCACCGTTAGTGTAACGATAAGGGAACACAACAGGGGTCCAGTTTATGTCCCAGGTTAGGGGAAAGGAGGGTTGGCGCCTTTAAACGAGTTTAACCTGACCACATTCTGTATGTTCCTGTCCCTATGTAACATATTTGTTTTTCGTTCATTATTTTGTACATAAATTAGGTTTTCTCGTTTGAATTGTTTTACATATGTCATTTCGGGGCCTTTTATAGCTGACTATGCGGTATGACTTTGCTCATTGTTGAAGGTAGTACAGTGACCTATATATGTAAATTTCAGTGTCATTTTGTCTCTTGTGGAGAGTTGTATCATTGGCAATCATACCACATCCTTTTATTCTTTTTTTATATATATAGAAACACATATGTCATCATCCTTGTGTTTTATATACATTGCTTCAAAGTTGACCGATACGCTTAGAATTTGACAGAAAACGTGTGACGTTACAGAATAAAGTAATTTGGTAAACAGTGATATTGAGGTACAATTTGAATTGATTGATTGATGGTTGCTCAACGTCCGGTGGCAACTATTTCATGCATTTACAGGACGATACAGTGCAATTTGAATTGTTGTGTCTGAAAAACACATTTGGTGCAGCAGTCAAGAAAGGTTAAACATTCTGTTATTTGTGGAAATTAAAAAGAAAATCAACATCCTGATACAATACACAATCTTAATATAGCATGCTTTGTACATGTATGATGTAAACGTGTGGGTTGTGTGCGTAGTTAGTCGGACCATGGAAGTGGAAGTATTATATACTTCCATGGTCGGACAAACCTTGCAAACTGTATGCAAAATTTCACTCAAATACACCAAGTTCAACATTCTGTCGTTCGTGAAAAATTATTAAAGAAAAAAATGATCCCGAGAATATATATGCACCCTCAATATAGGTAAAAAAATATATCGGCGCAATATATTTAAAAATGCCAAATTTAGCAACATGTCATAAAAAAAAACATAAAAAACTATTGACAAGATGAGAATCGTTAGTGTATGTACTAACACCAGGTACATCATTTAAAAGTTTAAGCTTAAAAACTGTACATAATCCAAAGAAATCAGCCGTATAATCCTATACTAGTATACCAAGTGCGGGACTGTCGAAAGGACACTGGTAAAACAATATGATCCCAGTATTTAGCCAAGGGCACACAATTTATATTAGCATATATAATGATGTTCTATTTTATAAATTATTATAAATCATTTAGTGACAAAATATCTTTTTGTATAAGCAGTTCGTAGTGGATGGTAATTGGGAGATATCAAATATAGCAAACTAACATGTACGTCATTTTGACTTTGATGGAAAGTTGTTTAATTGGCAATCATATCACATCTCCTTTTGTCATAATGGTTTGAGTTTTTTCAAGACTAACGAATACGTACTAGGAGAATAAACTATGTTGCTGTTATAGCTTAAATCTTACTATTGTTGTGAACATGTAATGTTATAATTTGATAGATTAAATACTTGCTATACTAAATATACTTATTTCGGGGCCTTTTATAGCTGACTATGCGGTATGGGCTTTGCTCATTGTTGAAGGCCGTACGGTGACCTATAGTTGTTAATTTCTGTGTCATTTTGGTCTTTTGTGGAGAGTTGTCTCATTGGCAATCATACCACATCTTCTTTTTTTATGATTATAAACTTTCATATTCAAGAGAACCCAACAAATCTTTACTAAAACTACCGTAACAGATTAGCAGTAGAAAAATGCTTGTCCATTCTGCATTAGTCACGTGTTATCTATATGTCTTTGGTTTTGATTGTCGTTATAATAATTGGCCGGTTGCTGTGTATATCCCACATTTCCATTTTTGCAAATAAAGAAATAGCAACCCTTTTAATTTACATAAACACTCGTATACTTGTTAGAAAAACTCCTTATAAGACTGTGAATACTCTCGTGCTTTTCCCGACGCCCATGTGACCAATATGCCCCCCACAAAAAGGCACCTTTGCTAATCGCATGTGAGTCGTTTTGTCTCCCCACTTTGTGAAAAGGTGCGTTTTTTACCAGCTGTACCAGGCCTGTATATCATATCTAACTCAAAACACCAAAAACACACCCATCTCCGAAGACCAAAGTGCAAATTAATATGAATCTAAATTCAAAATGATTTTCAGATTTGTCCCTCGCGCGACGCGTTGATGTGGACATTGAAATATCGGGCGTCCGTCCTTTCGTCCGGTCTTGTTAGCTCTCTAACGTGTACAATTCTTGCCAGATTTTTATAAAACTTATATATCAGGTATATATCAGCCTTGTTGCTGACAAGTTTCAAAATCAGTGCCGACTAACTGCTTATTGCATTGAGTAAAAACAAAAAGCGACTCAAAGACAAATACCAGTTTACAAGTATACGACATAAATATGAGGATGTCAGAATGTGACAGTAAACCGAATATATTTTACATTTATTAATGACTTGCTATTTTTATTACCGGATTTCCAGTCCCGTTATTGATTTATTGTTGTACTGCGGACGAGCAGGCGGACTGCTCCAGTTATTTCCGTGCGATGACTTATGAACCTTTCATCCAAAGGTTTTCAAATTTTGATATGTTGTAACTGGTGAGAAAATGGAGGTTAAGAGTTCGATATTGACGATTAACTTTACATCATTCAGCAACAACATTATTTTGATTTGAAATGAAATGCTATTGCTAAGAAATATTTTAAAAATTTTGAGCCTTCGATTAGAACAAATACATGTACTGGGATTTTTTTTTATATCATTATACCTATAAATAGGATAAAATCAAGATTGGGAAACCAAAGGGCACCAAGATATTTTATTAAAATTTTGAATTGATTGAATACTACCATATATATCTTCAGAATAAAACTGATACAGGAGCAGGAAGGTTATTGAAATTGATGTAGTTTTTTTCCATTAATGTCGGTCATTTTTATTCTTGTTAAAACACGAAATACAGAGATTACCTGATTCAAAAATTAAATTACTTGCTTTGCATCGAATTCATTGTATCTGCTACATGTATGAGAAGCGGGGAAAGGAGAATGTTTTTTTTATATACAAAAGATAATTGTTTAAAAACAGTTTTACTGTATAAAATATTAAAAACATATTTTTAGATACAATGTTACAGTAACTGTCCTTATTTCTCTTTTAATTTTCAAGCATATAAACTTTTAAATTATCTGCATTTTTCAATAATACAATATTTTATTACAAAGTATTAACACGTTTTCACGAATACAATCTGCATGTTTAATGATGTCTTTGTCTGGCAACTCTTGGCTTGCGTAATTGGTATAATCTGTTTACAACGTCTGGATTTAATTATACACAATTAGCGTTACATTGTATTTGATCAATTTTGGTAATTAACACATATGGTTTCCCTTTTAAAGTACCCTGTAGTGTTGAAAGATGAACCATTTCACAGTCAGGAAAATCCCTTCATTTACATACAAGTGACACATTTACCACCTATTAAGGGATAGTTACATAATGTAATTCATGCTCTTTCTTCGCAGTATAGCCAGTCGAGGTCGTTAAAAACTCCCATCATCATCATCTCTTTCTTCATTGTATTATTAGACATTTTCAATTGTAAACATAAACATTCTGACAACATTCTGATAAAATACATGTATGTGCATACTCGTGTATTTTCAATTTATAGGATCATGCAAAACACACGCCTTGGCTCAAGTTATATTGAAATAATTATTTTGTATTCTCTTGTTTAAAATGAAAAAAAGATCACAAATAAGCAGAAGCTAAACTAACTTTTTTCCAAGTCCACATCAAGATTGGTAGACTTAAGCTTGGGTTGAGAAAACGTACCGTGTTTATCGATTTGATCTTATTTATTCTAGTTTAGAGTTCATTCTTAATGACATCGTTGTTTTCATATTTTGAAGTACAAAAGGAAAACCTGCTTACAATTTAGTACAGTGTTATTATAATAGTGCATTTCTCCCTACACCTGAGATTCATGTAGTATTTGCAACTGGACGTTTACACAAATCAATCCATCTACCCATTTATTATGTGGCTATAAGATTTTAAAAAAATATTTATTTTTTCCGTAAATGCGAAATAATCGACACATCTTACAGCATTTACTAGGGTCTGGATGGGGTCTTTCATATCTGTATTCTATGATAATTTAGATCATATTTCTCTATTTTTTTTAAATTTTATGCCCATTATCGTGATTATTTTCTATTCTGTATATATATTAGACCCTTTTTATCTAATTTTTTGGGAGTAAATTATTTTCTTTTTTTCTTCTTTTAGCTCTAACCACGACCCTCATTTACGTTTGTTGTGCATGCGAGATATAAACTGCAGTCTCGCAAAGCTATACCTGTGTGAAGACAACTTAACAGTATCAATGTTTCATATACCAACTATGAAGTAAATGAAATGCATTTCTTTACGTACATAAATACATCCGACAAATGTTTTCAAAAAAAAGCAAATATTTGTCAGCATTTACTTTGGTTGTAAATGTTTTATAAACCGCGGTCTCTCAAAACTTTGCATACGTCTATAAAGATATGTTGCAAATATTAATATTTATCATAATAACTATGATAGTGGAAAGTATTAGTAAATAAAATACATGTCTTTACATACATAAACTATATCGACAAATGTTTACAAATATAACACAAACATTTGACAGCATTTACTTTGGCTGTAAATATTTTATAAACCGCGGTCTCTCAAAACTTTGCATACGTCTGTAAAGATATGTTGCAAATATCGATATTTATCAAAATATTTATGATAATGGAAAGTATAAGTAAATAAAATGCACTCCTTTACATACATAAACGATATCGACAAACGTTTTCAAATATAACACAAACAGTTGATAGCATTTACATTGGTTGTAAATGTTTTATAAACCGCGGTCTCTCAAAACTTTGCATACGTCTGTAAAGATATGTTGCAAATATCGATATTTATCAAAATAACTATAATACTGGAAAGTATTAGTAAATAAAATACATTTCTTTACATGCATGAACGATATCAAAAAACGTTTGCAAATATAACATAAACATTTGACAGCATTAACATTGGTTGTAAATGTTTTATAAACCGCGGTCTCTCAAAACTGCCCACACCTCTGTAAAACATTTATGTAAATTTTAAACTTTGCATACATCTCCTATCCTGGAAAGTGCATGCAAATATAAGGCCTATCTTTACATATCTTTAGAATATGAATAAAGATATGGAAATAAAATAATTATCTTTAGCATATCTTTGAGAACGTCCTAAATTATGCCAAAGGAATAATGCATTTACATATACATTAGTAGGTCCGCAAATATATCTGGCAGAAAAGTAGTTACATTTGTCAAACATTTACATGATTGCCCAAATTGTTGTAAATCTGCCTTTTCGTGTAGTGATAGATATAAATAATTCACCAAAGTTTCATGCAAATTGGTGAAAGCGTATTTGAGTTATTGTCCGACATGTTGACAACGAATGGACAAACGGACGGATGGACGGACGGATATACTATATTATAATACGTCCCGTAAATGGGCGTATAAAAAGATTGGGTAGTAATTAAATTTTCAACTGGAAGTCTACCTAGTTCAAATTTCACAACTATATTTGATGAGGTCTTCTTGGTTCCAAGGAGGTATTAACAAAAAAGATAGATTTTTTCAAAAGGTGTTTCATCAATAAAGTTCTGTGGTCAGTTCTATGCTTTACCCTATAGTACTAAAGCATATAATTCATGTAGGAAATTTCAGATGTGTAAGTCAAAGTGGGTTTGACCAATTTATCAAAGAGAGTTTTGACACCGAAATAGGTCATATGCACCGAGAGGCTGTCTTTACTCTATAGGAACATAATACTGACCTGTCGTCTTTTGCGAACTCGTCGTGATTATTTTTATGATTACCATTACACTTTGATAGGTAACCTGAAAAATATATTCAGTTGCATTCTGTAGCATGTTACCTTTAAATTATACAAAAGGGGGACTATCATTTGTCTGTTATTGGATAACCGTAGTTTTTGTCTTTTCGATATTTAAAGATAGTTGCCAATCGTCACGAAAATTGTTAAGTTCATGATTAGAGAGTCATCTGCAAATGAAAGTGAAACAACATAAGAGTTTGATAATTTACGGGTCTGCACTCCTCAGTGTTAATGCTTGGACTAAGGTAATTTGTAAAGATTTTTAAATAGTGTGGGGCTTATGGAATCCCCTTGTTTTACCCCTCTTAGTATTTTAAAATATTCTGAATGTTTATGGTCAATCTTTAGAGCTATTTCTGCTTCAGTAAGGATATTTGTGATAGCATTATAAAAATATTTCTCTATATCAATATCAGATAACTTGTTAAGCAAAACATCTCTCCACACTGAGTCGAAAGTTTTTTGGAAATCCACAAAGCATTTCATATAATTTATTTGTATTTGTTATGAAGTTTTTAATATAACCAAAATGAGAATTAAAGAACGTATCTCTCATCAACATGTTCAACCTGTTGTTGGCACGGACAATCTTCGCCAGACTATTTATTAATGAAATCCCCCTGTAATTTGACGGGTCAAGTTTGTGTCAAGACTTATGTAACACAATGTAAGAGTAAATATGATTTGTTCCATTGCGCTGGATAATAGCCATTTTTTTTGGTGTTTTTTTTTTATATTCAATTAAACAGGTTAGTTAATGATCAGAAGTTATTTTAACATTACTGCTATACTTTAATATTTCATTAACAATGCTATCAGAACCACCTAATTTGCCTGTCTTTAGACTTTTAAGAACCCATTAAATTTTACCGCTAATATAATTGATTTGTTTGTTTCAGCACAAATAGTTTTCAGTATGTTTTCAATGATAAAAATTTCTTGTTTGAAAGTTTATCAAAAGTTAATTTCTTATAAGCCTGTTTTTGTTTTATTTTTAACATTAAACGGAGGTTTCATTATCTTGTTGCTGATAACATTTAAAGATTTTTATTGTTCAAATATGGATATGTCAGACAACTTTTGTCTAACCAGTTTTCTGTTGGTCTTTCTTTGTCTCACCATTCGGCATCATGTGTCTGCTATCTATTAAGCTCTTCATTGGCCGAATTAATTCCATTTTGGACCTCTGTAAATGCTTTGGTATCAACATTTATAATATCATTCATGATAGTGTAATCACAGAGAGCATTTACAATTTCAGCTATAAACTCATTAGTCCATTCTATAATTAACAGTATTTAGGCAGTTAGTAATAAATCATTCTGATAAAACATTCTTTATCAATTAATATATGAGACGTAGTTTAATCTGTGAATGATCAAACAAGCAACTAATTTCATGTGTAGAAAAATAAAGGACTGAGGACAGAAGATGTTCACTAGCTATAGCATAATCAATTTTACTATTTATATTAATTAACAAGTGTGATAGATATAATAATGAGCAAGAGTATCATATCATTTTTAGAAAGTTTCTCGATAAATCACAACGTATAATTAGTCTCGATTTAAATTGTCAACTAACGTAATATTTGCTGCTTCACGATAATCATCAATTCTTATAATTCCTAGATTTCTATCCTTATAAAAGTTGACATAGCCGGCGCTATACCTGTATAGGTTGAAGGATTATGTTTTTCCTTTTCATCGTTTATCTCTGATCCTAATAGTATTGATTTGGTATTCGAAAAGGCTAGTATTCTTATCAATAGTAATCTCCTTTATTACACGGTAAGGTAATACTAGAATTTAACAATTTTATTCCTCATTATTGATGAAAATAAGATATTTGAAAGTCTTTGTTTCATCAGTCTACGTATCTTGTAATTGATTCCTATTCCAGTGGTCTATTCTGTCTACACCCCATATAGTATACAAGGAATGATAATATGCGAAATTAGGCGGATAATGATGACTAGGAAAACATAAAAAATATAGCGTTTGCTGTTTCCTTGACAAATTCTCATAATCCCAAAGAAAAATTCAATTCAAATGTCTGAGTTCACTTTTGATATAAAATATCAAAAACTTTGTTTTGTGGTGTTTTTTTTTCGTTTTTAATTTCTTAAATCGAATAACGAATGGACCGACGGTCCGTGTATATTTGCGTTCATTCGTTTTTCATTTTGAAAAAAAAAAATCAACGAAAATATGTTTTCGTTTTTCATTTTTGAATTCTCAGAAACAAAAATATATGTTGTCATTATAGGAAGGTAAAACAGCATTACATTTGGCAGCTGAAAATGGCAATATGAAGGTAACAGAATGGCTGATTGAAAAAAAAGGAATGGATCCCATGATTAAAACATCTCAGGTAACATTTGATATTATATACATTGAACTAAATGATATGTTTAATAGTGAATTATTTGCATAAGTTTTTTTTTAAATAACATTGCAATTGTTAATTTGTCAGAATTGTTGAACTAAGGTTATTTCTAAAGATTTTTAAAGAGGGTGGGGCTTATGGCATCCCCTTGTTTTACCCGTCTTAGTATTTTAAAATATTATGAATGTTTATGGTCAATCTTTAGAGCTATTTCTGTTTCAGAAAGGATATTTGTTATATAAATATTTCTCTATATCAATATCAGATAACTTGTTAATCATAACATCTCTCCACACTGATGAATAGAAAACTTTTTGGAAATCCACAAAGCATACATATAATTTATTTGTATTTGTTATGAAGTTTTTAATGTTACCGAAATGTGAATTAAAGAACGTATCTCTCATCAACATGTTCATCCTGTTGTTGGCACGGACAATCTTTGACAGACTATTTATTAGTGAAATCCCCCTGTAATTTGACGGGTCAAGTTTGTTTCAAGACTTCTGTAATACAATGTAAGAGTAAATATGATTTGTTCCATTGCACTGGATAATAACCAGTTTGTTTTTTTTTTTTTGTTTTTTTTTTTAATATTCAATTAAACCATGTAAACAGGTTAGTTAATGATCAGAAGTTATTTTAACATTACTGCTATACTTTAATATTTCATTAACAATGCTATCAGAACCACTTAATTTGTCTGTCTTTAGACTTTTAAGAACCAATTAAATGTTTCCGCTAATATAATTGATTTGTTAGTTAGCATTAATAGTTTTCAATATGTTTTCAATGTTAGAAATTTCTTGTTTAAAAGTTTACTGAAAGTTAATTTCTTATTAGCCTGTTTTCTTTGTGTTTAACATTAAACGGAGGTTTCATTATCTTGTGACTGGTAACATTTAAAGATTTTTATTGTTCAAATATTATATGCCGGACAACTTTTGTCTAACCAGTTTTCTGTTGGTCTTTCTTTTTCTCACCATTCGGCATCATGTGTCTGCTATCTATTAAGCTTTTCATTGGCCGAATTAATTCCATTTTGGACCTCTGTAAATGCTTTGATATCAACATTTATAATATCATTCATAATAGTGTAATCACAGAGAGCATTTACAATTTTAGCTATAAACTCATTAGTCCATTCTATAATTAACAGTATTTTGGGAATTAGTCATAAATCATTCTGATAAAAACATTCTTTCTCAATTAATATTTGAGACGTAGTTTAATCTGTGAATGATCAGACAAGCAACTAATTTTATGTGTAGAAAAATAAAGAACTGAGGACAGAAGATGTTCACTAGCTATAGCATAATCAATTTTACTATCTATATTATTTAAGAAGTGTGATAGATATAATAATGAGCAAGAATATCATATCATCTTTTGGAAAGTTTCTAGATAACTCACAACGTATAATTAGTCTCGATTTAAGTTGTCAACTAACACAGTTTTATTGGAATTTATCTATGAAACATAAAATATCATCGTCCGAAATATGCACGTAATATTTCCTGCTTTACGATAATCATCAATCCTTATAATTCCTAGATTTCTATCCTTATAAAAGTTGACATAGCCAGCGCCATACCTGTATAGGTTGAAAGATTATGTTTTTCCTTTTCATCGTTTATCTCTGATTCTAAGAGTATTGATTTGGTATTCGAAAAGGCTAGTATTCTTATCAATAGTAATCTCCTTTATTTACACGGTAATGTAATACTAGAATTTAACAATTTTATTCCTCATTAATGATGAAAATAAGATATTTGAAAGTCTTTGTTTCATCAGTCTACGTATCTTGCAATTGATTCCTATTCCGGTGGTCTATTCTGTCTACACTCCATACAGTATACAAGGAATGATAAAATGCGAAATAAGGCGGATAATGATCATGATGATGACTAGGAAAGCATAAAGAATATATGGTTTTTGATGTTTCCTTGACAAATTCTCATAATCCGAAAGAAAATTCAATTCAAATGTCTCATTTCACTTTTGATATAAAATATCAAAAACTTTGTTTTGTGGTGGGTTTTTTTTCGTTTTTAATTTCTTAAATCGAAAAACGAATGGAACGACGGTCCGTGTATATTTGCGTTCATTCGTTTTTCATTTTGAAAAAAAAATCAAAGAAAATATGTTTTCGTTTTTCATTTTTGAAATCTCAGAAACAAAAATATATGTTGTCATTATAGGAAGGTAAAACAGCATTACATTTTGCAGCTGAAAATGGCGAGTTTGAGGTAACAGAATGGCTGATTGAAACAAAAGGAATGGATCCCATGATTAAAACATCTCAGGTAACATTTGATATTATATTCATTGAGCTAAATGATATGTTTAATAGTGAATTACTTGCATATTTTTTTTTTAAATAACATTGCATTTATTGATTTGTCAGAATTGTTGGACTAAGGTAATTTCTAAATATTTTTAAATAGGGTAGGGCTTATGGTATCCCCTTGTTTTACCCGTCTTAGTATTTTAAAATATGCTGAATGTTTATGGTCAATCTTTAGAGCTATTTCTGTTTCAGAAAGGATATTTGTGATAGCATTATATAAATATTTCTCTATATCAATATCAGATAATTAGTTAAGCATAACATCTCTCCACACTGATGAGTCGAAAACCTTTTGGAAATCCACAAAGCATACATATAATTTATTTGTATTTGTTATGAAGTTTTTAATGTTACCAAAATGTGAATTAAAGAACGTATCTCTCATCAACATATTAAACCTGTTGTTCGCACGGACAATCTTCGCCAGACTATTTATTAGTGAAATCCCCCTGTAATTTGACGGGTCAAGTTTGTTTTAAGACTTATGTAATACAATGTAAGAGTAAATATGATTTGTTCCATTGCACTGGATAAAAGCCAGGTTTTTTTTTTAGTTTTTTTATATTCAATTAAACAGGTTAGTTAATGATCAGAAATTATTTTAACATTACTGCTATACTTTAATATTTCATTAACAATGCTATCAGAACCACTTAATGTGCCTGTCTTTATACTTTTAAAAACCCATTAAATTTCCCGCTAATATAATTGATTTGTTTGTTTCAGCATTAATAGTTTTCAAAATGTTTTCAATGTTAGAAATTTCTTGTTTAAAAGTTTACCAAAAGTTCATTATTTTATTAGCCTTTTTTTGGGGTGTTTAACATTAAACGGAGGTTTCATTATCTTGTTACTGATAACATTTAAAGATTTTTATTGTTCAAATATTGATATGTCGGTCAACTTTTGTCTAACCAGTTTTCTGTTGGTCTTTCTTTTTCTCACCATTCGGCATCATGTGTCTGCTATCTATTAAGCTCTTCATTGGCCGAATTAATTCCAAATTGGACCTCTGTAGATGTTTTGGTATCAACATTTATAATATCATTCATAATAGTTTCATCACAGAGAGCATTTACAATGTCAGCTGTAAACTCATTAGTCCATTCTATAATTAACAGTATTTAGGCAATTAGTAATAAATCATTCTGATGAAACCTTCTTTCTCAATTAATATTTGAGACATAGTTTAATCTGTGAATGATCAAACAAGCAACTAATTTCTTGTGTAGAATAATATAGAACTGAGGACAGAAGATGTTCACTAGCTATAGCATAATCAATTTTACTATCTATATTAATTAAGAAGTGTGATAGATATAATTAAAAACAATTGAAGGTCTTTCCACCAAAAACAATGTATTCTAATATGAAAGTGGTAAAATTAAGTTTAAAATGTCATTTCAATAGTCAAATGATAGCTAATTGTACGCTGATTCAAAAAATATATGGTTTCTATACAATATTTTTTAAATAAGGGAGATAATTTGTTACTTCCGGTTTGAAAAATGATACTTCCTATAATATTTCAATATTTACTTGACACTGATGCCAAAAATATCTGTTTCTATATACTGTTATTTTAATAAATTTAAAAAAAAATAGCTACTTCCGATTTACACAAGGTCACTTCCGGTTGTTATTTTCAAGGTTAAATGGTTTGATACCTTTTGCCAAAGGTCTCATGGCTTTATCATGTATACATATGAGGTAAAAACAAAGGTCAAAACCTAGAACGTCAAAATAAGCTATGACCTTGAGATCAATTTCAAGTTCATAAACCCAGGACCTCAAATCAAAAGACCATAGGTTTTAATTGTATTTGGTTAATGAGTTATATCACCATTCGCGTATTATTAAATACAAGAGGGGAGAAAACTCCCTTTTACGTTCAAAGTACCCTTGCAATCAAAATTTACGTGTTACGACATGTCGCAACTAACAATTTAGTAAAAATAGTTTGTTAATATCTTATACAGTTTTTGGGAATAAGTGAAAAAATCCAATTTCAAAAATTAGAATATGACCTTAACCTTTGACCTTAACCTAATTTTTATTTTTTTGGACCAAGGAACTCAAATCAAAAGATCATAGGTCTTTATGGTTTACAAGATAGAAATACAAATCACATATATCAAATGCATAAGGGGAAATAACTCTCATATGGAGTGTTCATATCGCTTCGGTCAAAATAGGACAAATCATGCGAAGGATATAATGAGCAATTTTATAAAATAAATTTGTAGTAATCTTTAACGGTTGCGAAGGAGTATTGGACACAAGGAAAACAGTGTTTTGGGAGATAAATCCTTCAAAGAAAAGTATTCGGTTACGCAGGGTAAATTTCAAAAGCGCATAAACTGTCGATTTCATATACCAAATATCTAAGCGACATATTGCAAAAGAAATATTTATCGCAAGAACAAAATTAGGCGGAAGAAAAAAAAATCATCACAAGAAAAACAATAGGTCTTTCCACAGAAAAGTTGAAAGACCTAATAATGAGCAAGAGTATCATATCATCTTTTGGAAAATTTCTCGATAACTCACAACGTATAATTACTCTCGATTTAAATTGTCAACTAACACAGTTTTATTGGATTTTATCTATGGAACATAAAATATCATCATCCTAAATATGCACGTAATATTTGGTGCCTCACGATAATCATCAATCCTTATAATTCCTAGATTTCTATCCTTATAAAAGTTGACATAGCCGGAGCCATACCTCTATAGGTTAAGGGATTATGTTTTTCCTTTTCATCGTTGATCTCTGATTCTAATAGTATTGATTTGGTATTCGAAAAGGCTAGTATTCTTATCAATAGTAATCTCCTTTATTGACACGGTAAGGTAATACTAGAATTTAACAATTTTATTCCTCATTATTGGTGAAAATAAGATATTTGAAAGTCTTTGTTTCTTCTATCTACGTATCTTGCAATTGATTCCTATTCCGGTGGTCTATTCTGTCTGCACCCCATACAGTATACAGAGAAGGATAATATGCGAAATAAGGCGGATAAAGATGACTAGGAAAACATAAAGAATATAGTTTTTGCAGTTTCCTTGACAAATTCTCATAATCCCAAAGAAAAATTCAATTCAAATGTCTCATTTCACTTTTGATATAAAATATCAAAACCTTTGTTTTGATTTGTTGTTTTTTTCGTTTTTAATTTTTTAAATAATTGAAAAACGAATGGACCGACAGTCCGTGTATATTTGCGTTCATTCGTTTTTCATTTTGAAAAAAAAAATCAAAGATAATATATTTTCGTTTTTCAATTTTTGAATTCTCAGAAACAAAAATATATGTTGTCATTATAGGAAGGTAAAACAGCATTACATTTGGCAGCTGAAAATGGAAAGAGGAAGGTAACAGAATGGCTAATTGAAAAAAAAGGAATGGATCCCATGGTTAAATCATCTCAGGTAACATTTGATATTATAGACATTGAACTTAGTGATATGTTTAATAGTGAACTATTTACATAAGTTTTTTTTTTAAATAACATTGCATTTATTGATTTGTCAGAATTGTTTTTATTTTTTTCAGTCTGTAGAATTTTGAAATAATGAATTAATGATAGGTTTATGTACTTAAAATAGACTGTACATAAATATTCATTTCCTCGTTTAATTGCTTAAAAAAAATATATTTACTCAAAAATGATTAAAAAACTTTCAATTTGATTAGGAAAAGAAAAACCTTATCCGAAATGGAATTCAGGATGTTTAGTACATATACCATGGTTAAACAGAAAATAGTGTGACTTTCGTTTAGACGAAAGCACAGGTCTGAAAATGGGAAAACAAATTGACCATCACTTTAAATTATGTGGTGTCTCTAAGTATTAGATATATTGTGTGATTTTTCTTATTTGACTGTAAACTATAGTATATGATAATATTTCACTAAATTTTGTTTTTCCAAATAAAAAAAATATATATGTCGTGTAAATATTGGTTTTAACAGTTTTATAAGGTTAATACACCAAATAGAACATTGTTTGTGTCTGTCGGTACAGGAAAATAGATTTTTCTGAAGTTTGGAGCAGTTTTTATCAGATATAATATAATTTCAGAAACTATAGCACCTCTTTGTTTCAAACATTTTTAAATAACCAGTCAATCTCACACATTGATCGGGAATATGTGTCATTAGTAGTAAAATTTACATTTCTTGAACAATGAAATCTGGGGATATTTGGTCAATTAAACAATTCCTTTACTTAATACATGACATAGGTAAAATCTCTTTGTTCTTACTGTGCTATATTCTTGATAATGCATAGTAAAGGTGTGCATTAACTACCTCAAATATACTGCACAGTTCAACAGTATTCTTACTTTAAGGGGACGGATCCTGTATTTTGACAGGCGTGTAATTACATAAAATTTTAAAAATATCACCGAGTGTAGCGAGACTCAAAACAATTTGACGATTTTAGTGTAAAAATATGAAAAAGAAAGTGTTTCTCATACCTTGAACAAGGACATGAAATATTTTATGAAATTTTGTGTACAATGTCAATCTGAAAACAGTGTTTCAAAGTCAAACCAGATAATAACAATTTTTTTATTGTCATTCGGGTTATAAAGGGTCACCCGAGCCGTGCAGATTAAATGATATATATCGACTTGCTTGGTCAATAACTTTAACTTAGTACGAGAACATATAAAAAGTATTCTCTTAATTTTGGTTTTGTTCCCAAATAGATTTTTCTCCCATGGGATATTTCTTTCTCCCATAGAAACTTTTTCTCTCTTATGAATTGCTTTAATCTCCCATAGGATTTTTATTCTATCTTAGAATCTTTTGTTATCCCTTAGGAGTTATTTTTAACCCTTAGGATTTTTTTATCCCACAGAATATTTTTTCAGTAATGAAATCCCTTACGATTTTTATTAATCCTGTCGGATATTTTTTTTTATCCCACAGGAGTGTTTTATTAGACAAATATCCTATAGGATAAAAAATATCCTGTAGGAAATGCTTTTATTTCTTTTATGGGATTTTTTTAGTCCTAAGGGAGAAAATATATCCTATAGGATATTTTTATTTTCCTAAGGGATTATAAATCCCATAGGATTTAAATATCCTGTAGGATATTAAAAATATACTTTGGGATTATGACTTTATCCTATAGGATTTTCAAAATCCAATGGGATTTTAAAAAGTCATATGAGAGAAACAAATATCCTATAGGGTTTTGTCACTTTTTTCACTCCAGTTGCCGAACCAGGCGAGCCACACCAACATTTTTTGAGTATTGTGTTAACTACCCCAGAGGTACATTATTACCAAATTTGATGATTCTACCGTTAAATAAAGTGTGGTTCCAATTTGAACTCGTGAGAAGTGCAAATTAATCCAAGAACATGCTGTATGTAATACGTTGTTAAAGTATACATTCACCTATACGTCCTTTTGTCTGTCGGGGTGTTTTATTATTTTATTTTTTGTAGTAATTAAGAATTATTTTTAAGGGATGTACACTTCGACGTCTGTTTATCTGTATTGGTGTATAAATACGCTACTACAGTCTATTTTAAAGGGATGTAAGAGTACACTTCGACGTCTGTTTATCTGTATTGGTGTTTAAATACGCTACTGCAATCTATTTTAAAGGGACGTAAGAGTACACTTCGACGTCTGTTTGTCTGAAAGGATGTATAAATACACAACTACATATTATTTGTAAAGGATGTATAAGCATTGACTGTATTGATGTATTAATACACCACCACATTTATTTATTTGTTGGGGATGTATCAATACACCATCAAAAGACGTCTGTTTGTCTGCGGGAAATTTAAAAACACGATACCACGCCATTTTGCATAGGGATGTAAAAGGACACTACAACGTCTTGTTATGTGTAGGGGATAAATATATTCAATACCACGTCCGTCTGTATGGGATGTTCCAATGCACTTCCATGACTATCTATAGGATATGTAGTATATTAACAATAAATAAGGGGAACTATACTAGAAAAGCGGAAGTTCTAAACTGTAAATCTTATTCAACCCACTAACAATAACAATAACAAAACAATACTTAATTGTAAGTTAATAACACTGTTAGTTATGCAACCAATATTTCCTCATGCCAAATTGTAGAAAAGCATTAACATTGTTGAAAAACAATGCAACGTGTTAATGCCTTACATAACTACAGTGTATAAAAATCATTAAAATAATGTTCAATATGGCAGACAATTATTGAAAGAAAAGAAAATCTACATATTAAACATTATAATCAACTCATTAATTTCAATAACTGATATGATATTTTTGCCACGTGAGAAACAAAGAATCATCATCAACTGTCCGGTTATTTAAACGCCCTCACCATACAATCCAAGCTAGATTTGTATGCCATCTATATCAAAGAATTATGTATATCAGCATTGTATTTAAAGCGTTTCAAAATCAATTGCGATTAACTATTTCAAAATGATTGCTACAAAAGAAGAAGATGTACGTGTCGTATGCCTGCCATTGAGTGAAATGGCCACCAGATACTAAATAAAATTGAAAGTTAGCACGTACAGCCTTCAAAAATGAGAATAACTTATTCTGCATAGCAAGCTTTTAAAGACCCCGACATGACACATTGAAACAAAAACTCAAAAAAGAACAACCTACGGCATGATTCAGGTACAAACAATATGGTTGATGATTGTTGGTTACTTTATGTCCAGTCGTTGTTTCTTTGACAAATTCTCAGAATCCCAAAGAAAAATTCAATTCAAATGTTTCATTTCACTTTTGATATAAAATATCAAAAACGGAAAACGAAAACACTTCGTTTTGTGTTTATTTTGGGTGGTTTTTTTCGTTTTTAATTTCTTAAATCGAAAAACGAATTGACCGACGGTCCGTATATATTTGCGTTCATTCGTTTTTCTTTAAAAAAAAAACAGTCAACGAAAATATGTTTTCGTTTTTTATTTTTGAATTCTCAGAAACAAAAATATATGTTGTCATTATAGGAAGGTAAAACAGCATTACATTTGGCAGCTGAAAATGGATCGTTGGAGGTAACAGAATGGCTGATTGAAACAAAAGGAATGGATCCCATAGTTAAAACATCTCAGGTAACTTTTGATATTATATACATTGAACTTAGTGATATGTTTAATAGTGAATTACTTACATAAGTTTTTTTAAATAACATTGCATTTATTGATTTGTTAGAGTTGTTGGACTAAGGTAATTTCTAAAGATTTTTAAATATGGTGGGGCTTATGGAATCCCCTTGTTTTACCTCTCTTAGTATTTTAAAATATTCTGAATGTTTATGGTCAATCTTTAGAGCTATCTCTGTTTCAGAAAGGATATTTGTGATAGCATTATGTAAATATTTCTCTATATCAATATCAGATAACTTGTTAAGCATAACATCTCTCCACACTGATTAGTCGAAAGCTTTTTGGAAATCCACAAAGCATACATATAATTTATTTGTATTTGTTATGAAGTTTTTAATGTAACCAAAATGTGAATTAAAGAACGTATCTCTCATCAACATGTTCAACCTGTTGTTGGCACGGACAATCTTCGCCAGACTATTTATTAGTGAAATCCCCCTGTAATTTGATGGGTCAAGTTTGTTTCAAGACTTATGTAATACAATGTAAGAGTAAATATGATTTGTTCCATTGCACTGGATAATAGCCAGGTTTTTTTTGTTGTTTTTTTTATATTCAATTAAGCAGGTTAGTTAATGATCAGAAGTTATTTTAACATTACTGCTATACTTTAATATTTCATTAACAATGCTATTAGAACCACTTAATTTGCCTGTCTTTAGACTTTTAAGAACCCATTAAATTTTTCCGCTAATATAATTGATTTGTTTGTTTCAGCATTAATAGTTTTCAATATGTTTTCAATGTTAGAAATTTCTTGTTTAAAAGTTTACCAAAAGTTAATTTCTTATTAGCCTGTTAATTTTGTGTTTAACATTACACGGAGGTTTCATTATCTTGTTACTGATAACATTTAAAGATTTTTATTGTTCAAATATTGATATGTCAGACAACTTTTGTCTAACAGTTTTCTGTTGGTCCTTCCTTTTCTCACCATTCGGCATCATGTGTCTGTTATCTATTAAGCTTTTCATTGGCCGAATTAATTCCATTTTTGGACCTCTGTAAATGCTTTGGTATCAACATTTATAATATCATTCATAATAGTTTCATCACAGAGAGCATTTACAATTTCAGCTATAATCTCAGTAGTCCATTCTATAATTAACAGTATTTAGGCAATTAGTAATAAATCATTCTGATGAAACATTCTTTCTCAATTAATATTGAGATGTAGTTTAATCTGTGAATGATCAGACAAGCAACTAATTTCATGTGTAGAAAAATAAAGAACTGAGGACAGAAGATGTTCACTAGCTATAGCATAATCCATTTTACTATTTATATTAATTAAGAAGTGTGATAGATATAATAATGAGCAAGAATATCATATCATCTTTTAGAAAGTTTCCCGATAACTCACAACGTATAATTAGTCTCGATTTAAATTGTCAACTAACACAGTTTTATTGGAATGTATCTATGGAACATAAAATATCATCGTCCGAAATATGCACGTAATATTTGCTGCTTCACGATAATCATCAATCCTTAGAATTCCTAGATTTCTATCCTTATAAAAGTTGACATAGCCGGCGCCATACCTGTATAGTTTGACGGATTATGTTTTTCCTTTTCATCGTTTATTCTCATAATCCCAAAGAAAAATCCAATTCAAATGTCTTATTTCACTTTTGATATAAAATATCAAAAACGGAAAACGAAAACACTTCGTTTTGTGTTTATTTTGTTTTCGTTTTAATTTCTTAAATCGAAAAACGAATGGAACGACGGTCCGTGTATATTTGCGTTCATTCGTTTTTCATTTTGAAAAAAAAAAAACGAAGCATTTATTGATTTGTCAAAATTGTTTTTATTTTTTTTTAGTCTGTAGAATTTTGAAATAATAAATTAATGATAGGTTTATGTACTTAGAATAGACTGAACATAAATATTCATTTCCTCGCTTGATTGTTTAAAAAAATATTTACTCTAAAATGATTAATAAAACTTTCAATTTGTTTTGAAAAAGAAAAATCCTTATCCGAAATGGAATTCTGACATAGGTAAAATCTCTTTGTTCTTACTGTGCTATAATCTGGATAATGCATAGTAAAGTTAAGAAATAATTCATGGAAGCCATAGATTTGTTGGAAATTTACACATGGCCCGGGCGGTGGTATTCGAATTTTATCCTGAGCGTTAGCGAGGCCATGTGTAAATTTACAACAAATCTATGGCTTCCATGAATTATTTCGATTCTAATAGGACAAATACGATCATTAAAAAACTGAAGCGATGATGGGTATACCGTGTGTGTGGCTGTTCTATTTTACCCACTGTTCGATAAATGTAAAAAAAATCTAATAAACCTGCATGAATGATTTCTTAACTAACCGCTAGAAAAAAAGTGTGATTACTTTTTTTACTTCTCAGAAAACCCAACATTTGCAATTTTAAATTTACATTTTTTATCGTAAGCTACCGTCAAATTCACTGTTGACATGTTGTATCCAAGGAGCCGCCATGTTGACTTGCTGATATCAGTAAATGTGCGAATAATGCAATAGAACAGAAAACAAGCAACACCTACCCCATACTTTTTTTAATGCAATTCTATCCGATTTTAGAAGGTAAACGCAATAAAAAAACCTTCAGCTTTGACGTTTTCATTCGTATGACGTCATGTTTTGAAATGACGTTAATGCGCCAAAATCATTACTGTAATTTCGTGGAATTTTAATTTATTTTGTTTTTGTCAATTTTTCCGTTCCCTAATGTGTAAATTCTTTTTGTTATGCGCCAGAATCAGAATAAATGTTCTGTAGGGTTTTATTCAATTGTAATTGTTAACACAGCGAAATTCACAACCGTTTACACATAGGTTACGATACATGTGGATTTACGTGGGAGGCATATTTAAACAGCCATTTGTGTACATCTTGGAGTCTGCGCTAAGTGTAGATATATCGAGAATTTTATCACGGTGTTGTTTACAAAGCGAAAGAAGCACGTCATATTAGAATTGTGCATTAACTACCTCAGATATACTGCACAGTTCAACAGTACTCTTACTTTAAGGGGACAGATCCTGGATTTTGACAGGCGTGTAATTACATAAAATTTAAAAATATCACCGTGTTTAGCGAGACTCAAAACAATTTGACGATTTTAGTGTAAAAATATGAAAAGAAAGTGTTTCTCATTCCTTAAACAAGGACATAAAATATTTTATGAAATTTTGTGTACAATGTCAATCTGAAAGCAGTGTTTCAAAGTCAAACCAGATAATAACATTTTTTAGATGGACATGTCTTTAAAAATTTAATACAGTCGAAAAAGAAATTTCGGGGGGAAAGGGGAAAGGGGGGTGGAGAGAGTTGAAGAGTTGGAAGTGAAATGTTTTTTTTTCTGTTTATTTAACATTCTAAATTTAGTTACTAGCATTTCTCCTCGGTTCATCTTTCTCTAGGCATAACATTAAGGGGAAAAAAAACAATTAATATTTACCCTTTAAGTTATGATTTTTTCATACACCGATTTAAAATTACACAAAACTGAACTAAAACTGTAGGAGATGTAGGTTATACGTCCATAAGACAGCAATCAAGCAACAAAAACAACTAATGACATCTAGTGGGCAACATATAGTTTTCAACAACAGATATATTAAAGTGTCTTCACAATAGGTAAATTTCTTAATCGTCACCTATTTATATAAAAAATGTGAATAAATTTAACACAAACGATAAAAAAAAGAATCTACCATTAAATCGCAATTCTTCAAATAATGTCACAATTTAGGAAGAAGCCTAAGTAAAAAAATGTTAATAATTTAAACTTACCAATCTTTTATTACAGAAAGGTGTATTAATTTTCCACCTTTGTTTACCCTACAAGAAACTTTCCTAGGAGCCGCGAATAGCGGAATATCGTCCGCATATTTCAAAAACGTTCACGTAAATTGATGGCGTCATGTGTTAAAACAGTTATTAGCCAATCACATCGGTATATATGATTTTATCTTCTCGACTCGGGATGACCCTTTAACCCGAACTCCTATGTCTTTCGGGTTATAAAGGGTCACCCGAGCCGTGCAAATCAAATGATATATATCGACTTGCTACGTCAATAACTATAACTTAGTACGAGAACATATAAAAAGTAGTCTCTTAACTTTGGTTTTGTTCCCAAATAGATTTTTTCTCCCATGGTATATTTCTTTCTCCCATAGAAACTTTTTCTCTCTTATGAATTGCTATAATCTCCCATAGGATTTGTATTTTACCTTAAAATCTTTTGTTATCCCTTAGGATTTATTTTTAACCCTTAGGATTTTTCTTATCCCACAGGATATTTTTTCAGTAATGAACTCCCTTACGATTTTTATTAATTCTGTCGGATATTTTATATCCCACAGGAGTGTTTTATTAGACAAATATCCTATAGGATAAAAAATATCCTGTAGGAAATGCTTTTATTTCTCTTAAGGGACTTTTTTAGTCCTAAGGGAGAAAATATATCCTATAGGATATTTTTATTTTCTTAAGGGATTATAAATGCCATAGGATTTAAATATCCTGTAGGATATCAAAAGAATCAAAAATTATGACTTTATCCTATCGCATTTTCAAAATCCAATAGGATTTTAAAAAGTCATATGAGAGAAACAAATATCCTACAGGATTTTGTCACTGTTTTCACTCCAGTTGCCGAACCAGGCGAGCCACACCAACATTTTTTCAGTATTGTGTTAACTAACCCCAGAGGTACATTATTACCAAATTTGATGATTCTACCGTTAAAAAAAGTGTGGTTCCAATTTGAACTCGTGAGAAGTGCAAATTAATCCAAGAACATGCTGTATGTAATACGTTGTTAAAGTATACATTCACCAATACGTCCTTCTGTCTGTCGGGTTGTTTTATTATTTTATTTTTTGTAGTAATGTAGCATTATTTTTTAGGGATGTACACTTCGACGTCTGTTTATCTGTATTGGTGTATTAATACGCTACTACGTTCTATTTTAAAGGGATGTAAGAGTACACTTCGACGTCTGTTTGTCTGTAAGGATGTATAAATACACAACTACATATTATTTGTAAAGGATGTATAAGCATTGACTGTATTGATGTATTAATACACCACCACATTTATTTATTTGTTGGGGATGTATCAAAACACGTCTGTTTGTCTGCGGGAAATTTAAAAACACGATACCACGCCATTTTGCATAGGGATGTAAAAGGACACTACCACGTCTTGTTATGTGAAGGGGATAAATATATTCAATACCACGTCCGTCTGTATGGGATGTTTCAATGCACTTCCATGTCTATTTGTAGGAGATGTAGTATATTAACAATAAATAAGGGGAACTATACTATAAAAGCGGAAGTTCTAAACTGTAAATCTTATTCAATCCACTAACAATAACAATTATAATAAAACAATACTTAATTGTAAGTGAATAACACTGTTAGTTATGCAACAAATGTTCCAAATTATAGAAAAGCATTAACATTGTTGAAAAAAATGCAACGTGTTAATGCCTTACATAACTACAGTGTATAAAAATCATTAAAATAATGTTCAATATGGCAAAAAATTATTGAAAGAAAAGAAAATCTACATATTAAACATTATAATCGACTCATTGATTTCAATAACTGATCTGATATTTTTGCCACTTAAGAAAGAAAGAATCATCATCAACTGTCCGGTTATTTAAATTAAAATTTAAATAAATTAGTTAAAAATGACAAATTTAAAATAAAACAGATGTGCTATACATATTTATACAAGATGAGTTCCCTTTTCTTTTGCATTTCTAATTATCAAAATCGAAGTCGTGATCCTAAATTATACATTGAGCTGTGTTGTAATGTAAAACTTGCTGCAATGTTATCAATAATTTATTACAAATTTAAGCATATTTTAGGCTAGCTGTCATCCTTGATCTAGAAACAATTTATGTATAGGGATTCAATTCTGACTTTGACATCGTTTGATTTTAGAATATATTTGATCGTAGATTGAGGCCAAGGTTCTCCTAAAGCTTGTTGTCCGAAAAATACACAAATGTCCTAAATGAGCTGAATTAAGAGATTATAACTATACTAGTATGAAGAGATTTGCTTACCTACCATACAGGCTTTTGAAAAAGAGATGCATTTGAAAACCAGGATGTAGCATTTTTGCTTTTTTATGATAAAACAAAAATGCAATGCCATACCTCACCGATAGTGCATTTACAAAATCTATTAAGTTATCTGTTTTCATTACAGAAAATGGCTTTATCGTGAGTAAGGGCAAATGCATTTTCAATCTGATTTTTTAAGTACAGCTCTTTATAAGAACCAGGCAGAGTGCCATATACATGTGATATATGGGGGGTTCCAGATTTTATCTATAATTGGCCTAGTAGGAGCAATAAATGAATACTGCTCAAAAAATAATTTTGAGTGGGCAAATATGAGTGGTTGCCATGGAAACGGACACACTATTTTTTGGTAGTTAAGCATGGTAAAATCTTTCAAAAATCAGCTAAATCACCACAATTCAGAGCCTGATTATTAATAAAATCATACATTTTGCATTAATGTTCATATGCAACATTGATACAATGTGGTTTAAGCTTCAATTTAGTGAAGATTGCATGTCAACCTAATTTGTATATTTTTTGAAAAATTTAGCGAAAAAATGCATATTTTCAACTTTTCTGAAATTGGGATTTTTGCGAAATTATCAAATTTTCTCTGGTGTTTTTCAGAAAAGTGCAAATGTGTATAGAATAGTTAGAATTGTAGTTATGAAGCTGGGATACTACTTTACCAAATTTAATAAAAAAAATACGTGGGATTATTTTTAGTTTTGTCACCATAGCAACCAATTTTTTCCTTGGAAACGGAGTTTTTATTTGCAGAATATTGCAGTTTAAGAGCTTAAATGTCCTGAATTGTTTTATAACCAATAAGAAAATACATAACAGCTAACGCAAACTTTAAATTTCTATCGTCAAGTGTTGTTGACTTCAACTGTTACCACGGAAACACATATTATCCATAGCAACATCCACTCAAAAACTGCAAAAATAGAAATTTATGTAAAAAATACATAAATAGAAGGTGTTTATTTTCAAATTGGAATATGACTTCAATTTTGCTTCACTCACAATCTTGTCTGGGTTCTTCTCTTCAGATTGTTCAATAAATGTAATATATAATGTAACATTGGGGTGGGGGTGGGTGGAAAAAGGGGGGAGGGGGTATGTTGATTTTTTTAAATGTTGCATCCAAAAGTAGATACTTGAAAAGATAATTGCGTTTGGTCGGACTTTCTTCCGAGTTCATCATTTGATAATATGTTTTTGAAAGTTAGCAGATGAGGAACTTCATGGGATTGCAATAGCCGGGCCAACCTAGCTTATGGTAAGGCAAGATATATATGGCCCTAACAATTGTAAAAAAATTCTTAATTTCTTATGGCACACACCCGTCTGAGATGTTATTCCACCAGCATAAAAAAAAATTGATGGACGGACGGATAGACGGACAGGCAAATTGAACACATTTGAAGTTGGTGGTGGCAACCTTTATAAAAGACTGCATTAATCCAGAGATTTGAAATGAAACCACTAAGCTGAGAATGTCTGCATAAATACAAGATTAATAACAGTAATAATTTGAAGACAAATTCCACACATGGTCTTATTCAATTAACTGCAACACTAGAAACAGCGCAGTACATACCAATCTTATTTTTCTTTAAAATTATCAAGGCAGTTACTATTCTTCCGGCTAGCCGGACGAATAGTACCACGACTATTGTCACTATTTGTGTGTGCGTGTAATATTATCTTCAGCAGCACCAGGGGGTAGCAAATGTTTGTAATCTTTATTGTTAAGGCCTTATCTTGTTACTGGCAATTAAAATTGTTGTTTTTTTCATACTTGTATTATAGTCCAACGTGGATAACGAATAATTAGAAAAAAATCATATATATTCCATATTTTTTATATAAGAAGAGAGAAGAAACTACATGTAAAACAAACTTGGGTAGTGTTTGACTCGTGCGTTTTAAGTTAACGTAAATGATTTTGTCAAGCTGAAAAAGGTACAAAATTATTATGTGTGTAGCTGTCAAAGAGAATTAAAGACCCCTTGACATAAAGTTATCCATATTTTGAGAGAGAGGTGGTTGTTTTTTCTGTAACCCCCCCCCCAAAACAAAGTAAAGAACACTGTTAAAACCTTATTCAGAAATACTAGGTGGGATGGGATTTTATTTACGTGATGGGGTCGGGGTGACAGGGTGTGCTCCTTTTCCCAAATTCCTCTTTTCTTCTCCTGATCCATCTTTGTTGTACCGTGTATTTCATTACCCCACTTTTTATAATCCTATATCCAACACCCCTACTTCAAGTATGCAACCTCAACCCCCCCCCCACCCCCATATATACCACTTTGAGGACTACTTGCAAGATTCATTTTCGGAATATAACTAAGCAAAATTTTATTCAGTTAAACATGCAATTTTAAAGGCCTTTCTCAACTACTCTTGCTTTAAACATCTTTTCCACCATTTACTCAGCTGTACATAGCGAGTCGAATAATTTTGTAAAACTATAGTTCTCCGATAAATTATCTTTTTTTTCCCATTTTCCGTGTGATTTCATTTTTTTTTATTCCCTTTTATAAGATTATATCATTCTTGAAGTTCATACTATCGTGTTCCATTGTCAAATTCTGAAAACTGCAAAATTTATCACAAATATTGATATCGCCGTTTTCAGCCATGATCTTAAAATTGGATATCAGTGATCGGATTACACGCGACCCATTGGTGCTACTGAAGATAATATTAAACGCACTTCCAAACGCACATTATATGACATGCGCATTGCAATGTCCAGACAAATATCCCTAGCACTATTCCTCCGGCTAGCCGGACAAATAGCCACTCTGAATTATCAATGCTTTCTAGTTCCAACAAGTTGTAATCATTCATGAATACAAGACTTTAGTGTCCCATGCGAAATAAAAAAATAAATTTCCAATGTCCCACACATTGTGCACACATTTGATCGATTCAAGACGGTTAACTATAAAGACATTTCTAAAAGTGACCATTTGACCATAGGAGAACCTTTATGGAGCCCCTTGTAGATTTTTTTTTTTTTTTATCTTTTCTGTTAATTTAAAAAAGAAGATGTGGTATAATTGTTAATGAGACAAATCTCTACAAGAGACCACATGACACAGAAATTAACAACTATAGTATATCATACGTCCTTCAACAATGAGCAAAGCCCATGCCGCATAGTCAGCTGTAAAAGGTCCCAAAATGACGATTGAAAACAATTCAAACAAGAAAACCTAACGGCCGAACTTTAGTGTTGGGTTTATATCTATTAACATACCCCCCCCCCCCATTAGAGTTCATGAATTTGTGATATTACATAGAGAAGTTATTGATATTTATTCTTTGAACAAGCGACAAGTGTAACATGCGCTCATGGTGCAGCTGTTTATTTTTATTTTATGGAATTACACCACTTTCAAAGTCTAGGATCAGCCCCTAAAGGTATGAGTACATTTGAACTGTGCAGTATATCTGAGGTAGTTAATGTACACCTTAGCATTGCATTATCCTGATTGTAGTACAGTAGTAGCAAAGAGATTTACCTTTGTTATGTGTGGAGTGTTCTGTTAAAAGACCAAGACATTATAATTTTTTTCCAATTTGTAAAGGACATTATATTGTCGGAGCAATATTTTGAAATATTATACGGACCTTGACAAAAGCTAGAATGTGCTATTGGAATCTCCCTGAATTCCATCATCTGTTAGTAACATTTCATGAATAATTATAGATTACCAGATTGAAACCAAATGTTGTAGGAAAAAGTAATACATGTATAACATATACGAAACACTGGGATAAGTCTCTAAGAAAATAACAAAATCAAAAGCTCAAACACATCAAACGAATGGATAAAAACTGTCAAATATTATTGACTGGGTACAGGCATTTTCTTATGTAGAAAATGGTATATAAAACCTGGTTTTATACATAAAAATATATAAATATTCAAACAAAATATACCCAACCTCCACTCCTCACCAAAAATGCCCCAGTGTATATATTCAAATTTGTAGAGTCTTCTCAAGGAGCAAAGACAGGACTGAGAGTCAAACAGATTAAAGCATGCAGTTATATTCCCATTAGAAAAATGAAAATATTAACATAATTATCAGTATTTTTTAACACAAAATCATATTATATATCTTATGATTGGATGTTGTTATGGGTGATATTTGTTACTATGACAAATGTTGTAATGATACTTAACCGTTGTAGTTTAAATCTAGAGTATATATAAGCTTCTATGTATTTTCATAAAGGTTTTGAAAGAATTGGGAACATGGAAATCCCTATACTGCAGAATTCAACAAATAATAACTTTGTTTTCAAGGGGAAAATACGTTAATATGGTGATAAAATTCAAGAGAACCCCACACAATATTCTATTTATATTGGTCAAATGGTATTCAAACTTTGTTACTACAATACTAGCTATGCTTTATTTTTTTGCATTTTTCAATAAAAAAATAAACACATGAGAAAATTTGATAATTTCACAAAACTCCAGTATTCAGAAAAAATGTGTTTTTCTTGTATATTTTTTTGATATTTTAACAAAAAATCTAAAGGTCCGGTTGAACTGCAATCTGAAGGAAGTACGTTTCTCAGTTTCAAACTAACTAACTAGTTAGTATCGATAGGGGATCAAAAAAGAAATCAAAGAGTAAAAAAAATATACAGGTCAATGTACTTGTTTTAGAAATATTAGCCATTGAAATTTTGACAGGAAAATATTCTCTCTCTTGACTTTTCCTAGCTTTATCATTGACAAGTTTACATTCTCAAAAACTATCCAAGAATAATTGAAATTTTATAAGACTTTTACAGATGGCTTATCATTATACATGTACAAGATTTATAAAAAGATAAATGGGGGTCAATGCCAATTTTTTTTAAGGCATTCAAATGAATACAACCTAAGGTTTCCCAAAATCTGACAAAAGTCCCAAAACTTGACAAGCGAAATAAAATGTACCTTTACTTAGCTCTGACACTAAAACTAAGTTAAATCGATGTTATATATGAAATTTCTGAAAAAAAAATTTGGTTACATTATATATAACATGTATTGAACAATCTGAAGAAAAGAACATAGACAAGATTGTGAGTGAAGCAAAAAATGAAGTCATATTCCAATTTGAAATAAACACCTTCTATTTATGTATTTTTTAAAACTTGACAAGCGAAATAAAATGTACCTTTACTTAGCTCTGACACTAAAACTAAGTTAAATCGATGTTATATATGAAAGTTCTGAAAAAAAAATGATTCTATTTATAATTAGGCTAACCGTTATCTTTTCAAGAATCTACATGTATGATATCTTTAAAAAATAAACATACCCCCTCCCCCCTTTTCCACCAAACCCCCCCCCCCCAAACCCAACCCCAATGTTACATTATATATAACATGTATTGAACAATCTGAAGAAAAGAACATAGACAAGATTGTGAGTGAAGCAAAAAATGAAGTCATATTCCAATTTGAAATAAACACCTTCTATTTATGTATTTTTTACATAAATTTCTATTTTTGCAGTTTTTGAGTGGATGTTGCTATGGATAATATGTGTTTCCGTGGTAACAATTGAAGTCAACAACACTTGACGATAGTAATTTAAAGTTTGCGTTAGCTTTTATGTATTTTCTTATTGGTTATAAAACATTCAGGACATTTAAGCTCTTAAACTGCAATATTCTGCAAATAAAAACTTCGTTTCCAAGGAAAAAATCGGTTGCTATGGTGACAAAACTAAAAAATATCCCACCCATTTTTCTATTAAATTTGGTAAAGTAGTATCCGAACTTCATAACTACAGTGCTAACTATTCTATACACATTTGCACTTTTCTGAAAAACACCAGAGAAAATTTGATAATTTCGCAAAAATCCCAATTTCAGAAAAGTTGAAAATATGCATTTTTTCGCTAAATTTTTCAAAAAATATACAAATTAGGTTGACATGCAATCTTCACTAAATTGAAGCTTAAACCACATTGTATCAATGTTACATATGAACATTAATGCAAAATGTATGATTTTATTCATAATCAGGCTCTGAATTGTGGTGATTTAGCTGATTTTTGAAAGATTTTACCATGCTTAACTACCAAAAAATAGTGTGTCCGTTACCATGGCAACCACTCATATTATCGCACTCAAAATTATTTTTTGAGCAGTATTAATTTACTGCTTCTACTAGGCCAAGTATTGATAAAATCTGAAACCATCAAGTATCGCACTCTGCCTGGTTCTTACAAAGAGCTGTACTTAAATGGTCATTCAATCAAATAGAAAAACTTTCGTTTGATAAGATTGTAATGAAGTGTAGTGTAGAGATGTGGCAATGATATGATTAATTTACCCATATTCTCTATACAGCACAAGGACCCTAATGCAGAAACGTTTAACATTGTATTTTTACTTTGGTGAATAGTTGTCTCGTTTGGCATTCGTACCACATCTCCTTATTTTTATACTAGTATTCAGATTGTCTTGTATTTATCTATCAGAAAAAATATAAAGTGTATATGTTAAGTATCCAATGGATTAAAAAAATATATTATATAGTACAATATACAATGAATATGGTAAAAATGTTTATGATTTATTGATTTATCGCATTAACTATGGAGGTTACTACTGATAAGACAACAGGTCCGCCCGTTATAGTATGGGCTTTTCTAAAAACTTGTTTCTAGAACAACGCATTGTACTCATAATTTATAATTTGAAGTCGTTTATCTCGTTTTTGTCGGGATTTCCAACTGCTTCGCGGCAATGAAACTCATGAAGAGTCCAAGTATCAGTGGTTTTGATTGGACGATAAGATTTGATTTTTATAAATATAAAAGTTAGTAATGGTATTTTGTCTTCAAACATACGAACTCGTGTAATCAAATTCGATAAAACGGGAAAGGTTTGTAAATTAAAGTTGGTAATTATTGATGACTAATTAGGTCCATCAGCCAATATTACACGAATAATCAGGACGGTTATGTGCTATTACAATCAATTAAAAAAAACTCCAAATCGGAGTTTAATATATCATTTTATGGATCACAAAAAATAGACAAAAGAGATAAGTAACCACACACTGTCAAATTATTGTAACTCACGCATTGCTTAATTGATATAGAAAAAAGGGCGGGAATATGATTACCAATGATACACCTATATAACCAAGTATATATAATGTCAATAGAACCAACTATAGGTCACCATACGACCTTCAAAGGGAGTTAAAGTGCATGATATAGCAAGCTGTATAACGTCCAGAATGAAAAACAAATATTAACATTAAAGTAACACTTTAAACTGTTTACATCCCAAGCGCTTTTCGGGATTGAACTTCATTAAAAAGGTCACATGAGATACAACGACAACGGTCTGATTTAAGGGACGACCATTTTATATTCTTATAAGTTGGGACAGGTAGTATTATTCTGACGTTGTACTCACTTCACCTGTTAGAAGTCTAGCTACTTTCTTGTGTACGGTTATTTTAAGATTTTTTTTACAGTATTAACCGGGTCAGAATATTCATTTCCGAAATCATCCTGGCTCCCCGAACTCTTCCTTGCAGAATATCCGGTTTCTATAATTTTGAGACCAGTAATAAAATTTGGTAGTCAATTGGCAATGAATTCAAATTTGTTAAAATGTTAGCACTTTGTATTGTGTTGGCATTTTCTTAAATGTATTAACAAGTGCTAAGTTGTTCGGGAGAAGTCTAAGGAAGACAATATGTCAATATCCCAGTCAGCTCTTCGGGTTTAAATAAAATGAGATATAAGGTATACTTTGATGAGACAGCACTCGAACGACGCAGAACTGTCGAGACATCTAGAGTCAACATTCTGTCTTTTATAATTGACAGATGTCATTACAAAATATCAAGCTCAAAACCGCCTCATGTCTGAAAAACTGAGGAGTAAATTAAGCATTATTTGCCATCAAAAGATATACTGACAGACACCAGAACATTTTGTGCGTTTGAAAAATGTCATCCTCTCCTTTTTAATAGCGATCAGTTGAAATATAAATTGTAAGTCAAAGTAGGAGTAAAAAAAGAAAGTCTAGTTTATTATCTTCAATATTTGTATTATAACTTTAATATTTTTTTATTTCTTTTTTTATTTCTTTGCAAAACACTACATGGCCAATCATCACTATATTTTTTAAATATATTTTAACATGGTTCTTCTTTACTCTTTAATTGCATTCTATTATATATGATAATGTCGTGCAATTGTAAAACAAGAAAAGGTAAAAGACATTTTTGTAAGGGAATACGACGGATGACTAAAATAAAAATAAGTGTTTTCTTGTGGTTAAATGTATTTAAGAATGATGATCGAATTTTACAAAATATCTCGTCTATACACGTTTTGAGGGACCAACTCTAACCTAAATCGCTTGCTCCTGAAGATGTTACAGTTATGCTGTTTAAATACTATTGTATCATTTGAAGTGTACAGGCCTTGTAATTTTGGAAGAAGTTTACTTACTGTTTTCTTACAATGTCTGCAACTTATTTCACAGAAGATCTCAAGAGAAAAAAATGCTCGTGAGGAGGTATATGTAAGGAACATTTCAGTATAACTTACAATCAATTTAATTCGTAAGTTTGTTTGTTTGTTTGTTTTTTTTTATTTATTTTTGTTTTAGTAAAAAGAACTACTGTTTGTTAAAATCTCTCTCTCCAATACGAACGGATTAAAAAGGCAAAATATATATAACAAAAAAATTCATTAGCTGATTGTCAATTAGGTCGGTATAGGGAAAAAAAATAATTAATTTATAAAAGAAAATAAATACATTATTTTGAATTTTTGAGAGAAAGAAGTATACATTTACCCCTTAATTTTATAAAACCATTTCATTGTGTATATTTGAAATTTCAAATACGGATACAAATAATTCACGTAACTGTCATGTAATCGGTCTATTTCGTTGCAATTGATACCTAAAATTGAGAATTGAAATGGGGAATGTGTCAAATAGACAACAACCAGACCAAAGAGCTGAAACATAAAACCTGTTTGTATCAGTGTGAGAACTGTATATGTAAATTACAATTATACCGATCAAGATTCGCTTATTCTATGGAAATATTATTTTGTTAATGCTTTTTCTGTACCATTCTTAAATGAGTGACTGTTTGTAAAACAGTAAAAGGACTGTAAAAATGTCCACACAATTCGGACTCCTAGATGTTACCACCCCTTTTGGTCGAAGATCTGTTAATATCAATATTTTTAATCAAAAGAAGAATAATTTGGACACTTTTATACCATGCAGACAGCATTATAGTATATTTTCTCAGATAATCTTCTATTTTTATGAAAAGCAACCAATCCTTAACTATTAAAAGTAGAAAAATACAATGGCGGTCAATGATTTCCATTAAAATAAAGAAATAATTGCATTCTTGTTCAACAAAAACAAAAATTTATGCATATTTATCATTGAAATATTCACATTGATACCAAATAACTTATAGAAAGGCATTGTTAGTGACTGATTGCGATTGGTGATGCAGTATTTCAAATATGAGAAGAAATATTTGCATTTTTGGCGACATGTACAAAAATTTAGTATCTTTTCCCTGAAAATCTAGCATATTTGTTGGGGAAAACAGCCAATCCTTACGTACAAAAAGTACTAAAATCTTATGGCGGTTTATGTTTTATATTAAAATAAGGCAATAACTGCATTCTTATTCCACAAAAATAAAAGTTTGAACATTTTAATTCTGAAATTATTTTTATTCTAAAAAATACTTATCTTGAGGCATTCAAATAATAAATTACAAATAAAATAGCATAATTTTTTTATCAAAAGAAGAATAATTTGGACAATGTTATACAATGCAAACAGCATTATAGTATATTTTCTCAGATACTCTTCTATTTTTATGAAAAGCAACCAATCCTATTAAAAGTAGAAAAATACAATGGCGGTCAATGATTTCCATTAAAATGAAGAAATAATTGCATTCTTGTTCAACAAAAACAAAAGTTTATGCATATTTATCATTGAAATATTCACATTTGATACCAAATAACTTATAGAAAGGCATTGTTAGTGACTGATTGCGATTGGTGATGCATTATTTCAAATATGAAAAGAAATACTTGCATGTTTGGCAACGCGTACAAAATTTAGTATCTTTTCCCTGAAAGTCGTCATAATTTATGAAAAGCAATCATTCCTGATGTACAAAAAGTACTTAAATCATACAGCGGTTTATTATTTGCTTTGAAATAAAGAAATAACTGCAATGTTAATCAAAAGAATAAAATTGTATTACTTTTTATTCAAAAGATGTGTTCTTATATGTACCTAGCGGTTATATTAAGCTGATAACAATCCTAAAAGTTACAAATTGATATCAGCTGATTTACTTTGACCATGTTTTAAGTGCACATTACACGATTAAGAATAAACGCACAATTAGCGCACTTTTTTCGATATAAGATTAATGCGCAGGACACAAGGAACTATGAACGATAAGCGCACGTACGGAGAATTTACGATGAGTGAAAAGAACACGCCCGTAGAATGGACGATGAGCAAAAGGAACACGTACGTAGAATGAACGATGAGTGAAAGGAACACATATGCAGAATAAACGATAAGTGAACAGAATACGTTCGCAAAATGTACCATGAGTGAAAGAAACTTGCACGCAGAATGTACGAGTGAAAGGAACACGTATGCAGAATATACGATAATTAAAAGGAACATATACGTAGATTGTACATATGCAATGAGTGAAAGGAACACATACATATAATGGACTATGAGTGAAAGGAACACGTACGGCGAATGAACGATGAGTAAAAGGAACACTAGACAATGAACGATGAATGAATGGAACGTGTACGCAGAATGGATTATACATGAAAGGAACACGTACGTACAATTGAAAATGAGTGAAAGGAACGTGTAAAAAGAATGGACGATGAATGAAAGAAACACGTACGTACAATCGAAAATGAGTGAAAGGAACGTGTAAAAGGAATGGACGATAAATGAAAGGAACACGTACGTACAATCGAAGATGAGTGAAAGGAACGTGTAAGGAGAATGAACGATGAATCAAAAGAACACGTACGTACAATCGAAGATGAGTGAAAGGAGTGTTTAAAGAGAATGGACGATGCATGAAAGAAACGCGTACGAACAATCGAAGATGAGTGACAGGAACGTGAAAAGAGAATAAACGATGAATGAAAAGAACGCGTACGTACAAGCGAAGATGAGTGAAAGGAACGTGAAAAGAGAATAAACGATGAATGAAAAGAACACGTACGTACAAGCGAAGATGAGTGAAAGGAACGTGAAAAGAGAATAAACGATGAATGAAAAGAACGCGTACGTACAAGCGAAGATGAGTGAAAGGAACGTAAAAAGAGAATGGACGATGAATGAAAGGAACGCGCATGCAGCAGAGATGATCAAAGAAAAGAACACCTATGAAAGATGCCTAAAGGTAGCACGTACGCATCATGGACGATGGATAAAGTAACATGCACGCAGCATGAACGATGAGTGAAAAGAACACGTATGCTGAATACACGATAAGTGAAAAGAACACGTACGTATATTGTAAATAATTTTGCAATGAGTGAAAGGAAAACATACACGGAATGGAAGATGAATAAAAGCAAAACTAGATAATGGACGATGAATGAAAGCAAAACTAGATAATGGACGATGAATGATATGGACACGTAGGCAGAATGAACGATAAGTGAAAGGAACCTGTACGCAGAATGGACGATAAATGAAAGGAACACGTACGTACAATCGCCGATGAGTGAAAAGAACGCGTATTCAGCAGAGACGATGAATGAAAGGAACGCACAAAGAGAATGAACGATAAATTAAGGGAACGCGTACACAGCATGGACATGAATGAAAGGAACGTGTACGCAAAATGGACGATAAATGAAAGGAACACATACGCAGAATAGACGATGAGTGAAAGGAACACGTTCGCAGAATAAACGACGAATCAAAGGAAAACGTACGCAGAATTGACAATGCACGAAACATATGTCAATTTGAATTTTGGAAGGTCTGTAGCAGTGTTTGTCCTGTAATTTGTCACGCATATAGTTTTACGGATGCTCACTCAAATACTGAGACGTACAAATACATGTGTTCATGTGAAAATATGGTGCAATTAGACAACTATAACTTAGATCCTACCATATATAGCTAAGTCACTTTACTGGCAAAGATACTAGAATAGTACGAAATGATTTTTTTTGGTTTGGTAATAATTTGAAATAAATCAAACACATATAAAAGCAAGAACAAGAATTCTTTGTCCAACAATTTTTTAGAATAATCAATCATAATCGTGAACAAGAAAGAAAACAATATTTTACCAACCTTTTTATCGAGGAAAAACTATGCTTAGCTATACATTTGTAGCTTACTAAGACCATAATTTAAAAAAAGGGAGATGAGATCAAGTAATATTTCTTAAAGGCTATAAAGCATGAAACCAACTTAGTTACTTAAACTCATCAATACGTTGTCAAAAGAACAACAACTAAAGCTATAGAATAAGAATTATTTAAGTTCCATAAAGCTATGGAAATCAACGTTGTATATTCATATAAACGATATATCAGTAAATAAATAAACAAATAAATAAATCAATCAATCAATCAATCAATCTAGTTCTGGTTCATGAGAGCAAATTTATTATTATGAATCATCAGCTTTTTCAATAAAGGGAAACAATCCATATGAACAAATGAATACAGGTTTTTTCCGATATTGACGATTTTCACTTTTGCCATCAGGAGTTATCATCCTTGATTGATTGAAAAATGGTACTTTTAAATGAGTCAGTGTGATAATGTAAGAATGCTAAACCCTAACCTTTTGTATATTCTAATAAGCTGTTTCTCACTACAACAGTGGAGTTGGAGTTGACCATTTTTCAATTGCCGTTGAGGAGTTTCACCGTTCATTGCGGAATCAATGACACGAATTATTATCAGAAAACATGATTTGTTGTCATTTTACTAGCATATTGTTCTGGAATAAAGTTAACAAAAAAATTATATTAGCTACGTATTCGACAATATATACAATGGTCATGGTGGTGTACGGCAGCCAGTAACTCAACAATTTGAATTAGTCAACAAAGACATCAAACTTCTGATTTAAACAATTTTCATTTAAAATTGTAATTTAAGTTTCTATAAAAAGCTTTTTGTGTTGCAACAAAGCCAGTTTCAAATCTTTTTTGGCACGGATACTCAGTTTTTGTTGACAAAATGTTATTTTACAGAGTACATCGTATTTGAATCTGTGAAATGTGAAAATTAGGACACTGTAATCAGGCGGTTTTTTTCGTTTTTTCGTTTTCTTGTTTATTCATTTTTATTTTTATGGGGGGGGTGGTGAGGAGATGGGGGAGGGGCACACAGATAACCAACATCAAAGAACTTTTAGATTACAATTGGCTATCTACTACATATTCATATGAGGCTGTTTAGTTTTTTGAATTTTAGGTCAAGGTAATATATTTATTCGTGTGATGTTGATTTTCTTTGTTTATGTATAACATTGAGAATGAAAATGGGGAATATGTCAAAGAGACAACAACCCGACCAAAGAGCAGACAACAGTATTTTATATTTTTTTCAATTTCACAATTTTTGTGAAAAAGTAACTTAACACTATATACATGCATGTCAATATCTGTTTTATTCTGATGACAGAATGTGGAGCAATAATGATTTGATAACTCATTCTCCTTAATTATATTGCAGGGTGAGACCCCATACCATCTGGCAGCAAAAGAAGACAGGGGTGATGGGAGATACTTAAAACAAAAGAAGAACATAGTAATGTACTATCTGAAGGTACATGTTATGTTTTATTTACCAGTATAATAACTATATAACAAAAAGGTAAGGAATGAGACGTAAAAGAACAAGATTATTTCTATTAACTGGGCTCACAAGAATTAAAGTACATTTTTTACATTAAATTTAAGACAACAAACCCTAGAATATAAAAATAATACCTAAAAAGTCAAATCCGTCTAGGGGCAACTTTGCCTGAGTATATAATGTTTAACTCAAGTTTAATATCTCTATCTCAGCCACACTCTACAATCGAGTAGATTTTAACCTAATTGCAAATATCATAAAGGGACGGTGCAAAATGTAATGTGCATAGGCGGATCCAGGGGGGTGCCCTGTAGGGGGTGGGGCCCTTTGGAAAAATTTGGTTGATTATATAGGGAATCACTGAAGCATGACTGGAGCGCCCCCCCCCCCCCCCCTTAGGTCAGTCAGCGGCCCCCCTTAGAAAAGTTCTTGATCCGCCACTGCTGTGGGTCACAGACGCACGTGGTACATGTATGTTGATCGACACCAGTAATTTAGTTAGCTATTATGATGATATTTACATCACTGATGTGTCATCCTCGTACCTTATACAAAGGGCAATGCATCTTGTTATATGACCTGACAGCAGGCGACACAACGGAACAATATTAAAGTACATGCCCATTTGTACAAGGCATGACATAGAAAAATTATACATTTATATATATATATATACATCTCAGTGATATTAAGGCACTTTACAAGAAAAATGTGTAAAATTGCATGTTATATGCAAGTGCATATCATAAGAAAATCGCAAAAAAATCAGGAAAACAGAGATTGTAAATGAAACATAAAGACCTATATTTAATCTTGAATGGATTTTTCATATCGAAAATGAAAGAAGTCACGTAACCCGAGTCGCAACTGAAGGTCGTACATTAATTACATTTTCAACTCAAAGGTTCAGCGTGTTAAAGGAATCTTTGAAAGTGAAACAAAGTATCAATACATTTGTTTGAATGTATATTTTCTAAAAAAAAGCTATCCAAAGATTGAACTATTATGTCTTACAGTAAAAATTAAGGTAAATCCGATGAAAATGTGATTTTTTTTAACGAAATCCCCATTTGATACTATGATATTTCTATGATATGAACGCATACCTGTGTGTGGATAGCAGTTTTCTTTTAAAAGAGATATTTGTCGTTTTAACTCATGTCCAATTAAGTAAATCCATCTTTAGTAACACACTGGACTTTTTAATTTTTAAATCGTGTACCTTTTAATATTGTTTTACGTTTATTATCAACAAACGCTTTGATGACGTGATCGTCACAGTCATCAATTCAATTCAATTCAAATATTTATTGTCATATAAACTCTGAACAATAAGTTTGTGACAAATAATATAAACATACACAAAATACATTTAACAAACAAAACCATGAAAACAAAAAAAGCAAAAAAGCAAAACAATCTATCTATATGATATATAAATATATTTTATAAATAAATCAAGAGTCCCCTGTCCTCAGTTCTAATGTCTGTTTACAATAGGATCCTAAGCTTTCTACTTCTTTTGAGGTTGATGGACAAAGAAGATATTTATTTTTTTCATTTTCTTGCCAGGACATAAAATCTGGCATATGTTTAATTACATTTCCTATAAAGTTATCTCTTAGTTTAGCAATTTGTTTGCAGTATAAAATAAAATGGGCTTCATCCTCCATTGTATTACAGGATGTGCAAAGTCTTTTTTCTCTAGGTATTTTTAAATGTCTTCCTTTTTCTATCATTAAATTATGATCGATAATTCTCATTTTTGTTATGTTACTTCTCTTTTCAAAAGATTTACAGTTTAAGTAGTTTTCCATTTCTAAATTTTGCTTTAAACTTTTATATAAATACAATTTACTTTTTTTATCTATTTTTTCAAATGTTTGTTCAAATATTATATATTTGTGTAGAAATTTAAGAATTGATGTTTTAAGTTTTTTTTTAACAACTTTGAGTAATTTTTTCTTTTGTTTCCCTCAAGAATGGATGCGTCCATGTTTACCTCTTTCAAAATATTGTTAACATATGTAAACCAGGTATAACAACCTGAATTATCTAAACTTTTAGAAAGTAAAAAGGATTCGTATAATAATGGATTAATTTCAGAATTTAGTAATCTTGATAAGTAAACTATACTTTGAGTTTTTATATGCATCTCTAGTGGGTATCTCCCTAGCTCTGTTCTCACAGCTATGTTTGAGTCATCAGTGTAAAGTGTACTATGCTGACTGCCAACATTTTATAGCCTATCCGAGATTCTCATAATGATTATTATCAAAAACAAAATTAAGATATCGAAACGTTCTCAACAAATGCTATTTCTTGAACTAGAAGAAGCTATAAATGTCCAAGAATCACAACAATTCATGATAAGAACCCCCGCCCCCTTTTTCCACCATGTTACTTGTATTAAAATGTAAACTGAAAAAACAAAGTCCATTCAACAGTAAAACTCGGTACTAAAAATACAAATTTTAATTTTGCTAGATATAATCTCATATATATAAATGACAGCTAATATGCATTCTGCCCAATAAAAAAGAATAATCTATGAAGGTAGGAGACTATCTTAATGTTAACTGTAAACAAAAAAAATCTTCATTCGTGAAATATAAAAAGAAATCAAAATTTGGCTGTCGATCTGTCCCAAGTTTCGTAAAAACTTTTGTTTTTTTTAATTGTGCACACCAACCTGATTCCAGTCATAATTCTTATTTGTCTAGATATTTGCCTGGATGATAGTTGACCTGCATTCATATAGTCTGCATTTTTTAGACAACAAATTTTCAGCAGACATCACTTTCCAAGTCAGTGTGAAAAATTATGTACTTTGGTAAATGTTTGAAGTGGCAGAAATTGGTAATGGAAAAGAAAATACAGGGAAGAATCACGCAACTGAGCTAGTCTTTCCGAATATACAAATTATTTGCTGTACTATAAAACACTCCCACATCTGGTTCAGATGTTTTTAACTATATTTTCTACTCCACTGATTCAGCAAATTTTACACTGCTCAAGAATTTCAAGAACACACTGAAATCATGTGGTCAATGTTCAAGTGAAAGGAATAGGTCCGGTAAGGGCCGATTTTGGCCTCAAATTTTAGGTTCATCGAACGAAAGATTTTGGACACTTTTCAAACACTTTAGTGACTGTTCAAATTGATTCAATAAGTTTATTGAAAAGATTTTAACTGATTTAGTCATTAAAAACGCTCCGATTCAAGCTTAAATAAGAAAAATCTATCAAATATGCCAAAAAACGTAACTTTTCAGATGGTTTTTGTCCAAAATGAAAGTGGCCGCATCCGTGTTCATCCTCAACCTCTATATATGTTATGTATTATCATCAAATACAACTTACATGTTAATATTATGGATGAACACGAATGCGGCCACTTTCATTTTTGACGGAAACCGTCTACAATTTAACTAAAATCCTGAAATTGTGAAGATTTCAGTAATTTAGCATGACTTAATGATGCTAGTACCCGATATATGTGCATTGTATTGTCAAAAACAGCCTATATTTATGTAGCAGAAGCATCCTTCTTTCAAGTAAATAGCTAAACGATTACATTTTCATACTTTTGTAAAACTGCTTTATTTGGGGGCCAAAAAGGGGTCTTACTGGACCTACTCCTTTCTGAAATTGTTCTATGCTGTGTTCCTCTTCTCTTCCAAGTTAGAGTTTGAGCACTCACAAATATGTTTAACCCGACCACATTCTGTATGTGCCTGTTCCAAGTCACAAGCCTTAAGTGCAGTGGTTGTCTTTGGTTAATGTACGTCTTTTGAAATTATATCACATTTTCAGACTGGGGCCTTTTATAGCCGATACTAGAGTATGGGTATTCTTATTTTTGAGGGCTTTACACTGGCTAAGTATATTTGCTTACATGTACATCTACTTCATTTAAACTCTAGTGGGTAGTTGTGTCAATGGCAATGATAAGACATCCCATTCTATGCAGTATATGAAGACAAAACATAATTTGTTTTGTTACTCAGCTCAACAGGATAGAAATAAGGTGGGCGATAATTCAAATTATACGTGTGTTTATATCTTGTACAAATACCTTTTTATTTTATTTTGAGACCATGTGTATATATATTTAATCTACAATGTATATTTAGCAATTATGCACCTTGACCAACTAAACAATCACACCATTGTCTTTATAATAGATTTTAAGAGATTCTTTCAGTGGAAATCATATCACTTTATTATTTTCATGCCCAACCAATATCAATAAAAAAGTACAAATTGGATATACTATTAGCAGGAATAATTGGTATGGGATTTTTTCATTGTTGAAGGCCGTACAGTGACCTGCAGATCTTTTTAAATTTCTGTGTCCTTTTGTCTCTTGTGGAGAGTTATTTTAAAAACATAAAATTTCATACAAATTAATATATTCTATTGAATTTATATGTAATCATTCTAAAATATACCTCGTTTTGACAACTATTGCCATTACTAGAAACATCGTTCACCCTTTTCTCGGCTGCTGTTCCAGCGTAAAAAATGTTTTTTATAACTAGCGAGGCATTTAGTTCATATCATTCAATCCAAATTATCCTGGAAGTGCGGAATACCTCAAGCTTATATTGATGCAATCTAGTTTGCCTTGAAATCGACGTAATATATTTAAGCCAAATTCTTTTACAAATTCCAACTATATAACGAAAAAGAAAAGACACGCGTACGAAAGAGAATGCTTAAATTCTACTGTCATTTTCTTGCTACTGATTATCAGTTAAGAATGTTCAATTGTGATGATTTTGGAATTTTGTTAGAAATTCGGAACCTTCTTGTTCATCCGTGTAAGCTCCATAAAAACAATTTGCAGCTAACTCCCAGTTTTTAATAATTTTCTACATGTACAATATGTCATTGATACTTTTTTTGTTCTCAATAGGTGTTTGCACATAACGTAATAGGTGATTGCACATAACGTAATCGATGTTTGGACATAATGCAATAGGTATTTGCACATAACGTAATAGGTGTTTGTCCATGATGTAATAGGTATTTGCACATGACGTAATATGTGTTATACATAACGTTATAGGTGTTTGCACATAATGAAATAAGTGTTATACATAACGTAATAGGTGTTTGAACATAACGTTATAGGCATTGGCACATAACGTAAAAGTTGTTTGCACAAATTGTAAACAATGTTTACACAGAACGTATAAGTTGTTTGCACAGAACGTTATAAGTGTTTGCACATAATGCATTAGGTGTTTGAACATAATGTAAAAAGCATTTGCAGGTGCTGTAATGAATGCTAACAGAGAGTATCAATTGTTCGGCAAAACGCATATGAACTATACCATGATGTATTATGTTTTTCAATGAAGATACACATGTATATACACAACATAAAGCCGTTAGAGTATAACATCATGAGGTTTTCATAGAACAAAGATGCAACAAAACAAAACGTTTAGAACATTCGGGATTATATTCACATTTGTGACAGGACCAAATAATTAACTGGCTTACTTTATGGAAGAATAGACACAACATAGAGAAAATATGAAAGAATGTAAAGGTGGTTGATCATAAAATTTTGAGGTATTCACAGAATATATAATAGTTACAGCATAATGTAATGCCTCTAGCACACAACAAAGTTTAGCAATGAATATCAAACAATTGTTTCGCCAAACAATTAATCAATTTGACATAACACAGAGATACAGTGTCTGGAAATAAAGGCATTTGCACATAGCATAAAGAAGAAATGACGAAAAGGCAAAGCTACAAAACACATTAAATATTTACACTATAAGACAGTTCCGGCGTTCCATAATAACCAGTTTTAATAAGGAGCAAAAAGAAAAATGCATCAAGCATCAATTTACCTGTTTAAATAACAAACTTTCCTAATTCCAACCATTGCTTTTAATACTTCATCAAAGTGGGACTGGCACTCTGTATCTTGTATTTGACAGGTCAACTAAAAATAAGAGAAAGTAATCATTTAATACATAAACAGATCCTTTTTTTTACAGACGTACATGTATAAGGACTGCAGGCTTTATTTTGAACATTTCTAATTGATCCGTTTCAAATACTAACTTGTCCATTAAGAATTGACAGAATCTGATTTCATGGCTGTCTGCCATGCTTTAATTTTAGACACTGACAACTGGACAAAGAGTTCTAAAAATCTTTTTTTCCTGATGGTTCTTAAAATCTGCTGGTCCTAACTTTATTTTTATTGCAAAATACCAAACTTGCATTAGTCCTTTGAAAAAAACCTGCGGACAACCACTTTTTGAGAACTCTGGTATTTTAATACTATTTGTAAGAATTAAACCTTACACCATGTACACCAATCTTTGTTAAAATATACACTGTATAATATTTAATTTAAAACCACAGCAACCATAAATAAGTTCCTACATTTTGTCCTAAGGGAGAAACCATTGAACTTCCAGGGGAGGGGGTTATGGTTTTCGCTACCGTTAGCATCAAATATCAAATGAGCCTTAGTTTTTTTAATCTCATATCTCATTTTGTAGCTACTTGGCATCGAATGAAATAAAATGTATATCTTTAACGTTATTTACACAAATATTCTATCGTCATTCGCCGATTGAGGTACCCCATTCGTACCCTCTTAAAGTCCTGTAACTCTTGAATGACACAGCCAGTTTTTTCAAAATAAAATCTTAAAATTGTTGTGATCTAATTACATGTAATCTTACAAAGTGTTGACAGACAGATGGACATCATAGCCATTGGTACAATTAATATGTCCCTTCTTCGACAAGCGTATAAAAAGTCAAGTGTTTGAAAATTGAGTGACAGGAACCATGTCTACATAGATCATTTTGGAACAAAAAGAGTGGACATGAATACCCCCGCTCAAGCTATGCAATTTTCCAAGTTAAAAAGGGGCATAACTCTAGACAGTAAATGAATCAAAACTGAAAGTCTGTCTGTGTGTTATGTTTCTTAGCAATTGTGTAACAGTTTCATAAAATTTGCATGAGATATACTAAATAAAAGTAATTGCGGTAACTAACATTTGGCTGGACAGACAGTCAAGGGTAAGACTAAATTCCCTCGTTGTCTAGAACAGCCAGGGCATAAAAAACACCCACAGGTTTTAGCAATTCATGTCACCAATGTAATTTGTATGTTTTTAGGGAACAACTTTAACCTTTACTAAAATTATGAAAAACTCCAAAGCACCTGTAACTTTTATAAATAAACTGCTTCGCTGAGTGCAGCTGGATACGCCCGCAGAGGTCCAACCCTGAACTGTTGGGGCAACAATGAACACAATATTCAAGCTTGATGCAGGTCTGAATTTGGATTGTAATTGAATATTTGACATATTATAGGTTTCTGAATAAATGTAGTCAAAGAACTTGAAATTGGTTATATGAATTTAATTTATATTCACTTAAAGATTTCTTGCTGTTGTGCAATACTATGCTGTTACGCAATACTTAGTAAATCTGTTGTCAGACTATAAACAAATAAAGTTCAATAACTTCTCAATCTTATATCAGAAATATATTAAAAACAAAACTAAAGGGAGTTATCTTAATAGATATTAATCAGTCAGCAAAGTTTAATGAAAACTGCTCTAAGTACTTTAAGATATTGTCCAAAAACTTGAAAATCACCCCTTTTTTATGAATAAAATACTCGGAAACGTAAAATCTAAAATTTATAAAATCAAAAGGTAGCTCATGTCGATAGAATAAGAAAATCACCAAAGTTTCTTGCAAATTGGTAAAATTGTTTTTGAGTTATTGTCCGAAAACTGGAAAATCCACCCCTTCTTAATGAATAAAACTCTCCAGAGTTCAGAAACGGTGAATCCAAAATTTAAAAAAAAAAACATAAGGGAGCTCACGTCAATGGATATAAACAATTCACCAAAGTTTCATGCATATTGGTTAATATAAAAAAAAAAAAGATGTGGTATGATTGCCAATGAGACATTTATCCACAAAAGACCAAAATTACACAGACATTAACAACTATAGGTCACTGTACGGCCTTCAACAATGAGCAAAGCCCATACCGCATAGTCAGCTATTATAGGCCCCGATAAGACAATGTAAAACAATTCAAACGAGAAAACTAACGGCCTTATTTATGTAAAAAAAATGAACGAAAAACAAATATGTAACACATAAACTAACAACAACCACTGAATTACAGGCTCCTGACTTAGGACAGGCACATACATAAATAATGTGGCCGGGTTAAACATGTTAGCGGGATCCCAACCTCCCCCCCCCCTAACCTGAGACAGTGGCATAACAGTACAACATAAGAAAGAACTATAAAAATCAGTTGAAAAATACTTAACTCATCAGATGGACAAAAATACAAGTAGACGTGGCCGGGTACCGTTATACATACCGACAAGCGTTTTTGAGTTAATGTCCGACATGTTGACGACAGACGGACGGATAGACGGACCGACAGACAGACAACGGTATACTATAATACGTCCCGTAAACGGGCGTATAAAAAGTACTATATTTTTTAAACCATTTAACAAAAAATTAACACACACATTTTCTGTTGCATCATGTGCATTGTAAAGTCCAAAATTGTCTGACATTTGTTTTATTATATTGCAACACAAAATCCATGGATAGTTCCAGGCCTCACTAAAAATAATACATGTATGTGGTTTGATTACCAATCATTTTTTTTGCCTGTGAGACAACTATTATTATCTACCAGAGACCAAATAAAGTACATGTTAGCAACTATATTCACTGTATATCATGTACATTTACTTATAAAATTAATTTCTGTAATGTGTTGGTCTCTAGGGCCTATAGTGTTCGAGGTGTTCCAAGAACTAAATAAAACTAAGAACAAAATACAAGAAATATTTACAGAGGCGACTTAGGGGGGGGGGGGGGGGGGGGCTTTGTGGGAAAAAAACTGGTTGATTATACAGGGAATCACTGAAACATGACTACAGCAAGCCCCCTCTTAGGCAGTCCGTGGGCCCCCACTTAAGAAAATTTCAAGATCTGCCACTGATTTAGCGTTAATTTACAACTACATATACCTCAACATGCTCAAATAAAGTAAGCCTACATTTTTTGTATTTTAGCCAAGACTTAACAGGTAGGTACATGTACAGTAGCTCTGCTTCATGATTTGACCAAAATGGAATTTACATAGTACATATATAGATAAGACTGTTAGTTTATACCGTTTGAATGGTTCAGTGGCGAATCCAGAAATTTACGTAAAGGAGGGGGGTCCGCTGACTGACTTAAGGCGGGGCCGCTCCAGTCATGCTTCAGTGATTCCCTAATCATCCATTTTTTTTCCCAAAAAAGGGGGCCCCTGGATCCGCCTATATCGTTTTACCCTAGTATTTTTGGGACCTTTAAAGCTTGCTATTTGGTGTGAGCCAAGGCTCCGTGTTGAAGAACTGTCGTACTTAGACCTATTTAATGGTTTACTTTTACAAATTGTGACGAAGATGGAGAGTTGTCCCATTGGCACTCATACCACATCTTCGTATATCTATATAAGGCCAAAACAATTAATATGTGTGTTCTTAATACATCTTTAAAAAAAAAGGATAGGTAGGTAGGGATTTTTTTTTTTTACCATTTTTTTTTTACATTGAGTCTATGGGAGAGACATTCTGACTTTAACCACGTTAACAGTGCTTTTTGAAAAATGACCACAAAAAACTTTAGGGTAGGCGATTTTTGAGCTTAAAAAATAGGGAGGGTAGGGTAATAGGAAACACACATCTTTTTTTTATTTGGCCTAATAGTTGTTTCTTGGAATTTTTACTGTAAAAATATAAATTATTGTGCATTTATTATTTTGATTTTTAAAAGAAAGAACAAAAATGTGAAGTTAATTTCATATTGCAAATTCTGTGACAGGAAAATCTGCATACAGACACATGTATCTGATACCACAATGTGAGCTTTTATTATTGTGATACTCATCCAGTCGCATTATTCACATTCATGAAACCTTGCAATTATTTCTGAATTTACAGTACTAAACAATTGACTGCCTTGACAATGTTTGCTATAACTGAGGTACATGTATATAGATATCATCTGCATACATGCAGCGTTATTTTAATTTAAATACTGATGATAACCATATCTTAAAAGAACATGTCAAGGTGGGCAGTCGTGATTAAAAAAACTACATAATATATCTATCAGTCCAATAATATTTTATCATGAACATGATAAAAGGCTTCTTTATTATTTTGCTGTGAGGCCTTCCTAAGATGGAGTGTCATATATATGAAGGCTTCACAGTAAAAAATCAACAAATCTGCCTTTCAAGAAATCATAATATTATAATATTATTTGGACTATGCATTTAAATTGGTCAATTCAATCAACAAATATATATAAATTTGCTATTGGTCCTATTGATGACTTTGAGAACATGTGAAAAATACTATTATTAAGATAATTTACAGTCAGTTTTCGGAGAAGGATGCAAGGTCCAGGAAAGGTCCGAATAATTATGACATCTATGAAATAATGTCATGGCTTTTTCATACTGTTTTTTGCTTTCGACGCTTTCATCTTCAACATGTTCAAGTTGAAATCTATAACAATAGGGTGTTGAAAAAACCCAAAGCCTTCACAAAAAAATATTATAATCTGGACTTAAGAATGGAATTGGGGGGGGGGAGGGGGTAACATCATGGTCTGTGGGCTCCTTGTGTCCCAGGCTCCAAATTAGAGGCTCATGGTTCATTCGAACAAGGTTGTGTGCCCAAGGCTCCAGTGTTCGGTCTTCATGCTTTGGGGTAGGGATCCCGGCTCCATCAATGTGGGCACCGGGCTCCGAAGCAACTGTGGAGCCAGTGCCAGTGGCAGTGTTAAAATTTACCTGACAGGATGCCTACAACTATTCAAAACGTAAAGTAGGAACGAATTACAGGGCGAGTGTTGAGAATGGGATCTTGGCAAGATGCAGAGAACTTATTTCATTCGATATTCTGTTCATTTACTGACTAGATTCTATAAATCATTCTAATTTCATATATTTTTAGCAGTCTACTTTCGTTTTGACCACGTGTATATCATACTTGCTAACAATGAACTCTTATACTGTGCCATGTTTCGCCATGTGAAAGGAATGATTAACAAAAGAAACATGAATGATGTTTCATAAATTTTACAAATTTGGTGACTTAAACTTTTCTTGTAAGATATTGACGTAGAAGTGAAAATGTTTTCCGCAGCAAGGTGCTTTCCATTCTGCAAACCATAAGCATCTTTCCGATGGTGATCGTCTTCTGATTGGTTGATCCTCAAAAGGAGGCGGGGTCCCGCAAGCGGACAATCTCCGCAAGAAAAACAGCTATTGCAACCGTTTACAATATAATTAAGGCACAAACATACAATATTCGCGTTTCAGTAAATAAATTTCACCATATTGATACCCGTTTTTAATTCAAATGCATACACGTAATTTGTAATCATACATTTTAATCGATAGACGCAGCTTTCGTGCTTGCTCATCGCCATTAATGAATATACGAATATTTAATAAGGTCTTTACGGAGTTACCTTCCCCTGACCAAATCTAATCCAAATTGCCTTAACATCACTGCGATATACAAGTCTAAATACTTGACATTTTTACCACAGACGTTCTCCATCGGATAACTTGTGGTATACAGGGATTACACCATAATAGATATAAGAAGATGTGGTATGAGTGCCAATAAAACAACTCTCCATCCAAGTCACAATTAGTAAAACATGTACAAGTAAACCATAATGTATATAATTCTTCTCAAATTTAGCCCAACAATGTTAGATCTTCAAATTTGCGTTAGCAAATTTTTATTTTTCCCTAAACGGGATTCGAATCCTTGCATTTGTGATATCGAGCCAACATTGCCTGCGCCGTGTCCATAAACATATAGCTTTCCGTGGTCTGTGTCCTTAGATCTGCAAATTTGCGTTAGTGTTATCAAAACATGATATATCATAACTTTCTACATTAAGTAGAAAGATCAGTATGTGACTAGTAATCAAGTGCTCAAAATTGGAACAGAGTGAGTTATAAAATTGAGAAAGGAAATGGGGAATGTGTCAAAGCGACAACAACCCGACCAAAGAGCAGACAACAGCCGAAGGCCACCAATGGGTCTTCAATGTAGCGAGAATTCCCTCACCCGAAGGTGTCCTTCAGCTGGCACCTAAAAATATGTATACTAGTACAGTGATAATGGACGTCATACTAAACTCCGAATTATACACAAGAAACTAAAATTAAAAATCATACAAGACGAACAAAGGCCAGAGGCTCCTGACTTGGGACAGGCGCAAAATTGCGGCGGGGTTAAACATGTTTATGAGATCTCAACCCTCCCCCTATACCTCTAGCCAATGTAGAAAAGTAAACGCATAACAATGCGCACATTAAAATTCAGTTCAAGAGAAGTCCGAGTCCGATGTCAAAAGATGTAACAAAAGAAAATAAATGAAATGACAATAATACATAAATAACAACAGACTACTAGCAATTAACTGACATGCCAGATCCAGACCCCAATTAAACTGATTGAAAGATTATGTCTTCATCATATAAATATCAGGCACAATCCCTCCCGTTAGGGGTTTAGTATCATACTATCATAAGATATATGAGAAGAACATAACCCGTGTCATGCCAATAACTGTTTTTTTTTTTAAATAAATGTGTTTAGTTCCGATGCAGAGACCCTATAAGTGAATCAATATTAAAGCCAAAATATGCAATCTTTAATGACCTGACAACAGTATCGAAACGATATCCCTTCTTAATAAGTCTGTTTAAAGGTTTTGTCAGTTTTTGAGGTGAATACTGACATGTTTGTGCTTTGTAAAGAATATTACCATAAAAGATTGGATGTGAAATACCTGAACGTATAAGATGAGTTATATTTACGAATTATTTCCTTATACCGGTGGTAAAATTTAGTAAATGTTTTGACCAGTTTGTGATATCGAAAATCCTGGTTTAGTAATTTTTCAGTAATACATAAATTTCTCTCGCTAAAATATTATACGTTGTTACATACACGAGCGAATCGTACAAGTTTGAGAGCCAATGATCTTAGAATGCATACACTGTCTCTAATTTTCAGATGATGTGCAAGCAAATAAAAGAAACACGTTTGTCATCATGAATTTCTTTGAAGTGCACAAGAGACTCTGTTTTGTTGAGGAATAATCTGATATGGCAAGACAATCACTTACACTTACCAAATTGTTTGACTTAGGGCCCGCTCATTCATATACTATTTGTTTGCCATTTGAACCCACCTATTTGTTTAATACCTATTAAAGGTCCACGAACATGTACATAGAAGAACTTACATTATATACATTAGTACAGGAAAAGCGCTAATTATAAAAAGAAATGTAATAGAAAACAAAAGCAAAATTATAGAAAAATAGATTAATCGAAATAAGGTCTAAATGCAGTATTACACAACATACACATGGCTAGAACGCTCGAGCGTATTGTGTATCTCTAAATTACCAAGTTGTTATCAACAAAAGCTATATTGAAATCAAACGCCATCGCCTACTGACATTTATTTATGAAAGCTATGCCCATCGGAAAATAAATATAGTTTTGTTGTTGCTCCGGAATAAAAACATTTAGACTTATATTATCGGAAAGAGTTATTGGATTTTGAATACTAGAAGTTATGCCCTTTGGTAAATAAATAGTTTTGTTGTTGCTCCTGAATTGCGACATTTATACTTACATTGTCGGAAAGAGTTATTCAATTTTGAATTATCGCGGAATGTAACCGTAACCTGTATGTGCTTTATAACTTTATAACTTCTAAGCCTCATCTTGAAATTCGCATTCACAACACATGATCCCGGTTGCGCGTTGGTACATGTGTGTGGGCATCAACATTATGAAAACAGACAGAAAAAGAAAACACAAATACTGACATTCAAGCTTTAATCATCAATCCTTTATCACATGCCAATATTTTACTATCTTCTGCTGTACATGTTGTATTTCCGTTTTATTTTCATCATATCTTTTACGACATTCTCAAAGGATATTGTAACAGGATTTTTTAAAATTAAATGTAGTAGAACGTATGAGTTAAGGGGTTGCACTAAAGATCAGAACGGACCTTAAACACATTATAATTTTTGTATTGTTTTATTCACATTCTGTCTGTGTTGTCAACATTCAAGTTCATTCGGTGGTCATTAAAAGTTTTTAAAACACCAATCGCTTTTCCAAATCTGTATAGAATTTTACGAAACCTGGAAAGATGATTCTTCGTGATCACAAGACAATGTCTGAACGAAACTGTAAAAAAATATTTTTAAATTTAATGTTAAAGTTTGTGGGGTTTTTTTTTGGGGGGGGGGGGGGGCAAAAATAACATAGTCAAAACTTCTTGCAATATCATTAATCTTTCGCAAAATCTATGTGATGATTAATGAATTATGTATGAATAAAATTTAGAATGGAAATGGGGAATGTGCCAAAGAGACAACAACCCGACCATAGAAAAAAAAAACAACAGCAGAAGGTCACCAACAGGTCTTCAATGTAGCGAATGTATGAATCGTTCATTTTCTGGTATTCACGCTTTTTATACATTATTATACATAGATAAATACAAACAGCAACCATACATGATTTCATTCAGGACTATATAAACTATTACATAGACATAACTTCAAAGGTCTAGCAACCATTTATTTAAATTAGGAAATTGCCTAGCAACCATCGATTTATATTGAAAAAGTGCATAACAACCAATTTATTATTTAGAAAAACTGCACAGCAACAGTTTATTTAAAATTTCATTTGGACAAAAATTAGAAAAAATAATATTAAAAACACATGTCTAATCCGGAAAAGTAAATAGTATAGCAAATTTAATTTCATGAGACTGATTACACATATATACATCCCCATCACAAAAGATAAAACGCGCTTTCCTAACTTATATAAATACCCTGCATCTATCCATTGCTATTTTTGTAAATCAACAGTGGAAGATTAAAAAAAAACTATTAAAAATTACTTTGTGTGTTTAGCAAAAGTTATTTTAACAGATTCTCAGTGCCAATTGAGATTTGGTAATCGAACAGACTAGGCCAATCAGGACCCCTTTTGGCCCCAAAATATAGAATTATTACATTTGCTTAAAAAGTAAATTCTAACGCTATTTTTAAGAAAGTAGAAAGCGTGTGTTAGTTAAATATGAGTCGTCTTTGACAACACAGTGAAACAAGCGTTAAGAAATTGAGCACTTACTTATACAAATGTTGAGACAGAACATGAATTCGATAATTTCCATTTTAGACTAAAAACATTTAAAAATGAAATGTAATAGCAAATTTGATTTATTTCCATATTTGAACTTGAATTTAAGTATTTGTAATGACCAAATCAGTTCAAATCTGTAACACAAACTGATTGATTCAAATGAAGTACACACTTTTTAAACTTTTAACCGGACTTCTCCACAAACCAGATTTGGACACAATCATCATTAGAGTTATAATGTACTTTAAAATGTATCCCATTGTGGCTTACATGGCTTAAATAGAATATAGAAATAAAATGCAAGTTAAAATTGTCCATCATCATAAAAAATTGTTATAAATAGAAAACCCTGAAAGGATCTTTAATATTCTGAGTGAAAGGGTCTACCTACTTTCTATTTGCAGGGGAATTTCTGGCCTGAAATGATGAATGTTAACCTTTTTATGCCCCGCTGAAGCAGACGTGGTATTAAGTTTTACCCTTTCCACCTGTTTGTACGTTCGTCCGTCCGTACTTCCCAAAAGTTGGTATCCGTTCTCTTATTTTAGTTTGCCTTAGCCAAATATTGTTTAACCTGGATACCATGCTTATTGCCACATAATACAATATCAATTTGAAAATAAGGTGGCGTCACTTTTATCGTTTTGAAGTTATATGCCTTTATAAACGTAATAAAAATTGCACTTTTACAATTCTTTGGTTTATGTCCCTTTATAATATCATAAATATGATATGCAAGCCGGAGGGGGGGCATTATCTGTGTTCCACGGACACATTCCTCATTTATGTTTTTTTTGCCTATTATCTTGAAAACAATAAAAGAGAAAGAGTAACATTTAATCTAATAGATTATCAGCAGCACTAGATCTTCTTCGTCGAAATCGTCAGCTGATTTTTATTGCAGTTATTGCCCTATACAGACTGTGTGTGCTTTTTTGCCTAATATCAAAAATACCATATTATAGCAGAAGGAAACTAGAAATTTAAAAATTATCAACAAGACACGATTACAAATAATTTAACATGGTTAAGGTAGATCATAAAAATAGGCTTTTTGAGACAGAATTTTATTATTACTTGCTAAAATAAAGATTTTACTATGCTTTTTTTAAATATAATAAAAAGGTTGGGTCACCGTGCTATTTTACAAGCTACGAGTCTTTAAAAATCGCCTAAAGTTGGTTAGATTGTTCTTGAAAAAACACACTTGTGTGCATAACAAAAAAATCTTTGAGATAGAATTTTGAATAATTGTGGGAAGATAGGTTTCATCATATGTTTTAAGAAAATAAAAAGAAACAATGGTGTAACTGAACTCGTTTTCTCGCTACAAGTACTAATTAAATTTAAATTCATTTGTAACTTTAACTTATTCTCAAACCAACCATCTTATCTGGAAAATATGGTTATTTAGATATAGGAAGATGTGGTGTGAGTGCCAATGAGAACTCTCCATCCAAATAACAATTTAAAAAAAAAGTAAATCATTATTTGTACAGATACATCAATTCGTATGTGCTAATTATATAATGTAGTAAAAATTATTGCTAGGCAACCTTCTTTTTACCGGAACAAACAAAAAATCATTTTTTTTAAGTTTCTATACTAAGGCTAGCAAAATGATATGAATTAGGACTTCTTTTGAGAGGGGGCAAATAACGCCCCTTTTCATATGTACCTTCTCCTTTGCCGATTTAGGCAAATAACTAGACCAATTTGTACTGTGATTGTGCAATCCAAGATGGCGGTATACCATGAATTCATTTGACAACCCCTAATAAGAGTAAATACCCTTTAAAGTCAATTTGGGGTAACTATCGTCATTTAGTATTAACATAAATATATTAATATAGAATAAGATATGTATAGCTACAAGAGTTACTAAAAAAGAGTACATAATTGGGATAAGGAAACAAGAAAAAATGCTGTTATTTGAATTTTTCTCCTTTAGTACTAGTATTCATTAAAAGGCAAAACGCCTATATGGAGTATATTGAAATTTTCGAATATTTGATTAAATGATTGAGTCTTGTTGGTAATTAAATTGTTCATTTATCCATAAAAGTTTCAATAAGAATAATGTTTTGTTACATTACTTTTTTTAAATGCGTTGAAGATTCAAGATTAAGAACATAAAAGTAAAACACGAGTCCCTTTGTAAATGATATAATGATTCAACTGGTATTTTTTCGTAAAATTGATAAAATACGTTGGAGAAAACAGCATTTGTAATTCAAGTAAGAACAGGAAACAAAGTTGCTGGCGATTAACTGAAATTTACATGAGTAAACTCATTTATGTGAATTATTTAAGAAACACAATACCTGTTCTTTAAAGAAATTTGAGAGTCTAAATGGAAGAATGAATTACAACTTTAGTAAAGTACCAAAACAAGGATGATTGCTATGCATTTTCTGATTATATGAGAATGGCTGGTAAAGTTTATTTTGAAAATATTGACCCCTCAACTTTTAATTAGGATGTATATCGTAGTTCGTATCAATCTGAACCCAACTATGTATGGTTGCTAGGTACTTTTATATCAAGTAAGTAAGGGTCGTTGCTAAGAACTTTTAACATGACCTTGACCTCTGGCATTTTGCTTCTAACGAAATGTAAGCATAAGTGTGTCTAAACACTTTTTCTAAATACTTTTTGGGTTTATTTGATAAAAATTCTGACAAAATGAAATTAAAAAAAAACGAAGGTCAAAGTCAAGGTCATTAATGACCTTTGACCTTGAGATCAACTTTCATGTCATTGAAGACACAACATGTCCCAAGTGATTTTTGTTTTGTATTTGTCACTGTTTTTAAACTATACAAATAACAATGTCAAATGTTTTCTTCTAAATACCAAACATGACACTTTTATGTTCCTATAGCAACCACCCTAGCAACCTATTTCCCAAACCTTAAATGATAAATTATTCCTAGGCAACAGTCATAATTTACATTTATCACTTTAGTATAATTGGTTGTGGATGCAAAGTGTAAAATTATGTCATGCAAAATGCCTATAATTTTCCTTTATGAATACATTGAAAATTCCACTATTTGAACCAGTGCTGCCCCCTTCTTCCCCTTTTGTCAGAAATAATTTTTATCTTTCATCTTACTCATAAAGTGTTATATTTTAATGAATTATAGTCAAAATATTCATAAAACTTGTCATTTTTTATACTCAAAATATTCATTTTTGAGGCAAAATCCAAGGGACCCGTAACAATCGCAACGGGGGCATAAACACATTTTTTGTCAACAATTTTCTTGTTATTTTATCGATAGCTACCAACAGACAAAGTGTCAAGAAAAATCTGAGACTATGCGTGCCGCAACTTGGTTGGTGGTTATAGAGAATTGCTATTTTAAATAGGGTTCGACACAATTAATGACCAAAATGACAACTCGATTCCATTTCTATACATGTAAATTTGTGAAAAAAAGTGGTTTTTTGTTTGGAGTCAGAAAATGTCATTTCCGAATTTTTTACAAATGAGTAAAATTGATAGATAAATCAATCAGGTCACTAGTTTTAATCTTGAAAATATTTGAAATTAATATATGTGATTTTTTTTAAATTAAAATCAATATAACGTTTCTTTCTTTTACCTACTATATATTCGATGCATTATTTAAGGACCTGACAGTTGTAATGTGCGATCGTTTATCGCATCGGTCAGACGATAACTTCTTGTTAGCAAAACATTGAACTTTTAAATAGGTTACGTTATTTCAGTTAATAAGTAAGCGCTTGTATGACTGTTGTACCTTTTTTGGTAAAATTTGTCTATTTGGTAACGCCTCATTTATTCACACACAGAATGTATACTGAATATCAATATTTTGTTTGCAGTATCATAATCACATGGATATATATTTTCTTTAAAGTCATTATTCTTACTTATACAATAAAAGTCTTCTTCAAAATAATATGTCCTTGATTTTTTAGTTTAAAGAGATCTAAGTCAGGAATATGACAGTTGTTGTCCATTCGTCTGATGTGTTTTATCATTTGATTTTGCCATTTGATTAGGGACTTTCCTATTGAATTTTCCTTGGAGTTTACTTTTTGTAAATTTTACTTTTTACCAATGAACAGGTATTGATCAAACAATTATAAAATGTATTATCAAGTAATTGAACATTAAGCTAGACATGTTAAATGTGATATATTTCTTTCTATTATCTCTTGCTACAACAATCAAACAATAGTCAAGCTGTAGGTTTTTTTTTGTCATGCTGTGGCCTGTTATAGCTAATGGACTATATGATGTTGGTTTGCTCTTTTTGACGGGCCGTACATGACCTATATTTTGTCTGCATTCTCTGCGCCATGTCTCTGATAAAAGTTTGTCACGTTAACAACCATAAAACATCTCTTTACTTATGTATTTAAATTTAGTTGTCGCCTTGTAAGATTTTTTTTCAATGAACAAATCGGAAAGATTTGAAATAAATAGACATATGTCATTTTTTTTGTTTTAGATCCATAATTACACAGTCATCATATACGTTTTATGGCTCAGGATGCTAGTCATAATAACGCATTTTTTGGGCAAAATCGCACTTTTAATTAATTCTACCTACCTTTTGAAGGCTTCATAATACATGGCTCGCTACACAAAAATGCGATCGTCGATTTGGTTGCCTAGATTTAAATTTGTATTCCTTAAATTAAAAAAAAAGATCAAATACAATTGATTTTAAAAACAATGTTTCCAACAATCGAACGTTGTATTTCAGAGTCTTATCTGATGACAGAATCGATGATACTAAAATAATAATAATAAGTAGTCAATAAGATATTGGCATTAACATGATAAGGGGAAACAAGTATTTAATTGTATTCTTTGATGAACTGACTGGATTTTTAAGAAAAGAACCAAACGATCATGATTTAGATTATTGGAAAATATATTACTAGTATTCTATAATGATCAATATTTAATATTAACAGGGCATACGAACAATGGAAAGATATTGTTTGTTAAAACACTGTTTAAGACAATTAATCATATCATAATGAATTTTGCTTCAACCAGATGTTTTTTTTATAAAACTAGTCCTTTTTGTACATATATGATGTACATAACTGAAAATATTGAAAAAAGATGTCAGGCTTAGCACGCCCGGAAAGCAGGGTAACAGATTATGAAAACAAAAACTACACAGTTTACATAGTTTGTCGAGATTGTTGTATGTATTATAAACTGTGATCTTTAAGAACTGTGCAAAATTAGGTAACTAAAGAAGCACAAACACTAACATTTATATTATATAAATGCAAATCATATATGTGCATGTTTGTAAATAATTTTGAAATGATTGACCTTGTGTACATGTACATAGCATCAGCGAACCAACATTAAGTTATTAGTGCAACGGAGATGAACCAAACAAATCAGAATAGTCAAAACCATTAAGGTCATCCCTTGAACAATGAATCAGTTATTGCTATCATATATCCAAGCAAAAACGTGGGGTCACATATGATAACCATGTCCGTCTGTCTGTTTATCTGTTTGTATTTATTTCTGTCTGTCTGTCTGTGGTTTGTGCGTTTTAAAAAAGGAGATAGGAATTACAATGAAATATTTGGATATAGACAGGAGCGTGTTACACAAAAACTTTGTTTTTATTTTTCAATTCCGCAGTTATAACCCTTAATCATATGAATTTTCTTTTTCATTCTGTTCACAAGTGATACAACTGCTTGCGGTTTGATTTGTTTGTTTATCCTAACATAAGGGTTCAGGTTAGCACCTGTCTCATATTGCAATACAATCAGACAACATTCAGTTACGGTCTGATTCTTCAGTTATCATTGCATTACACTGTTGTTATGTATTTTACGTTGTATTAAATTGCACCAAACAATATTGAAGAGAAAACATTGCAGTTCATACATATACACCGCATTTGAACTATGGCACACATGTAAAATCATCATTATCAATGCTTAAGAAACACCATCATGATCATGCAGTTGCTGCATGTGGTAGTATCTGTGATTTCAACATTACTATCTACTGTATTACATTTGACTCTAATACATTGCAATACTTTGACACATCATACTATTCATTTGTGTAGTATCATGGTAAATTGAATACACGCTTAAGAGTCTTTTCTTTGTGTTGTAGACTTTCATGTCAAAGGAAGACCAAGAAGTGACCACAGGAGTCTTGAAAGAGAAAGTGACAACACCAGTAGTTGAAGGTTGTATTTTTTATATAGATAAAAGTAGATTTTGGAAGTTTTTCAATTAAGCAAAAAACTTCCAGCATACCTTAGCATTTTAGTTCAACATATAACCTTGCCTTTAAGGTGTGTTATGCTCGTTGCAAAAGTTGGAAACTGGCTTTAGCAGACTTTAAAGTATTTTCTATTAACGAAATATTCCTCGTAATAAACACATTTAAATTTCAACAATTCTTGCATCTACATCTATTCTTTGTCTGGAGAAAAGTTTTCATTTGGTAATATAAAAGAGTAGGAGAATGGACATTCCTCAATGGTTTATAATCTTGTTAAGTAAAGGTATTAAAACTATAGCAATCTACTACTGCTATGACACATATCTGTGCTTGCAGATGTGATATGTATATTTCTCATAGATAATATAGGTATTCCAGGTCTTATGTGTACTTTCCTAATGTCCAGTATACAAAATGTGAAACATGTGACTCACCTGAAAACCAGGTGTACAATGCAAGTTTTATCCTGTATATGTTCAAACTTTAGCCTGGTGTAAAATTATGTGTAGCCTCTAAATAAGTACATCTGGTCAGAAAATAGACAAAATATGTAACTAATCATGTTAATGTACTCTGAAATTAATTGTTAACAGAATTTTGCAACGGAAATTCGGTCATTGATTTGAGACTATACTACGGATAAGCGGACAGAAAGCTCCAATTGTTTTCGTCAATTTTCTCTTCCAATAATTGTATCGATGGGAAAATATGTTCATTTTTTTACATATTGACTCTAACAGTTCTATATGGAAGCCATTAAAAAACAATTGATCTGTGTAATGGTCTCAAGAACTTATACAAGTATATTTATATTTTCACCAAAAGACACTTATTTTAGAGGAACTATGGCTAGTTGATATTTAAACACTTTTTACTCAAAAAATAAGTCAAATCAGCGAAATGTATATGCAATATGAAAAAGAAATACTATAATGAGGATGTTTTTTTTTTAATCTAGTGAGATTAGAAAAAAACGAAAATTAAGAATATGCATTTTTTTTTATAAAGATTTCATCAAGAAAAAAGAAAAATCTGTCATGTTAAACCGATTACTAGGCCAGGGGACGTATGATTCGTTTGATATGCGCTGTATGGTAACAGGTCAGTTTGGAGTCGGAAAATCTACGCTTGTCAAGCTCCTAATTGGTGATGCTATCCCGGATGAAAGACTTGCTACAGATGGGATTTCCCTATTAGAAGGTCGATGTGGCCTTGATATAGACACCAGAGAGTGGATTCTTATTGATCCAGGTTAGAATGCATTTTAAAGCAATATAACAGTATAAAATCAACAAATATATTTCTATGTCTTCATCACACAGTTGATATTTTCCTAACTGAAGGTCGCGGTGTAAATTACATAGACACCATAGATTGAATGCATATCGATACAGTTAAGAATAAATTAAATAGCATTTTACATATCTAAACTCAATTAAATGTTAGATTTCGTCGGTTCAGAACTTATATTTGGAAGTGGGCTGGGGAAAAAACGTCAGTTATCCTTGGAAACTTATAGTTTAGAAAAAGGCTGATTTGGAAAATATTAGGATACTAGATTCTCTACTATATAGACACTAATTCAATTGTAAACTCTTTTTTTTTTAAATTTCACCTAAATAAACTTATCATAGACACCAGGATTTAAATTTTGTATTTACACCGACGCGCGTTTCGTCTACAAAAGTGACGCTCGAATCAAAAAAGTAAAAAAGGCCAAATAAATGACGAAGTTGCAGAGCATTGAGGACCAAAATTCCTAAAAGTTTTGCCAAATACATCTAAGGTAATCTATTCTTGAGTTAGAAAAGCTTTAGTATTTCAAAAATTCAAAGTTTTGTAAACAGTTAATTTACAAATATGACCATATCAATTATAATTATTACTAATGTTATTTCAACTGATCGGGCGGAGCTTACGTTTTAATTTCCATAAGGACAGTCTATTTTAAGATGTGTCTATAATTTGGTGAGAGTTCAGTGCTCTTTGATTTCTTTCATATTTTCATGTAATTACATTTTCAAGGTGAATTTTAAGTAGCCATTTGTCACTCCATGCTTCCATCTTGTGTAGATCATCTTGAAGAATTTCTCTTTCATTCTGGGTTTTTATTAATCTGAAGGTCTTGGTGTCATCTGCAAATAGGTAGGCATCATAATCCACTTGGTATGGAAGATCGTTTATGTACGGTACAAATAGAAGTGGTCCTAATACTGATCCTAGGGGTATACTCGATGTAACATTCGCCCAATCTGATTCTTCACCATTCACTATGACTGTTGTTGCCTGTCTTCTAAAAGGTTTGTGATCCAGCGTACTAAATCTTCATCAATACCTAGCTATCATTCTTTAATGAGGTACCTTATCAAAGGCTTTCATAAAGTCAGTATATATGCAGACTATGTCTAAACCTTAATCTAGTGCCGCTGTCCACTAATCAATTACTTCTAATAATTGAAGACCAGTCGACCTTCCTGCAATAAAGCCGTATTGTTTTTTTGAGAAAAGGTTATTTGTTTTCATTGTGCTCTATTATGAATTCCCGCAATATTTTCTCCATTATTTTACAAACAACCGAAGTCAAACTTACGGGCCTATAATTTTTGGATAGTGAATTATTTCCCTTTTTAAATATTGCACTTATCTTTGCATTCTTCTAGTAATTAGGGACTGACTTACTCTGAAGTGACCGATTAAAGATAATTCGTAACGGTTTTGCTATTGACTCAGCACTCTCTTTTAGTAATTTAGTGTGTAGTTTGTCCATACCTGGTGATTTATCTATTTTTAATGCAGATAAGTGTTTCAACACTACTTCCTCCTTTATTTTCTGTTTTGACATTTCATTTATTACTGGTACCTGGTTTGGTGATGGCACTTCTCCGTTTGGTTCTTTGGTGAATACGCTGGAAAAGTAGTCTACAAGTATCTTTGCATTCGTGCTGTTGTCCTCAGTTTTGTCTGATTTTGAATCTTCTGGATCTATGTGTAAATCCCCAATTCCTTCTTTGTTTTTTTTGTTTGTTTTTGACTTGATATAGCTCCAGATAGCTTTAGGGTTTTCTTTAGCTTTTTCAGACAGATTTTTTGTTATATTCCCTCTTCAATTTGTTTACTCTGCTTTTCACTCGATTCCTTATTTTGTTGTATTCTTTCCTCACCTCTAGGTCGTTATTATGCGTTATCATTTAGAGAGGATGTTTGCCTTTTAATTTTATCTATGTTGTTTTTGTCCGTTTGGAAGTTATTTATCCCTCTATCGATTTGCTTCCTTTCTTTTGTTGGTATATATTTTTAGTCCATATCTTGAATTATACTTAAATGTGACCTCCAGTTTTTGTCTATATCGTTTTCTTTTTGTAGTAGTTCTAATTCTTCTTTTATTTTTATGTAGTTAACTCTACTGAAATATTTAAGTATTTTTGACTTACTTTTAATATTTGTAGAGCAGTTAAAGGCAAATTTCATGGAACATTGGTCGCTTTTTCCTATTGGACTTTTGTATTCTAAACTTGATATCATCTGTTCTTCATTTGTGAAAATCAGGTCGAGGGTATGGGGTGTTTTGGAACCTCTCCATCTAGTTGGTCTTGTAACATGTTGAAATAAGAAAATTTCTTGTAGATTCTCTTAAAAAATTGTATTCTTTATTTTCCGTACTATGTCCTGGTTAATTCCAACTGTCCCAATTTATATCTGGAAAATTGATGTCTCCCATTATTAGGATATGTGAGTAGCCTTTTCTACAAGCTTCAGTAGCAAGCGTATGTAGTTTTTTGATGTAATCATGTGTTCTGTTTGATGGTGATCTATATATTAAGCCAAATAATAGCTGGTCTGACTGATTTAATTTAATCTTTATAAATACGTTTTCTTGGAATTCTGCATTCATTTGGACCTGCGATGCGTCCAATTGTTTATCTATATACAATAAAAGACCTCTGCTTGTGTTATTGTTTAGATTTTTACCAAACATATTGTAATCGGATACATCGCCTTAAGAATATTCTGAAATTCCTGGTTGGTACCTATTATTTTTAGGTTTAACCTCTGTAATACTAATTATTTTTGGTTTGTCATCTCTTGTTCTTACTTTCAACTCAGGCAGCTTGTTAAATAACTGATCTGCGTTCGTGTTTATACAGTTTAATTTGGGTAAAACTGTAAAATTATCTACATTTTAACTTTTAAAAACCTTTTTACTATTAAAATTATTTACATTCTCAGTTCCTCTTTTCTATTTTAGGAGTCTAGCTTCCTTAGTTTGACAGCCTTCCTTGCCCAGGGAGGGCCCCTTACCATGTAGTAATAGTCCCCTGAGACCTCTTCTTCGAGTTTTCTTCTCGCTTGATCCCAAAACTTTTTCTCTTGTTCTCTTTCTGCTTGAGATAGGTCGTTACTCACTCCAACTTTTGCATACTCTGGATTAGCTTTTATATAGTGCATGTTTTTAAATAGGATAATCTTTGGTTCCGTACTTGGTAATTTTACTGAAATTGTCTATTCAGTTTTTTCTTTGTTAAATCTTCCTAGTCTATTGACAGTTTTCATATTTTCCTTATCTAGTTAGATCCTGCAGTCTTTAAACAGCTCGTTTAGTTTTTCTTTGCCAGCTATATCTCTTTCTTCCTTGCTCTCTTCATCCTTTTCAGGAATCCCAAAGACAATCAAATTGTTTTCTCGTGATTTTCTCTCGTTGATTTCCTATAGAACATTCGTAACTGTCTCCTTTCTACTTTTTGGGTCGGTTGTGTTATATACCTCATCATTTGGGGATTCGCCATCGCCGGCATTTTCAGGCTTTTGTATCTTACTTATTTCCTCAGTTATTTTAGCTGACTTATAACTTTTTTCTGTGGTTATGTACATTACTCTGTTTTATTTTATCACAGAAACTTACAATGCCCTAGATGTTGTGTACAATAAGGTGTTGATGACCTCCGTAGCTGAAGATGAAAGACAACAAGATGAAACAAAAGTAACTGGCCGCACAAGTAGTAAACATGCAGGTGATTTATCACAGCTGTCAGAGGCAACCAAGTCGACATCCTCCTCTGCACATATTCCAGGGTTTCCTTCTCAACAGTTTACAGCAGACCAATCTGTGATACCTAAGCCGTCCTCCAGTATGCATCGTACAAAAGAGCAGTCACAAAAGAAAATGAAAACTAAAATGACCAAGGATGAAATCAGAAAGAAAATGGAGGAAATCCTCAGGAGTGGAAATTATAAGATAAAAATTGGACGACTGATCTTCTGGGATTTTGGTGGACAGTATGTCTACTACACAACACATCAGACCTTTATGACATTCAGAGCTTTGTTTCTGCTGGTGTTTGATGGAAGCAAAGGATTGCATGATCAGGTCCTGGATGTGTTATGCTTTCCAGGACAACACATGATACCAACTCCTGCAGGTATTGTTTATTAAATGGTTTACATAAGTCGTAAAATCTGTATCGTATGCGTTTGAACATCATATAGTCATGAGTTACAAATAAATTACATGCTCTCTATTTATTAATATGTCATATTCTATGCGGCAAGTCTTCCAAATTGTTTGTGTTTCTGTCAGTCTTTTTTATATATGCTATTTGATGTACAGCAGTTGTCGTTTGTTTATGTAATGTTTATGCGTTTCTCGTTTTTCGTTTTTTATAAAGATTTGACCGTTGATTTTCCCGTTTGAATGGTTTTGCATTAGTAATGTTTGGGTCCTTTATATCTTGTTGTTCGGTGTGAGCCAAGACTCCATCTTGAAGTCCGTACATTGACCAATAATGGTTTACTTTTATAAACTTCTATTTGGATGGAGAGTTGTCTCATTGGCACTCACACCACATCTTCCTATATCTATTTGTTGTATTTTTCTACATTAACTGATATCATAATATTCTGGAAAATTTGGTATTTAACATTGTGATACATTTAAACATCTATCACTCATCAATTAGAATTTTGACAGAATACTTTTATATTCGAACAACTAATGAGATCTGATAACAATTGAACAAACTATCGACGCATTTTTCTCACAAATAACAGAACAATGCTTTATGAAATCTAGAGCCAACGCTTCGTGTGAGGATATTATAAAGATGTGTAATTTATTTATTTGAGCGTTCCTCAATATCAGTTTTCTGTTAATTAAAAACATTACGAATATCATATTTGTGCAATAGCTCACAGATAAACTTTTATGCAAAGAGAAATAAACTTAACCTTGAAAATATTCTCACACATTTCTTGTTAATATTTTGGAGTACGGTTGTTGGTTTTACTAAAACGATTACAAGTGGGTGAAAATATAAACAGCAAGTGATTCGTTAACATTTATATTTGTTAGCTGTGTTTCTTGCTTGTCTGACAGGATGTTTACTAAATTGCCATTGGTCATAAAGTAAAAAGTGAACTATATGTGGATACTCTTACAGTGTCCAATTCTGTAACACAAAGTAAGACCGAACTTATTCATTTTCTCAGGTGAATTGAACAACCGATGTTTGCATGCTACGTCTTTTATTGGCATATGGTTACTTTATCTCAATTAATGGAATGTATACAACTCAGCTTTAATTTATTAACACAGCCTCTGTTATTGACTGTACTGTAACTTAATGTATTTTCAGTATTTCTACAACACTGGGTCAATTCCATCCTGACGTATTGTAAGCCAGTATATAAAGACATTCCGAAGGTGTTGTTAGTTGCAACACATAAAGACCTAATTCCCAAGGTAACAATTGAGCTAATTTAAAGTCCTGTAAGTCACATGATGTTACAGTTCAATTAGTGAGTTACCTATTGTTAATGCATAAAAAAAACATGAACGAACAGTATCATGGGATAATGACATAGTACGTGGCATATTACATTCGATGACTGTACTGCGAGGAACTGGTATGTTATGAGTGTTTATAAAAGTTAAAATCATAAAAATGCCGATCGCCGATGAAAAATTAAAAACGCAAAGTCAAACGGCAAAATCAAAAGCACAAACACATCAAACGATTGATAACAACTGCCATATATCTTACTTGGTACAAGCATGGTTTTATTTTCATTGTAGACTCATGTGACCCATGATTGTATTTGCATAATTTTCAGCAAATTATTTTAAACGATTGTCAAAGAAAGTATTGAAATGACCTAAATAAGTGTTATCTAGTGCTTAAGGTAGCACAATACAAAGATTTTTTTACCTCCAATTACTAACCTTTGAAATACTGTAACTTTCTTATGAATGCATAGAAAATAATGAAAGAGGTATATATATATATATATAGAAATAAAAGATTAATCTTTTAAATGAATGACATATTTTTATTATGCAATCATTATGTAATCAATTATTATGTAATTATTGGCAAAATTTGGGTAAGTTCACTTGAATAAATTTAGCTCTATCATCTCTTTAACTATACAGTAAATTTTAACCAAATCTTAATCAACACACCATGGGCTTCGAAAGCGTATCTCAGATTGTCTCTATGGTATTCCATTCTCTCATAAATCTCTTATTAGTGTAAACATCCTAAATACATAAAAGAAGATAATGTTTAATTAATTGTAACATTTATTCTATACATTCTATCTGAAATCTGAGACACTCTTTTGTAGATAATGACCATTGGAACAACATATAATAAAATCAACCCTCTAGGGAAACCTATGCAGAAGCTAATTTCATTTGAAAGTGAAAATTTGGTGAAAAACATTTTAGACACAGTTAACTTTATAATTGGTTACATAATTGTTACATAATACTAACATGGCCATAATTTGAAAGAGTAATCTGTTAGCTATCTAAAACTACCATTTTTATAAATTTTCAAGCAGTATTAAGAAAGTTACAGCATTTTGAAACTTGGGAGTTGGAGTTATAATAGTCCGGCGGCTACAAGCATATTTCAGACGAATTGTGCACATCCTGCTACAAGCATGAAATTTAGCATCGACCTTCCTCAACTATTACTCTTTTATTTCAGATAGGGAGGCATTTAAAAAAAAAGTCTCGCTTCCGGTAAAATCCAAAATGGCGGACTTCATACTTAAATCAGCCCAATATCGAAGGCTAGTATTTGAAAAGGTGTTATAATCATGCTACTATCATAATATTTGGTACAAATCTTTGTTAGGTACTACTTTTGGACATATTATATAGATTAGATGTCTTCAAAGACCCTACTTCGGTAAAATCGAACATGGCGGACATTGTACTAAAATAAGCTAATTTTTCAGGGAGGGTAATTGAAATGTGTTTTTACGTATTGCTACTATCATTACATTGAGCAGAAACCTTTCTTTGGTGCTTCGAATTGATACAATGTATAAGAAATCTGTCTTTAAAACACCTACTTCCGGTAAAATCAAAAATGGCGGACATAGAAATATCAATTCATTATTTAAATATTCAACTTTTTTTCAAAATGTAAAGAAAATGTTGTTTTGATGTGCTGGTCATTTAACTTTTGGCTTTAAGTAATCCTCAAAACCTCTAATTCTATTCTGTTGTTAATGTTTAAATACAAAGTTAACACTCCCGGTAAAAAATATGGCGTAAATTTCAACGATGAGTCCTTAATCCATTTATTCAAAGTAGAGTTTTGGAAATATTGATTAAAACAAAATAAAATCACTGTAATACTAAAACATTTTAAAGATTACTACTATTTGGGTCAAAATACATGTTTATTCATAGTTACACCACATGCATACAAAGCAGTGCACTGGAGACCCGATTTTCCACATTAACAACGACTGCGACATCCTTTCTTACATCCACAATGTACAAGCTTCTGACAAAATGATGAGGCCTCAGAAAGAGTTTTTTAAAAGGGATCCTCTTTGTCCCTTCGCCATCCATTAGCGCCTGGACTAGAAAGCATAAGAGTCAACCAATGCTCGTACCCCTTAACACCTGCCCTAGTATATTGCACGTTTTACATGCTGGAAAAGACTAGAGCAAGTTGAGGAAATAGCCTCAATTAGCCTTCCCTTTTGTGCAAATAGTTATTTTTTTGCTTCGTTAACCATGTTAGCCCCATCTGATAAGTTTGTGCGATCTTACAGTAAAACCCCGGTGATTGAGGTTTATCAAACATCATTCTTTATGTTAAAGTCACATCTTCAAATGCAATCTTTTTTCCTTTCAAGCAAAGAGAGAACTATATCACAACCGGTAAAGGCATGGATCACAATAAATGTGTTTGATCACTCATTGCCTAGTACATTTGAAAGGCCGTTGATAGATATTAATCCAAAGTTTTTTGCCTTCCCAAACACAATCCATAGTTCGTCTACCCCTATGTCACGGAATAGTGAAACAGTAATTACAGCATCATCAGTAAAGACTGTTCGAATCATGACTCGTTTAAGTTTGTGTTTCAATGCATCAGACACATTCACCATGATTCTAGTGTCAGCCTCTTAATGTGAACATGGTGCTAAATTTGAAATACACCACGTGGTGGATAACACTGAACATCCTGAGCATTTGTTGCTACAACTACCATACTCATCAAAGATTTCATCCACTCTTGTTACAGTTTCAATGTATTTTATTAAGGTAAGGACATAATACCCAATCAGCATACTAGTTAGGAAACATCTTGAAACTGTAACAATAGTGGATGTAGTCTCGGATGCGTACATAGACAATACTGGTAGTTTGAAGGCTGCTACAAGAAGCAAGAGACACATTTTGGGGAAATGGAATATACAGACGAATCCAGGGTCAAAACAAATTCCTCAAAATTGGCAAGTTTTTTGAGAGATGACGACAATGAGAAAGAACTTTTTAGTTTTCATTCACAGCAGCTTGCTCAATAAAATTTTGAGGAAAAGGTAGTAGTAGCAACAAATGATCAGGATGTTCAGTGTCCTCCACCACTTGATGGTGTTTCAAGTTTAGCACTATATTTACATGAAGAGACTTACACTAGAATCAAGATGGATGTGTCTGATGCAGTGAAACACAGACTTAATTGAGTTATGACTCGAACAGTCGATACTGATGTCATTGCTCTTTCGCTATTCTGTGACATAGGGCAGATGAACTTTGGTTTGTATTTGGAAGTGGGAAAAACTTTAGATATATATCTATACATGACCTTTCAAATGCACTAGGCATTGAGTGATTACACGTTTGCTGGAAAAGGAACTGCGTTGGTGACATGGATGGTGTTTGAAGATGTGAATTTAGCATTTAGAATGAGTACAAAGCAAGAAAACTTGCGTTTTTGGAAGAGGACAGACTTATTGAGGCTATTCCCACGACTCGGTCTTGTCTTTTTCGGCATGTAAAGAGTGCAATATACCATGGCGGGTATGAATGAGTAACAAGTTTGGAATTGGTTCCTATGCTAACTAGTGCAGACGCTTAAGAATGGTGAAGGAACAAATATGATCTATGGGAACCCTTTTAGACAACTCTTAGTGAGGCCTCTTCATCTTATCAGGAGCTTGTACATGATGGATGTAAGAAACAATACCAATCTTTGTTAATGTGGAAAATCAGCTCTCCAATTGTAAATAAATATGTATTTGCGGCCTAACGAGTATGCTGATTGGGTATTATGTCCTTACCTCAATGAAATACCTTTAAACTGTAATACGAGTTGATGAATTCTCGGATGCGTATGGTAGTTGTAGCAACAAATGCTCAGGATATTCTATCTTATCTACCACGTGATGTATTTAAAGTTGATCACCAAGTTCACATTAAGAGGCATACACTAGAATCATGGTTCATGTGTTTGATGCATTGAAACACGAACTTCAACGAGTCATGATTCGAACAGTCGTTACTGATGATGCCGTAATTACTGTTTCGCTATTCCGTGACATAGGGGTAGACGAACTATGGATTGTGTTTGGGAAGGCAAAAAACTTTGGATTAATATCTATTAACGGCCTTTCAAATGTTCTAGGCAATGAGTGATCACACACATTTATTGTGATCCATGCCTTTACCGGTTGTGATATAGTTTTCTCTTTGATTGAAAGGAAAAAGATTGCATTTGAAGATGTGACTTTAACATAAAGAATGATGTTTGATAAACCTAAATCACCGGGGTTTTACTGTAAGATCGCACACACTTAACAGATTGGATTACATGGTTAACGAAGCAAGAAAATAACTATTTACGCAAAAGGGAAGGCTAATTGAGGCTATTTCATCAACTTGGTCTAGTCTTTTCCACTATGTAAAACGTGCAATATACTAAGGCAGGTGTTTAGGGGGACGAGCTTGGAATTGGCTCTTATGCTACCCATTCCAGGCGCTAATGGATGGCGAACGAACAAAGAGGATCCCTTTTAAAAAACTTTTTCTGATGCCTCATCATTTTGTCAAAAGCTTGTACATGTGGATGTAAGAAAGAATGATGCGGTCGTTGTTAATGTGGAAAATCGGGTCTCCCGTAGACTGCTTTGTGTGCATGTGGTGGTGATCGTGAATAAACATGAATTTTGGGCCGAATAGTAGTAGTAGTAGTTCAAAAAAATGTTTAAGTATTATAGTGATTTTATTTTGTTTTAATCAATCTATCCAAAACTCTTCATCGAAGATATGGATTGAGGACTCATCTTTAAAATTTACGCCAGATTGGTTTTTTTTTACCGGAAGTGTTAACTTTTTATTTAAACATTTACAACAGAATAAAATAAGTGGTTCTGAGGATAACTTAAAGCCAAAAATTTAATGACCAGCACAAAAAAACAACATTTTCTTTGAAAAAAGTTGAATATAAAAATAAGAAATTGACATTTCTATGTCCGCCATTTTGGATATCACCGGAAGTAAGGGTTCTAAAGAAATATGTCTTATACATTGTATCCATGAGAAGCACCAAAAAAAGGTTCCTGCACAATGTAAAGATAGTAGCAATACGTTTAAACATATTTCAATTACCCTCTTTAAAAAATAACTTATTTTAGTACAATGTCCGCCATATTAGATTTTACCGGAAGTAGGGTTTTTAAAGACATCTTATCTATATTTTATATCCAAAAATAGTAACAAACAAAGGTTTGTATTAAATATTATGATAGTAGCATGATTATAACACCTTTTCACATACTAGCCTTCGATATTTGGCTGATTAAAGTATGAAGTCCGCCATTTAGGATTTTACCTGAAGTGCGACATTTTTTTCAACGCCTCCCTATCTGAAATGAAAGAGTAATAGTTGAGGGAGGTCTATGCCAAATTTCATGCTTGTAGCAGGATGTTCACAATTTTTCACAAAGCCGCCGTACTATAAAATCGTTGTATTGTGCTACCTGAATACTGAAATCATGTTAAAAGAAGTAAAATTATATACATGGTATAAGGTTCGTAAACACGGTGTAAATAAGTGTGAACATTGTCTGGGTAGTTGTTATGTAGTCGTAAACGAACACCATAGTCTGAATAAGTAAAATCATGCTCTAAGTGCGTAAAACATGGTAAAGGAAAGGGTTTAAAGGCCTTAGTACTGATTTCCTGGTTTTACTATTGCAAACATATACAGAGTGTTTTCCCGAATGACGAAATATTGTAAATATCGTCTTAGTATAGGAAACTATGGGGAAAAAATCAAAACTGAAAGCCCCGAATCAAATTGCAAAAATTACCATCTCAAACTCATCGATTGACGGATAACAACGTGATATAAATCATATGACAAAAATTGTAAGGTATCACTTGAATAAACTACCACTTCTTTGTTGTGCCCTTTAAGTCTTCTAGTTGACTTATATCAATAGTAATTGATAATAAATGCTAATACAAATTTTGAAATTTAAAAAAAACGACAAAATACTCGGGTCTTAACATAGAACAAACACCGTGAACCCCTATTAGAAAATTAACTTTACATTCATTTCATTATATCTTTTTTTATCATAAACATATTAAGTGATGTAAAATTAATTTTGTCAAATATATCTTTTCGTTTATACATAAACAGTTGTTAAAACGGGCGTTGGTCTATTATTTTTTAAATCCACTTAATTTCGATAATTGTCCCATTGGGATTCATAAAACATTTCTTTCTTTTGATATAATTATAGTTCCTCTTTTGTCATAGGAGAATGTTGAAACACGAAGAAACGAGTTGTACCATGAAGTACAAGAGTTGTTCAAAGATCATGAGGGAAAACAACATCTTGTCCTCCGCCATATGATATTTGTCAATGCCAAAGACAAAGCTGACCCAGATATTCAAACTCTCAAGAATGTCATTACATATCTCACTTTCAAACATCCATGTTGGGGAGAACAAATGCCGAATGCATGTGTTCCCCTTGAGCTCGAGATCGCGGAATTGGTTGCCGAAGGACAGCAAATTTTGTCTTTGAAGGAAGTAGAAGAATTGAATGTCATCAGTCAGTTGTCTGTCTTATCTTCTGAGCAGCTAACCGATTTTCTAAATTTCCAACATTCGCTCGGGAAAATTATCTATTTTAATACACCACAGCTGAAAGATTTTGTAATTATCAGCCCACTACTATTGGTAGAAGTCATGAGGTCTTTTGTAACAGGTATTTATACTTGTCTTCTTTGATGCTCCACAATTGAGATATCATGCTAATATCAGATTTGTACTTCTACCACTCGGTCATTGACACTGCTGGTGGACGTTTCGTTTCCGAGGGTATCACCAGCCGAGTAGTCAACACTTCGATGTTGGCCTGTATATCAATTATATGGTCATTTTTTATAAATTTCCTGTTTACAAAAGCATGACTTTTTCGAAATACTATGGATTTTATTATCCCCAGGCATAGTTCACCTTGGCCGTATTTGGCACGTTTTTTTTTAACTTTGGGTCCTCAATGCTCTTTAACTTTGTACTTATTTGGCTACATAGCTATTTCGATACGAGCGTCAATGATGAGTCTTGTGTAGACGAAACGCCCTTCTGGCGTATTAAATTATATACCTGGTACCTTTGTTAACTGTTCTTTTGATGCGTAACAATATTTGTATAGTATGTCTACTTTAAATACTAATCATCTGAGATTGTTTGTATTAAGGTTGTTCGCTTGTCATGTTTTGGGATTTTGTCAGATTTTCGGAATCCTCTGGTTTTATCCATTAGGATGCCTTCAACAAAATTTGCCCATTGACCCCCACTTTTTATTTTTTTAAATCTTTTACAGGTATAATTATAAGCCATCTGTTAAAGTCCTATAAAATCCTTGTTATTTTTAAATAGTTTATAAGAACTTAAACTTAAACCAATGTTAAAGCTATGGAAAATCAAGAGAGAACCATTTTCCCGCCAAAATTTCAATTGCTATTATCTCGAAAACAAGCACATTGACCTGTATATTTGTTTTGCTATTTTTTGCTCTTTTATTAATTCTTTATTAAAATATACTAGTGTTATGAAAAACTTGTTATTTTGAATCTGAGTAGCGATCTTCCTTAATGCTGTTAAAATTTCGAAAATAATCAAATGAGAGCTTGTCATCAGTCCAATACTCGTCGAAGAAGTATTACGATTTTTTGTTATAGGTATTTTTGCCTTTTCTTATTTGATACAAAACAGCTACTGTTAATTCAGCAATTATTGCGAGGTTTTGTTAAAATGCAACACAAAACTAAGGGAAGAAGCTTGATATAAATTTTAAATCAACAGAAAAAGGAAATGTGTATACTAAAAAGTATAGTTGATGTTTTTTTACATTAGAAACCTTGATGATGACCGACAAGACAAGGCTGTATCCATATAACTTCCGACTTTTTGTTTGCCTTCTTCGATCTTATAATATTTGTTAAAATTTATATCATGTTAAGATGTTAATTTATCAATTGCAAGCACAAGTCTTTATTTTATTTTTCTAGACAAGCAATTCTGGCCAAATAAGGTTACAGTACATGCCATTTTCAAAAAGATGTCAGAAAGTGGAACAATACAAAGAGGGGAACTGTATCAGATCTGGGAACAAGAAGCCTTCAGTAAAGTATTACCTTATAAAAAGTATATATTTGATATGCTTATTCACCTTGATATTGTGTCAGAGCAGCGAAGATATAACACAAAAACTGGACGTCGCCAATCAGGAATTAACTTCTTTGTTCCTTGTATGGTTACAGCGAGAAATACTACCAAGTTCATGACCGAGGAATGCACACCAAAAAGAGCTATTGGTTTGGCATTCACTTTTAAAGGAGCTATAATTCCGCCAGCTTTGCCAAACCGACTCTTCAGCGCATGTCTTAATATGTGGAATGTAAAAACCTATAAAGAACAAAAAGGAAAAGGTACAACTGGAGAAAAAAACAGAGATCAAACTCCTGTTTTCGGGATTTCTTGGCCTATCGTATGACAAGGCACATGATGTTGTTGTATGTGTTGAAGCCAACAGAATTTATCTTTACATAGTCCACAAGACCTCCAATGATCTTATAGTATCCGATATCGCCACAAGTATCAAGGAAAGCTTCTATATTACATTGGAGAGAATTATAGAATTCTATCAGTCAACAGTCCATGCCAGAGCTAGCAGGTTAAAGAAACCTTTCCAGGTTGAATATTTTTGCTCCAAGTTAGAATGCTTTATCACTGAGGAGGAGGCCTTGCAAAGAGTAGAATGGGTGTGTGAAAACCATAAGTTGGTACATAAAAGAAACCATTGGAACGTTTGGAATCAAGATCAGGTACAGTTTAATAATAGTGTAATAGTACATGTAACAAAAATGCTCGTAATTTTCAAATATGAGGTATGTGTTTAAAAAACAAATGTACGCGATTATTGATATGTTACTAACACAAATGAACACGATCTTTGCCTAATACCCTTGCTCGGTATTCTACATCTGCTTCAACGTCATTTTTGTTCGTTTTAACATGTACATGTACGGTATTTGAAAATGTTCTTTACAGAAATCGTTTGCTTTAAAAAAAAAAAAAAAAAAAAGAAAAAAAAGCATGAACATAATCTTGCTATTCGGAACGTTTAGTGTATCCAGTTATGACATAGGATTGCCGCATTAATCTTTCACTGAATATTGGCTTAGCCTTCATTATAAATTAGCCATTAATATTTCTATCTTCTATGCACTTGATTTTAGAAAATATCCACCGAGTCTATATGGTGCACCAAAGTGTTAAACTTGCTCTGCATATCGAAATGTGAGGTACAAAAACTGGATACCACGTTACCTATTTAAGAATATCTGTGATATCATGCATTTTTCCATTACATCATGATAGGCACTATTTCATTCGATTATATAGAAATACCTTTCACGTTATAGTAAGTGGAATCAGCTCAATATCTGAAAAGTTTTGAACTATACCATTTTTTCTTCATGGAAACAGGTGAACCATAAACTTAAATGTTTAACAACGAAATAGAATATCTTCGAACACTCAATTTTTCCGAAATCCAGGAAAAATTGGTATCCATGAATAAAAACATCCAGAGTAATTTAAAATAAATACAACTAATCATATAAAAGGTATAGACACCATATTGTTTCGGAATGTTTGTGTTTTTGTGTTTGCACACTGAGGTTTTGAGTTCTAACCCCGCTCGTGTGGGTGCACTCGACTACAATCTTAATTGACTAGGCTTGTAAGTTTTCCTATCGAAGGTCGTTGTTTTTTGTCCGGGCATTCCGGCTTCTTCCACGAATAAAAACTGGCCGCCCGAAATAATCCAAAAGTTGTGCTTAAACGTGGCTTGAACCCACCAAAAAATAAAATTAATCCTGCATGTATCTGGTTGGTGGAATTTTTAATAAAAGCGTAGCTTAGGAAGGTTGACCTTAAAATGACGTGATTGGCAATAATTAAGAGTCTTTCAATTCCAGTATTACATGGGGTTTTTTTTTGTCGATTTTTTCTTTGAAAAAAAATATCATTTTTTGGTTGTGTCTTTTTTTAAAGTAGAAACGAAAAAAAAATATCATTTTTTGGTTGTGTCTTTTTTTAAAGTAGAAACAAATATTTTTAGTCACTAACTAATTCATCATTCACCATTCTAAGACACATTATTACAATAATATATATGACGGTTACATACCCTTCTTAAATTCAAATAATTGTATGCCATTAAATATAACTGCACTTGAGCAATCTAGTTTAAGCCAATAACGCTGGTGATATTTAGTTGGAGTAGCCAACAATTAATTATTGGCAGAACTCTTTAAACGTGTTAAAGAAAATAACGGTTAAGCACCATGCAAGAATAAACGTTGCCACACAGCATCGTCATAAATGTATTTTCTTATTATTGCATTTTTTAAGATATCAAATCATACCTACATTTCGTTTGAGATAATCATGATAATGTCGTGGAGTAATTCATAAAACATCATTAGAATTAATATGATTTGAACAATATGTTTATGCTGATGAACATGCTTGTGTTTGAAGTATGTCCAGTGCACGATGTTTTGTCGAAATTGTCAACATCGCAAAGTCAACTTTATAGTGTCGTTATTGTGTTAACATTGTATCCCCTATCTTGATGTTCTGTACCTTTGTTTTTACATTGCTCACATCGTATATTCGTAATGTAAACAATGTCGTGTCAACATCGTGTTTATGTTGTATTTTGACTCTATAACTTTCTGTATACATCGTTGACATCGTATACATCGTGATGTTGACAATATCGTTTTTACATTGTCAACATGGTATAGATGTTGTGAACCAAGTCTTTACTTTTGTGTTTACATCGTTCACATCATATACATCGGAATGTTGACAATATCGTTTTTACATTGTCAACATTGTATAAATGTTGTGAACCAAGTCTTAATCTTTGAGATTACATCGTTCACATCATATACATCGTGATGTTAACAATATCGTGTCAACATCGTGTTTATGTTGAATGTAGATTCCAATTCTTTCTGTTGACATCGTTCACATCGTATACATCGTGATGTTGACAATATCGTTTTTACATTGTCAACATTGTAAAGATGTTGTGAACCAAGTCTTTACTTTTGTGTTTACATCGTTCACATCATATATATCGGGATGTTGACAATATCGTTTTTACATTGTCAACATTGTATAAATTTTGTGAACCAAGTCTTAATCTTTGTGATTACATCGTTCACATTATATACATCGTGATGTTTACAATATCGTGTCAACATCGTGTTTATGTTGAATGTAGATTCCATACCCTTTCTGTTTACATCGTTCACATCGTATACATCGTGATGTTGACAATATCGTGTTTACATCGTCAACATCGTATAGATGTTGTGAACCAAGTCTTTACCTTTGTTCTTACATCGTTCACATTGTATACATCGCAATGTTGACAATATTGTGTCAACATCGTGTTTATGTGTTTATCGACTCTATAACTTTCTGTTTACATCGTTAACATCGTTAACATCGTGATGTTGATAATATCGTTTATACATCATTTACATCGTCAGCATCGTATAAATAATTTGTACCAAGTCTATACCTTTGTATTTACATTGTTCACATGTGATACTGACAATATAAAAAATATTCAATGAAGTTTGTCGATTACATGTATACAGTTTGCATTTTTATGGGGGTTTTAACAACAAATTAAAAAAAAAATGTGATGTTATAGCTCTAATTTGACACAACATAGTGTCAACATAGTCTAAATGGCGATGTAAACAATGTAAACACAAAATCTTTTTAACATTGTATACATCACGATGTTTACGATGTCAACGATGTTAACAATATATAAGAGTTAAGACAATGTAAACGATGTTGACACAACATCGTGTTTACATTGTACACATCGCGATGTTTACGATGTCAACGATGTTAACAATATATAAGAGTTAAGACAATGTAAACGATGTTGACACAACATCGTGTTTACATTGTACACATCGCGATGTTAACGATGTCAACGATGTAAACAATATATAAAAGTTAAGACAATGTAATTGATGTTGACAAAACATCGTGTTAACATTGTATACATCTCGATGTTAACGATGTCAACGATGTAAACAAAATATGAGGGTTCAAACAATATATACGATTTTGACACAACATCGTTATGACATTGTATACATCGCGATGCTAACGATGTCAACGATGTAAACAATATATAAGGGTTCAAACAATGTATACGATGTTGACACAACATCGTGTTAACATTGTATACATCGCGATGTTAACGATGTCAACGATGTAAACAATATGTAAGGGTTCAAACAATGTATGAGATGTTGACAGAACATCGTGTTAACATTGTATACATCGCGATGTAAACAATGTAAACACAATATATTATCTTGATTGAATACATCGCTATGTTAACGATGTCAACGAGGTAAACAATATATAAGGGTTCAAACAATGTAAACAATGTTGACACAATATCATGTAAACATTGTAGATAATGCAATGTCTACAATATTGATTAATCATCGTGCACTGGACATGAATGTGTGTTTGTGTAATATCTCAAAACATAGAAAAGATAGAGGTTGATGCATAACGCAAAATATAGTCACACCGTTACTATTTTTTTTTTTTTTTAAATATTCACGCTTCTAAGAAGATTGATTTCCAACAAGTAAATTCGGTCGACCTCCTAGAAATTGTGCATCGTTAAAATAAAGAAATCCAGTGGCTCCAATATCTCACTTTTATATATCGCTCATATAACAGTGTTTAGTTGAGATCTTATAATTTCAAACAAATCGTTATGAATGCTTTTGCAATTACATGTACATGAGTGTTCTTCAAACGTTTACTTCTGTTTTTTGTATATTTAATTTGCTGCATGGATTTTGTAGAGTTTACGAATTACATATGTTTGTTTTCCTTATTCCTGTGAAGCTCTTTAAGCATCTATTGTACACATAATCTGACAAAAGTATGTGAGATATCTCATGACGTACCTATAACCATATATCGCTACGGGCTATAATGCTTCTCAAATTATTACGCAGACTATGCAAACCTTCACAACATAATCTACACACACTTAAATAGTGAACCCTTTACCACACAGCGGATTCTTATCATGTTTATCAAGCCCAGGAGATCCGATAGGTAGGTTTTACAGAGTGAATGCTTTTTATGTCGATACAGGTATTGAAAATTCAGATATTATAGCGATGTTTTTATTTATACGAATAGTGTGACTGGGTTAGTACCGTATTAATTAAAAATCGCATTCTGATATATGATATATGCATCTGATGCAATGATTAATATCACGTTATTACAGCATTCAAAATATTATCTTGAGATCTTAAATAGATTGGTAAAAAAAAAGTACACCGCAAGAATATGCTTTAACAAAAAAAGAAGTAATTGGAGTAACCTTTCGAGATTTATTACCCTTAAATAATATGACAAGAGTCATCAAAACCACTGAATACTTTCAGGAGTAATTATCTTTTCAATTGCGATTTTTTAAAATAATTTTGGATGTTTGTGATATTAACTAGAAAGCTATAAAAAACAAAAATCCTTCAAAATGCAAAAACTATTATCAACTTTTATCATATATTTAGTAATAAATACAGTAGTTTCGAATATTTGATTAATAGCCTTCTGTTTAATCCGTATCGCTCAACTTTGATGCACTCTTTATCACACCCCTTTACCACACCCCTTTATCACATCCCTTTATCACACCCTTACTTAAAATATTCATGTATAACAGTAGTGATTTTGACTAAATTATATGAAATCTATGTTTAATTTATGCAAGCTTCTCAAAAAATGTTTTATCAAATGACACCAGAGTTTGGCATGTGAGACGTCGAGGTTTCATATTATCTGGCACACGAAATGAAATTATTAAAAAGAACTCAATGCAATACCATAGATTTTTACAAAACACACAAAAAATTCAATGAAAAAAACATGTCTATGAACAACAGGACGCAAATTGTAAGGTAACATAGGTGCTTCGGATAAATAATCAATTGTTCTTTTAATGCTTTTAAAACTAGAAAAAAGTAAATCTGAGGGTAACCAGGGGGAGGGATCAGTAAGAAGTTCATATTTACTTTTCTGTTTAAATTAATGATAAAGCCTATATTGCATTATCTACAATGTTTACATGATATTGTGTCAACATTGTTTACATGATATTGTGTCAACATTGTTTACATTGTTTGAACCCTTATATAAAGCCTATAAAACATGGCAAAATCCGTAACACAAGCCCTTGGGCTGATATTGGTATCTCGGGATGATACAGCATATGATACGGATTTTGTCATGTATTATTCTCTAACTAGAATGCATATTTTTGGCAGATGAGCAATGCAATCAATTTTGTAAATTTGTAGATATAACGTAATTATTTCAGTTTCTTTGCAATCTTTTTATATCATTCATAGACATAAGACAATAGTTAATTGCCAATTTTTTCTTTGTTTAGAAAAAAGAAGAATGTCAAGATAATTGTGAAGGTATGTATTTGTCGGAAATTTTAAAGAATATCTAACGAAACTCGATATCTGGACATGTACATCTGTATACACTCATCTTAGACAGAACGTTTTATGGTATGCTGTAATACGTCCCTCCTTTCATCTTCTGATATGTACCTGTACGTATGTATGTCGGAAACACAACAATATTCACAGACCGTTTGATAGAAAACGTGCATTCTTGGATTTTTTCATCATAATCTCTGTACCATACTACTAAGTGCATATGGCAAGTTTGATAGAATAATGTTATGGGAGCTTTGGCACGTTGGCCATATTGTGTACAATAATAAGTAGGAAAATCTCGTTTAAATGAAAATGTAGTTGACCACATTTTACCCTCATATTGATTGGATCATTTTATAGCACAAAGTTAAAGGACGATCATCAATTTTGGACTAGCATACCGAAATGACCTTTATTTGCCACATTTGTTGTTAACCATATAGTACAGACAATTGCATGAGTGTTGGTACCAAATTGTATACATGCAGGAACAACACATTTATGTCTAAACGTCGAAATAAACAGCATCACAAATCCGAAGGAAAATGTTCATTTTATAATGTAATCAAATGTCTTATTGTAAAACTCTATATAATACACATAACAGTAATTTTTATCAACACAGCGGCGTCTATGCGTGCGTTCATACGTCCGTCTGTTTGTCCATCTGTTCGCCCGTTCGTCTGTTCGTTTGTCCCGCTACAGATTATAGTTTTTGGTCAAGGTAGTTTTTGATAAAGTTGAAGTACAATCAAATCAAATTGAATTGAAACTAAGTAGTTCACATGTTTTTCTATGATATGATTTTTCTAATTTAAATGACAAATTAGATTTTTGAACCAAATTACATGGTCTACTGAACATATATAGAAAATACTAGTGCGAGTTCCAGGTTAAAGTTGTTGATAACATTTTTGGTCAATATAGTTTTTGATGAAGTTGAAGACCAATCAACATGAAACTTAGCTCAACAAATGTATGTTCCCTATGTTATGTTATGTTCTGTATAATTTAAATGCCAAATAAGACGTTTGACCACAATTCACGGTCAGCTGAACATAGAAAATGATAGTGCGATTTTAGATCCATGTACTGTGGACATATTCCTGTCGATTATGTTTTAGGGTTAAGTGTAGATGCATTGAATCAGATCCCAAGTGATACAGAGTTATTGCGTTTCTCATCCAAATGTGAACCAGAAAAGATGCACGAATTGGCAACACATCTTGGAATGCTTTCTAAATGGAAAAAAATCATGCATAATCATCAACAGGATATAGAGATTGCAACATTTCTATTGTTGATTGAATGGAAAAGGAAAAATGCAAAAGGAAAGTTTAAGGTGCTGGCTGACGTTCTAGGAAAAATTAATTTAACAGTGCACACGCTATGTTATGTAAGTACCAATATACATTTAAAGCATGACAATATTCGTGCATTTAAATGATAACGTCAAAATGCAAGATATTATTAACAACATGTATTTTGTACACACTCTGAAATAACCACACATTTAGTTATTTATATAATAGGACAACGAGATGTTAAATTAAATTTAAAAAAAAATGAAACTCATTTCAAATATGAGTGTTTTGCAAAACCAAAGGCTTTGCAATAGTCAGGAGGTAGTATACCATCAAAATGAAATACCAACCAAAATGTTTTGATAATACATGAATGATTGGTCAACTGCTAACCTCCAGACAGCTTTGCGTTGGAATTATCTGTATGAATATTACTGAAATCAAAGGATTTAGGCCTTTTAACTGGTAAACAGTTATCATACATGAAATTATATTCTATATCAATTATAAATGTGTAATATGAATTTATCTGGAATTCGTGGTTCAAGATTGCTATGTACATGATGTATAGTTTTTAAACATTCTGCATACATGTTATTAGGAAATTAGAGATCTTTAAAAAAAAAAAAAAAGATTATATGTCCTTGATAACCCTTATCACAGAACTCTTCATCAATTATGATCCAAAAGATACATGTAATAATCAGTCCACATTGATAGACACAAAAAGGAATGTAAGTCTTCTATGTACAAGCTATTGATTACATGGCGAAAAACACCAAAAAACAGAAGCTTATTTTTCAACTTTTACATTTGAAGTACATGCATACATACAGATTTTTTTTTTATTTCAAAAGTTATTTGCAAATAAATAGTATATACAATTAAGATGTGATACATGTATGATTACTAATTAGACAACTATCCACTTAAATCCAAATCAAAAGCAACCTTAAAACTTATACATGTCATTCAACGACCTTCACCAATAAGTTAGACCCGCAAGCTGATATAGGTGACGGAAAACGAAATTTCAAAAGGGAACACCACCAGTCTTGTGTTAACAAAAACAATAACGCGAAGTTAACCTACCTCTGAGCGCTATGTTATGGTCTAACATTTATTTTTACAGGTGAGAAGAGTCACAAAAGCAGAAACAGGTAAGGTGTAAAAACCCAATTTTAGATAAAGTTTTGTATCCAATGCACACAATTGTAAAACTAATTGTAGTGTTTCCGGTTTGAAAAATCTTCATTAAAAACTAATCAATGACACAGAATTTAAAAAAAAAACAAATCAGATCAAAGATCTATCACTACAAATTTTCAATAAAAACACAGAAACGGACGAAAACACTAACCATAAATTAAATCACATATCAATCAAATTTGTTATTTTAACAGACAGAAATCCACTTAACAGTGCCAACTTTAGAAGATGTTATAGCAGTGCTTACTTATTTGTTATATAGTAATTATACATTTTTTTCTTTTTCGAATTTCTCCTTTGACGTGTTTGCTACAACTACAAGAGCAAATCGCATTTAAATTGGTAGAACACTCATGAGGATTCCTTATTTATGTTTTCTTGTTCCAATGTGACCTTGTATGTACATCTTTTTCGCAATTCATAACTACACGAACTAGAAGATGGTATAAAAAACTTGCAATAGATAATGAACATATTAAAGGTTATTAGTGCGGTGACAGAAGTGTAAAACGTCGTCTAGATCGCGAGTTTAATCTCCCCAAATAACACACGGCTAAATATGTCTTCTTTAGTTTTTGCCCTGTCGTCAGAATTTAGTACGGTCACATTTTTCTAAAAAGTCGTTTTAATGACTAGTAGTATATTGGAGAGTTTCAACCCCCCTTTTTCAAAATGAAAAATTGTGTATGATTGTTAACATTTAATTGAAATAGTTTTTCCTGAAGTAATTTTTATATGTCAAAATATTCTATTCAGTATTTTATTTTCTTCTAATCTATAAAATTTTCGAAGTTTGGACTGTTTAAAATTGAGGTAATTTCAATTGCAAATTCAGACACAAACTTTTGTTTCTTTTTCATAGTAGTAATACAAATTGTCCAATAATATTTTAAGCATATAGTATTTCATAAAACTAATAAGTGATAAAGATTTCGGAACCAAAATATGAAAAAAAACTTAAGAAATCAATGAAAAAAGAATGGAGTAAAAATCTTCTATTTCAACACGGAACTTAATCACTTGCCTTCCGTCACATTTTGTGTATTAGTCAATAATGAGTTCTCAACTGATATATGAAATTACTACCTTTTTCGCTATTATATACACATATTTTTAATTAAAGTGCACTGTTATATGCCATATACTTTGTTTGTATATGCTTATATTTTATGTTTTTTTTTGTTATAAAACATCAAAAATACTTCGTCAGAAAAGTCTTATTGTAAAATCAAAATAATTGACGGATAGTTTCAGTAAATATTCCGTGATATAACAAGTCCGTTGCAACTTGACCCATTAAGTCCAAAGAAAAGACAAAAGTCGTTAACTTTTATGCAGTGCTTAATATGCCAAAAAATCTCAACTAAAATTTTGAGTCAATTTACCAGTATAGGGAAGTCGGTTTATGTATCTTCATTGAATAAAAGATTGGATGAGGCGAACATCAAGATGTTTCATGCGATAGCTGTTAATTTGAAGAACTCCGTGCAGGCAGTTTATCATCGTTCATGCTACAAAAGTAACACAAGTAAACATATCTGTTCCCCCTTTTAGAGCGAGGTAGCTTCTAATCTAATATTTAATGACGACATACACTTATCGGACTGTTGTCCCTCAGTTTCGGGTATTTGTACGCGTTCTAGAATGCATTCGTTCAACTGGAGCGCTTGCTTATTTTGTTGTTACAAAACATTTTAGAAAGATAAAAACATAACTCAAGTTTGAATCAGATGAGCGTTTTAAGAATGTGTTATCCGTGTGAGATAAAGTTAAGGTTGAAATAGTTTCCCGTCCACCTTTTAAACATCAAACACTCTGTCATTTTGGTTGCATTACAAATTATTTGCTAAAAAAGAAAAAAAAAACAAATCCAAACCCGTGGAAGCAAATATCTCAGATCACGATACTGCTTTTACTGATTTTATATTGACTATTGACAACGATTTAATGGTCATTTCTCATGACATCGTCACTTGGTAAATATAGATCTTTTCTTCCGGTTGATTCTAATTTAAAATATTCAATTTGTAAAATGCAGTCTAAACTCATTGATTTCTATAGAAATTTAGTTGTCAAAGAACTTCAACAAGTTCAAGGCAAATATAACATAATATTTAGTAGCAAAATAACTATTTGAGGTGCCATATCAGCTGCTAGTCAATTGAAAACTGACCTCAAAATGTCAGTGTCAACTTTGATAGACACAAATAACGAACAGGTATTTCATTCCGCTGCAAGTATACTTAGAAAACACATCGAAACTCTACAGAAAAATACCCAGCTTCGGATGAATTGTCTCTTCCTTCTTCAATTCAGTGAATGCCTTCGTATTTATTGCAATTAATTTTATGGTTACTCGATGAAACTGCAAACAGCCAAGACTATTCTCAGGAAATGGCACCAGAGAAAATGCGTAAATGCTAAGCAATTGTTGAGTCAATCGTTTGTGTGGCCATTTTTTTTACTCCTTTTCATTTAGGATTGGCTTTACAAATGTACCATGAGATTTGTTCAAAACACCTTGTTGAAACATTGAATGCCAATGGATTGTATGCTTCTTAAAGTAAAGTACGACGCTATCTAATGTGTTGCCAACCATGAAATTGAGCCAATTCAAGATAGTGTGTACGTCTCGTATAATGTTTCCCCAGCATCTTTGCAGACAAGCATATGGATGTCATCACACCTTCCTAAACCCCCTTTTAGATCTCTGTTAAATCTTGGATGACTTGATAGGGATGGTTTGAACCTGAAATTTTTTTAAGGAACAAATGTCTTCGGACTTCCTATAATACCTTGTCTGTTCTTGTAATGAAAAACTCAAAATAACGTGTTTGCTTTGAGCAGAACCTTTCATGTGCATACCTGTAGCCATGAGTGAAATGTGTGTAGAAATATTAAAACATGTCTTGTGACAGTTGATGAAAATGAAGATGATGGAAATAACGGTTGATTTGTTTTAAAGCTTGTTGCATTTGTACACACTGTCCCAGACCCCAGGTTAGGGGAGTGTTGGCGCGCCAAAAAAGTTAAACCCCGCCACATTTTGTATATATCTATTTGAAGTCACGAGACGGTAATGCAGAGTTTGTCGTGTGTTTCTGTATACTATATTTGTTTGTTTCTTATTTATTTTGTACATTAATCAGGCCGTTAGATTTTTCGTTTGTTTTACATTATTCATTTCGGGAATTGAAGACTATGCAGTATGAATTTTAATCATTGTTGAAGCCCGTTCGGGACCTATAATTGTTAATTTATGTCTCATTTTGTCTCATTTGGAGAGTTGTCTCATTTGCAATCATATCAAATCTTCTTTTTTTTTATATGGACAACTTTTGAAGTTTGTGGTACGTTGCAAGGAAAAGGGGGGTATAGGTACAAAACCTATTATGTTATAGATATTAACCAGCGTAAAATACACAGCAACATATAATACTATGGAAGCCGTAATAATTGTGAAAAAAAAGCTGAGGTATCCGCAAATTCAATTTGAGGTCATATTTGACTGTTGTGTTCTATTGCTTTGGTTTGATACCTCACCCATTATGATAGTTTAAAAAATAACTTTTAAGTATTGTCCTGCATGACACTCGATTTTTACCTGAAATCGAAACTTTTCAGAACTTGATTTTTGAAGTTTTATTTATAAAACGTCGTTTTAGGATTTTTTTTCATAATAAAATCTCAATGATTAAGGTTTAAGTATAATAACAAACATTACTCAAGCCAAAACAGTATCATTTGTATTTAGGTAGAGTTTAGAAATAGAAAAAAATGTCAAAATAGAAATCCTCCAAAATTTTCACTGATTTTTACATATGACCTTTGACCTCAATTTTAAAAAAATGTGACCATAACAAGTCCTGACGACAGGAATATTGTTATAGTACACGATTTCCTCTTTCCAATGATATATTATATAGGTGTGTGTTCGGTGGGGAGATTAAATTCAAAATAAATCTGCCTTCAGTCACCGCACTTTATAGGAAAAACATGACACACATGTTTCGATATGCTATTCATGATAATGATTTGACAGTTTTTAAAACTTCTGTTCTGCAAAATGTTTCAAACTTGTAGAGCTACAGAAAGTTTTCATCTGCCGATTGACTTACCGACACATTAGCAGCTATAAGTCTATGAAAGTTCTCATATGAAATGAATTATACTGTTTTATTACAATGTAGATACTCAAAACAAAACGTGTGAAAAACTATGTATGGGGTAACGTTATGCGAACATTGTTCACATTGATCCAATCATTCAGTAGTTCATAAAAACACCGATGTCAAAGACACATGCTATTTCTTACTGTTTAATATATTTTTTAAATATGTATTTTCTAATGTGATAAATCACGTAAGCAGTAAAATTAAATACTGTAAAGTCGTTTCAACAGGTTTTACAAAATACATGTGGTACAAAAGAACCAGGTAATCAAAATAGCCTCTTTATAGCCTCTATTTTGTATATATTATAATATTCTTTATTAGATAGAAATGTTTTGCTTTCATGTGAAAAAAAAGCTCTATTATTCATGTGTATTATCGTACAACATTTATCTATTACCTGACTGTATCAATTATGCTGACATTCCTGTTAATTTATCATAAGAGTTCTTTGAGATTTATTTTTGAAAGCCTCATACTATATGTTGTCCATACACCTTCAGTTAGATCTTTGTTCAATATAGCGCGAAACCTTCTTTGGGCGTTGCTGTGCAATCAAAATTACTTAAGCAAATAAGCTCATCACAGATAATAAAATGTGCATCTCGATTACATTTTATAAGACTCACAACGATCTAGTGCAAACATCTACTAATGTGTTTAAAACTGATCGACCATATACCACGAAGTCC